>OV651818.1:58618309-59058554 GCA_927349885.1 Psylliodes chrysocephalus
AACTACTAGAATCATATCTATCGCATCGAACATTTAAAGTTAAAATAGAAAACCGATACTCTGAACTCGAGTCAATAAATGCTGGCGTCCCACAGGGAAGTGTTCTTGGTTCAGTATTATATTTATTATATACCTATGACATTCCAAATATATAAAATAGCCACATTCGCTGATTATACAGCTGTGTTAGTTGATCCTATTGTTAAGATAATCTTCAAAACGGAATCAATAGCATACAAATATGGTCTAAACGAGGCGCACAAAAATTAACGAAGAATAATATGTTCACATTAACTTTACCAATAGAAGAATAGATTATATGCCAATAAACTTAAATAATATTATACCAAATAAGAAAACAGCAAAATATCTAGGTCTAAATGAGGATGCCAAATTAAAATGGAAGGAGCATGTAAAAGTGAAAATTGAACATTTAAGGAGGTCCTTTCGCCACCAATGTTAAATAAAAAATATTAGATTATGACTAAAATTAATTTTTTCTAATAGTTGAAGTCCTTATTTATCTAATAGTGAACTTTTAACTATACCTTACCGTGCAAATTTTTGAGAATCTTTTTTTAAATTTGAGTATTTGTACAGTGTCTTACGAGAAAGTAAGACCTCAACAACAATCCTCGAATTATACTATTATTTATTGATTAGATGGAGTAGAAAAAAAACTAAAAATAAGGTTTTTGAAATATTTAGGTTTTGTTTTTTACAATAAAATATATAGGTTATCGTGGAATTTATTGAGAAATTAATATTAAAAAATCACCAAAAAATTTTCAACTAGGTTACTTGAAATTTTTTTTTAATATTATTTTCTCAATAAATTTCACGGTAACCTATACAGTGAGCACCATAAGTCTTACCCCCCCTATCTAACTCGTTACTGGAGTCTTGTTAGGAAAATCGCCGATTTTTGATTTCTACAATGTACATTTTTGTATGAATAGTTTACCCTTAATTTCATCCCTTACTGGAGGGGAGCAACCCTTTCAAAAAATTTAAATGACATGGGGTGGTGAGTGATAGCTCATTTGAAAGAGGGTTTTATTCTCTATTCAACCGTGTAAAAAAATTTGAAAGTTTTCACCTGTATATAACATGTGTAATAATTATAATAATATTAGTGAACAGTTGGATATATTTAATTGCAGTGTTAAAAACATAAAAACACATTGTTTAAAATAATTTAGAATTTATTTACTGTAATTTTAGATTAATTATCTATATGCTTTTTGTTAAACTGTTTTCTTTCAAATGTACTCCTGTTCTGTAATTGGGTTTAACCTGTTGAACAATGTATAAATAAATAAATAAATTATTATTTTTTATTTTACATTACCAATTTCCGAAAGTATAAAACCTACAGAAAATTCGGCCGTATTCTTGTTAACATCGATTTTTACCTTTTTTCCTAAAAAAATCGCCTGGATCTTTTCAATCGGCCATTCTCTTGCACCATCTTCAAATCTAATAAAACTCGACCATTGTCTTACTAGAAAGAGTCGTTTAAACCCCAGTGAACGGTCTCCGCAGGGATACGAATGAGCGAAGTGTAACGGTGCTCTTTTCCTTGTCAGGACCGGCTTAAAATAATTTATTTCATTAAATTTAGTCTTAATACTGCAAGCCGAATCTATATGCCGTTCCGTTTTTATTTAAATCTGGCTACGCAGAGGAATTTTCACCAACAGAAAAATTCTGTACTAGAAATATATTAAAAATTAAAATTCAATAAAATATAAAAAACACTATAACGCAATAACATCAAAAATAATAATGAAGGAAAGCGAGATTTAAGTTTGAGATTGGTACATTATTGTTTTAACTTTGTTATTAAAATAAATCAAAATAATTATCAGAATTGCTGCAAAAGTTGTTGTGAGAACCCTTTGAAAACAGCGATTTTGTATATATGTACGAGGTGTTTGTTTAACATGAGCCACTAATATGAAACTATGTGTTCCGCTCTTTAAAAAGGTAGTAACTTTCTGCCAAAAAAATGGGTTAAGAAGTATGTAATAAATTTCCCAAATACTTTTTACATTTTATTGTCATAAGCTTAACAATTAATGTCTTTACATTTGTGTAATTCGTTTTATATAAACATAACTTATTCTTATTACCTACCGATTGTCCTGGTTTGCTGTTTAATAAAATTTGCCTTTCTTTCGCTGATATCGTCTCCACTTGTTTATTTTTTTTTATTAGTGTAATTATTTTTATTTATATTTTTTATTCTCAATGTTTCTCATCTTTCTTGTTAGAAATCATGCATACGTGTATAATTAGATATGTTACTTGCCTATACCTAATAATTAAATACATAATACATCCCTCCCGTTGTTCGATCTTTCGTATTACTCATGCGCGAAGGGGCTTTTAAAGGACTTTTAAATCTAGTGATTTTCTAAACAATTTATTATCCTCCCCCTAACTACTCGTACAACTGTTGGATTGGCTACAACATTGCTTTAAACAACTTTCATCGAGCCTAGGTGGGTGTATTTCTTGCACGGTTTTTTGCCACATCTCCATAATAAAAGCCAAATCAAATTTTAAACAAAAAAACCACTCACTATCAAACGCAAAAACAAAATTACATTTGCGGATGTGTAATTGACAATCAAGGTAGAAAACAACAACAAATTTTGATGACTTTAAGAAGATTTGCACTTGAGTCATAGACACTATCAAAAAAGGAATAGGTCTATTGATAAGGGACTTGGAAATAAACAAAAGGACAACACAGGCACTGCGTCTAGCTTTTTAGTTTGTTTTCGTACCCATCATATTATAACTTTTGCATTATAAAAAAAGTACTGAATAAACTGAAACTATTACCGAACGAACATTAACACTCAGTAATAAAATTGACCACGTGATGTTCGACCACATAGAAAATGTTGCATATCTAGATTTCAAAACTGGACGATCAATGTCATCAGTCGATGAAGATTCATCAGTGTGACGATTCTCATTAAATTACAAGGGCTTGAAATTTTGGTCGATCTTGGACGGCCATTCTGGTCAAATAATTGATTTCGCCCTTACTATAATACTAATCAAAGAGAGGCCTTCCCTGTCCCCGTAGCCATCGTCCCTTTGAAATTGATTCCATCTCAGGGATAATTGAGTTGTCTCTTATGGCAAATCATCCGGAGCGAGACCGGATTCTCTGCCGGCCGGGTTCGAGGTTCTCGGATATGTGGTAATGATCTAGTTGGCCGGCCCTTTAAGTGACGCCGGCCGGGATGATAACGCGGGAACGATAGAGCTCTATTTGTTTACCAGGAGGATTAAATGATTTGTATGGACGGTATATAAGTGCACGCAGGGGATGATGGTTGCAGTGGCGGGTGATTCGAAAGGATTTATAACACGTGTCTTTTATTAACAGATTTGAATGGACATCATATACGAGTAATTTATACTCTCTATAATCTGTTTAAAAAAATAGTGTTTGCCTGTAATAATGATACAAATATAGGTTTAATAAATAAATAATAATAATAAGAAAATAAAACCAAAAAGACAAAATATTTAAATATCTAGGTGAATATTTGCAATTTTTGATAGTTTTTTATTTTGAGATGAATTGAGAATATCGGTATGGTTAGTTATAGAGTTGTAAATCTGCCACATGGCATAAAAAGGTGACTTAAAACATTTGTTCTTGCCTGTTGTTGTCTAAATGTAAGCGCATTGCGACGAGGATAAGGTGACAAAAAAATGTATTTGCTTGAGAATCTCACTCCAGTCAGTAGTCAATTGAATAATGTAATAATTTACATAAAAAATAAGAGAAGTACAATTTCGTCTTATTTATAGTGATATAAAGTCTATATGATGACATAATTGGATATTGCCGATACCTTTTCTGGATATTTTAGTGCGAGCGATTTTCGATTTTCAATCTGGTCATGCTCTAATCCTCTCTCTTCCTTGTTTGGGTCTTTAAGGCCCCACTTGTCCGATTACCGAACATATTTGAAGAAATTAGTCAACTCCTGGTGATACGCCTATGGCTAGTCATAGTAAATAATTCATAGAATGTACTACAAAGACGGCGAATTTGGTAAATACATATTCTAGAAATTGTCGAAGGACCAGTCTAATAAATGGTGGGTCCGCGACGTATGGTGGAATGATGGTCTGCACAGAAAAAAGGTGTACTCTATTCAAGATGAATGGTCTTATTTCAATGCTTTGTTGTGTTTGTATATCCGCAAGTAAAACTCGTCTCGATTTGAAACTGTAGTAATACTTGTTCAACAATAGCTAATAAGTCTTGCTTCAAGAATAAAATCAACTTGTCCTAACTAAAATACCTCTAATTAAATGAAGAGTATCTATTGCTCAATTGCAGTATTATGTACATCTTAAATGAAATAGTCTTACACTTTTTTTAAATATACTCTATTTATATTCAATAATCCTTGTTCTTAAATCCAATACAACTAAATTTGTTACAATAATAATATGATCTTTGACATAAATATATTGATTTTGGTTGAATTATAGGATAGTTTCATTGAAGAAATTAATAATCTTGAAATAAAAACAGGCTGTTCTTGCTTTTTAATAGGGTTTTCACTGGTACCTATCCACCGAAAAACATTTTTCAAAATTGTTTTTAGTTAATGTATCAAATTCCTCTGTCCTCTGAGGTGTCTTACCTATAATTAAAAAAAAAAATTATAACTACAAAATCTAAATGGAACATAAAAGTTTGTCCTACTAAGATAAGAGGTCGTATCTACAAAATGAATATTTTTAGTAAATGTGGGTAGGTAGATAATTACGTCCTTTTAGACTTCGCAAATAAGTTTTGCATATTTTACTAACCTTTTCTTATAATTATAGTAAATATTTTCTAATGCAAATAGCCCTTTATTATTTTGTGTCATAATCAAATAAAATGTAAGCTTTTAAATTTATAAGAATCTTGAAATCGGAATTTTCGTAGATATGACCTCTTGTCTTAGCAAGGCAGAGTCGCCTTTCCAAAAAGTTGTCATCCAGCATCATACATTTTTTTTACTTCTATTCCACTTTGTTTCGTGTTCTTATGCTTATAAATTTACTTATATATAATAATACCTAACAAGAAGTGAACTAAATATACTTACATTTAAATAATAATAATAATAAATCGTCTTTATTATTTTCAAATACACAGTAAACAATTATAAATTACAATAATTATATTCTTTGGCGTAAAATGCGTAAATGAAAATAAAGGGCGAAGTTTATTTTTATTGTCGAGTAGACAATAAAAATATTCTTCCACTTAACCCTAGATAAACCTGTATTATTTGTAAGTACCTAAAATTACCCAAAATACAATCAATAAAAATTTTATTTATATGAAAATATAAAAATATGTGCAAAAGTTTAACCTAACAATCTAACCAAAGAAATAATAGGTACAAAAGTTTAAATTTGAATTGAATCTATTTAATTTTACAAGACTAATGTTGAGATGCTAAGAGATAGTTTTTATACATCGTTTTAAATCTGGAAATACTTTGGAGTTTAAAATTGGTTGCAACCGTATTGTAAAGATAGCAAATGTTGTAACTAAATGATCGCCTGAATAATTCAGTTCTAAAAGAAGGAACAGTCAGTAATCCTCTATTCCTTATATTTATATTATGAATATCGGTACGGTAAGTAATTTTACGATAAAGATATGGGGGTTTTTTGTTACAAATAATCTTATGATATAGTGACGTAGCGTGAAGTATTCGTCTATTGTGCATATTTAACCAGCCTATTTCAAGTAGTTTTGGGGAAGTTCTTTGCCTAAATAAATAAATAAATAAATAAATAAATAAATAACACTAGGCTTTCGCATAAGGCTTTTTTGACATGGATCGGTAATAAATGACGATTGCCGTATATGATTTTTAGATTACAGTAAGCATGTTGTAATAGTCTGTTTATGTGCTTCTCAAATCTTAAATCGGAATCCAATATTACACCTAAATTTTTTGCATCATTAACAACTTGCAGTTTTTTGGCATTAATATTAACAGTTATTGATTGTACTAGAGTTTGACGATGATAGTTACTTCCAAATAACATAACATTAGATTTATCAGGATTGATTATCAAACAGTGGTCGGTTGCATAATTTATGAAATTCTCTAAATCGTTATTAATAGTTTGACATGCACTTTCTACTTTTTGAGGATAAAAACTGTAGTACAATTGTGTATCATCTGCATAAAGATGGAAATTACAAAACTGGATTCGTGATAAGATATGAGCCGAATAGATACAGAATAATAAAGGTCCAAGGATTGACCCTTGAGGAACCCCCGATCTTAAATTGATATATTCTGAGTACACATTATTTATGCAAACTTTTTGTTGTCTAAATTTAAGATAATTATTTATTAGTAATTGAGCATTTTCCGAAAAGCCTATATAGATTATGATGAAGAGTATCAAATGCCCGACTAAAATCTAACATAACTAATAAAGTACATTTTCCCTGATCAGTGGCTTTAATGACGTCATCAACAATATGGAGCAGAGCAGTTGTACAACTAAAGTCTTTGCGAAAGCCCGATTGAACAGTGGGTAATAATGAGTGTTGATGTAGGTAATCTTTTATCTGACTTTCCATAGCTTTTTCTAATATTTTTGATAAAGTAGGCAAAATACTTATTGGACGTAAATCTTTAAAACTTACTGGGCTTTGCTTTTTTGGCAGAACCTTTATAACTGCTCTCCTCCACATTGCAGGATAGACATTTTCAGTAATACAGAAATTTAGTATATGTGTAATATAGGGTAGTATAGGGTAATGTAGGGTAGTAAATACTGGTATCAGGTCGCTGAGGCCCCATTCATCTAACAAATCTTCCATTTCAATTTAATTTATTCATACATTTATTAATTGAATCACAAAGAATTTCTAACAAAAAGTAAAACGCAACCCTAACGATACGATGCAAACATGTTAGAAAATGGACAATAGGATGAACACGTGCTAATGCCAATTTGCCAGATTCTCTATAAATGCGTTTTCTCTGACTTCCGAATAATAAGTATCACATCTTAACATGTGCCAGTCATATATCTACCGTATCAGTGCAGTGGTTGCATTTTAAAATAAGTTTTAGCTGTCAACACCGTGCAGTGAATTTGTATTCGCTAATCTTTTGTGAAGTATATAGGTTTTTGAATCGAATTGTTTAATTCTTTTTCTGAAATTTAAATGCTTTGAATCGAATCATTTTATAACATTGAATCAAGTACGCAATAATCAGTTTTAAGAACATATACTTACACAATAAACGTAAGAGATGTCTTGGATTAATTCTCAATTCTATAGTCGAATGAAATAATTTATTCTCAGATTAATTGTTATAAATCTTAAAATACAAGCTTATGCCTATACTTCACTCAACATTTATTTTCTTATTGTATCGAGAAATATTATTTAAAGCAAACTCTGCTTTATTTCAAACAAATATAATCCTCCAAGTATAAAGCTTTTAAGTGTGAAATACAAATAGTGCTAATCTAAGTATTTTAGTATAAATAAATTTTAAATAAACTGTTTTAAACAAATAAACGTTACAATATATTCCGTCAATTTTGAATATGAACACCTTAAAAGGGAACCCAATCTATACTTGCGTATTCAATTAATTTTGGTCCTGACATAAGAATATAATAATTAATTGTTTTTATATTTGTCAAATTCTTTCTATTTGACTGTAAACCCGTTAAGACCTGCGCAAATTTTTAAATTTGGTTTTTCTTAAAATTAAAAAATTTGCAATTATTGATATTCAAATTTAATTACTATTACACCAACTATATACATCATTTAACTAATTTTGTAGATTAATACAATTGATTCATTATATTTATTGTGAAGAAGAACGTTAAGTCAGCAATAGTACAATGTCTTTTTGAATCTATTATTTCGCATTAATCGTTTATAAATTACAAAAATAATAATGGACCCAAGTTGGTTCCTTAGGAAACTCCTGATAAAACAAAATATTTTTTAGATTTGTAGCCATTATATGAAACAAATTGCTTTCTATTCGTTAAATACGATGCAATACAAATACTTTTATTCTAGAAATTAAAACTCCATGATGAATTTTGTCAAAGGCTTTTCAGAAATATGTGTACATTACATTCTCTTATTCATAATTATTTTAGAGACCTTTGACAGATTACATATAATGGGTGTATGGTGTATACCATGAAGGTAGAAACGGGAAGGAGATGCAATCAAAAGTGTCACCACGTACGCTATACTTCCTTCACTTGCGATTTATTTTCTGATATACCTATTTAATCCTTTAATATTATTTATATACTTTTATTTAAACTATTTGTGATAAAAAACATTAAAAGAACAATGACGTCGGGTACCAAGCGCAATTGCCCTAGCAGAGATGGTGGGGATAAAAAGAAAATCGCAAAAATAACAGTTCATAAGTTATTATAAACACAGTTAATAAAATTAATGTTGACATAGTATTCAGAATTAGAATAAAAGGTTATAAACTATATTCTAAATAAGCATACAACATTTATTTACGTAATTAATACAATTGTATTCATTTATTGTAGGTTTCCACTTGATCTAGAACAAAATAAAAATAGATACATTTTGTAAACAGAGGTTCTTGGTTACCTTAAGTGTGTTATCTTCCAAGTACTTTCTGAATTATCAATTTTATTTAACTTAAAATGTTATATAAGTACAATAAATTCATTTTATACTGATGGCGTTTGTTTTATTTTGATGCAAGTGATTTTAAGATTCATGTCCACCGCACGGCTGTATTTTGTAACATTACTTTTTGATTCAGGTTCAAAGTAGAAATAATTCTACACCCGCATGGATATCATCTATTCTACCACATAAACTACAGAACGAAAAAGTAGACCATTTCGTTCTACTGAACGGATATAATTTCATATTCGTTCTAATCACTGATATGAAATCCACCAATGATAGTTCATATTTGCAGATCGGCTATTAGTATTTTTTTTAGGGTTTTTTATTAAGTGATAATTCTGTATAACCAATTGTCTATTTTTTAGTTATTGAGAATAAATATACCTAATTAAAAAAAAAAAAAAATCCATAAATAATAGCATTCCACAAGGGATTCGTCTATATTTACAAATACATTGTATATTTTAATAAGACTAAAATCAATCTAATTATCAGTATTAAAAAGAACATCTTTGTATCGTTTCCAATTTTAAATTAAGATTAATTAATTTTTTTTTTTTTTGAGTAATAGTTATTTCATCTTAACCTCTAAATTAATTTATAAAATGTGTAGATTTTCGTAGCATTTCCTTCATGGTAAATTCTTTTCAATATTTGACTTTTTAGAATTCTTAAGAACATGAAAAACTTTTTACTCTTTCCATTGAACAGGATATACTTTTTTACTAATGGAGTAGCCAGTGCACAATGTCCCAATGCAGTATTTGACTAAGAATATTATCGGGCCTCGGATGTCAATTTATTTTTTAATTCGTAAAATAAGGTACCACCACTTTATATACTTGTATAAATATAATTAATTGTTCTATTATTATTAAATTATTTGACATTGCAGATATACTGTTGACGATACTCACAGTCATAACAGTTGATTCCGCAGATGATATCGAAATACATACAAAACCCAAACTGTTAATTTACGACTGAAATTTCACAATAACCGATGAAATTCCCATTTTGTTTATGGCCCCTTAATTATCCTCAATCAATAAAATAAAAAAAAACGACATTTAAACGCAATATTTTTCACCATCAGACACCGAAAACATGTACTTAATAAAAAGAAAACGTTTATATGTATATTTTTAAACCAAATGAATTCAAAAATAAATCATTTTGTAGAAAGTCAAAGTAATTTAGTTAAGAAGTATAAATAACTTGTTTTATTCAGATAAGAAGCTGCGTTACGGAATATTATTGGAAGAATTCCAGCGATTCGCGTAACGAGATATAGAAAGAAAATCGAAAAGGAAAAACTCGAGAAATGAATGCAGACGTCAATTTTGTGTAATATAATGAAATAGTGGTCGAACTAGATTCGACACACTTCAGTGATAATTCGTTGCAATTAAAGTTTGCCGGTCATAATTTTAATATCAGGGGCGTTTCATTGCTTCATGAGAAACAAGAATCGTTTCCAATTTTAATATATTTTGCTATTATGTTAAAATAATTTGTTTGAGATTTTAAATAATTCATAAAGTTGATGATAATAATTGAATACCCTTCTTCAGTTATGATAATAAAAATAAATAGTTTTTTGTACAAGGATTTATAGATAATTACGAGGATCAGTCTCATTTTTTTAGATACATTCTTCGGTTCTTGGTAATATTAGTCTTTCTACAGCAGATTTTGGGTGATGAAATTAGTAAGTATTTTAGCCGTACGTTTTATATTTGCGATATATAATTCATGTAAAAGAGGTGTGTTAGTCGAAAATTTTCGTTATGGCTGGTAATTTTATAACTAGTTGTTCCTTCATTATTATTTTTATTTTTCTTTCTTCTTCGATTTCGTTGTTTTTCGGTTATATTTCGTCTTCTTCCAAGAAACTGAGTTTCCTCAGGTAGAGACTCTTCTGTTACAACTATGTTACTACTTTTCTTAATATGTGTGATGTGCCTAATACTGTTGTTTTTTGCAGCTGGTATGTTGTTTTATGGTCAGCGTTACCAGGTATAGTTTAAGAATATTTATAAAGTTTTTATGAATTGTTCCTGTTGCTCCTATGATGACCGGTAATATTGTAGTTTTTAAGCCCCACATCCTACTTAGTTCTATTTGTATATCTCTATATTTCAGTCTCTTTTCTGCTTCCTTTTGAGTAACTGTATTGCCCGATGGTATTGCCACATCTATAATATAGCAGACTTTTTGGCCTAGATCTTTGATTATTATATCTGGCTTATTGGCATTAATTGTTCTGTCTGTTTGTACTTGGGTGTCCCAGATTATTGTTATGTCATCTTTGGTTTCGACGCTTTTAGGAATATGGTCGTACCAATTTGTTTCCGTTATTATTTTGTAGTGCTGGCATATATTGTAGTGCAAGCTTGTACATACTTTATTGTGGCGGCTGATGTATTCTTTGCTGGCTAATATTTGACACCCTGTCATTATATGACATTTTGGATCCACATCTGCCTTATGTATTCTTTTTTTTATATAGTTGGTAGTTATTGCTTGATCTTGGGCTGCGGTTATTAGTGATTTGATGCTTTGATGGATCCGTGCTTTAACCAGCTGAATGTTAGTTATTTGTTAACATTTTCATTCTTCATTTCTCTTGCATATTGCCCGTGCATTGCTTTGTTTGTGTACTGCTCTTCTCTCTTTTGTATGATTTGTTGTTTAATCTGTTTTTTCAGTATTTTAACATTTTCTGTCGCTGTCTTTTCATTGTTTATATTTATAACATCTTCGGTGTTTTCTCGGATTAGCTTCCTTCCACGTTTAAGTATTGATTTTCCCGTTATTATCCCTTCTTCATATTCTTTTAGTATTGATATAGGTCCATCCTCACTCTTTATTTCTATATATTTTGCTAGTCCGATAATTGTTAATTTATATGTTTCTTCAATATTTGTTAAGCCTCGGCCTCCTGATTGCCTGGGAAGGTATAGTCTATCTACATCTGCTCTTGGATGTAGTAAGTTATGGATCGTAAGTAATTTTCTAGTTTTGGTATCTATCTTCTGAATATCTGTTTCTTTCCGGTTAAGAATAGCAAAGCTATAGCCCTAGTACCGGGACTGCAAGTGTTCCTATTGCTGTGAATTTGTTTTTACCTGTCAATTGGCTATTTAAAATCCACCGGACTCTTCTATAGTATTCTCTGTATACTTTCTTTTTCATATTTTCGTGTTCAATATCATCTTTTTCTTCTACTCCTAGATATTTGTAGGGCGTATTTCCCTCTAGCTCTTTTATTTCCGTGTCTTTATCTAATATTACACTTTCTGTTGTTTTTACCTTTCTTCTTTCTATGGTTATTTTTGCACATTTGTCTGTTCCAAATTTCATTCCTATATCGTCGCTAAAATCTTTTACTATTTTTATAAGATGTTGTAGTTCTTCGTTATTTTTAGCAAAGAGTTTTAAGTCGTCTACGTAGAATAAATGATTTTTTTTTTTTTATTATTATTATAATTAATTATTATTATTATTATTATTATTATTAGTTTTAATTTTGTTCTCATTTAAATCAATTTTATTAAAAGCAATTTGAGAAATGCATGGCCAATTAAAGTTTCAAGTGATTCTTGTATTAGCATTGTCATAATGCATTTCTTTAATTTTTCTCGTTTTTCTCGAAAAATATTAAGTTTATTAAAAAATAAAAAGAGTAAAAAGTTTTAAATTTTTTTTGCATAAAATTAAATTAAAATTTTAAAAATTGGCCGTTGGACGAAAAAGTTCTGTATGGGTTACCCCAAAACCACCTCTTAAAATGTTTCAATTCTTACTTGAGCCCAAATTAAGACCCTTGAAGCGCCTAAATAATTAACCAAATATAGATTTTTTAGGTTAAACGGTTGCAGAGATATTAAATTTTTTCGAAATTTATGGCTCAACTTTAGACTTCCGTAACTCCTTAGGGGTACAACTTGGTATAGAGGTAAATTTCGTTAAATCATATTTTGGGGTGCCCAACACGCGCCTGTTCTGTGTCTGTACTTATGTGGAACACCCTGTATATAATCCTATATTCCTCTACCATAAGGTGTGGGGTAAGTTCCGTCTACTTTTTATGCACAAACTCTCGCCACGCTCTTTTGTTTTAGCTAATCTTTCCTGAGTTACATCCTTCTAAGTAAGTGCCCTCTCCAGAATTCTTTCTTTATAAATTCACCGTTACTGTGATTTGTAAATTCAAATAAACGATATTATGTTTCCTCAAATTAAGTATTCTTTAATATTTTGTTGAAAAACATTTATGAAATTGATAGAAAACTATGTAAACAATATCATCTAGCCCAGGATACTCATAGTGTGGTCCGCGGAGCCCTGGGGCTCCGCAAAGCCTTTCTGGGGGCTCCGCGAAGAAAATAGTAATAATAAAAAAAATAAAAGCGGTACTGTCGTCACAAAAGGGAGGAACCTGGTTTGAGGACTTTTTTTTAGAAATGTGTTTAGAGCTCCGTCAAATATTTCTCTTTTCAAAAAGGTTCCGTCACCAAAAAAGTGTGAGAAATGATCTGACGACATTATTGCCGAACTCTATTCATTAAAGTTTACGCATATGTAACTTATAGATTACGTTTAAAAATTGTTTGCGAATAAGGCGGTAGGAGTACATTTTAGAATTCAGCTTTTCAAACCCCAAATATATAAAAGTTATTTGAGATGGGGACAATTTTAATTAAATTCTGATTATAAGAACTTTAGAATGGTTTTATAGGTTGAATGGTTATTTAAATTATTTTTCAAATGAAGTGTCATACGACCCTATTACTATTTAAAAAAAGTTGTTTAAAATAACGGAGTTCATGAAGGGGCAGTATACATGGTGTTCTATAATGATGTTCTAAATTTTAACATGATGTTCTACCTACCATTCAAAAAGATTTTTTTTTTTTTTTTTTCATAAACTTTTGCAATTTAGTTCCTTTTTTAACCCTGTCTCTTATATTAAAACATAAGATAAAATATTTTTTTATACGCAAACTGTTGAATATAAGAAGAAAAATACAAGAGTGAAATTTTTTTTTAGATATCGTATACTACTTTGTAAACAAAATTGTGTTCTAATTGGCTTTTAAAGAAAAAAGTTCTGAAAGAAATAAAAAAAGAAGTTGCTAGTTTCTACCCTTTAGAAACATGAATTGAAAGAAAAGACACTATTACAAAATAGGGTTCGACTAATGGATAACTTGTATCAAAATTCTAAGTCTTTATTTTTTTCGCCTTCTTGCACTTAAATATCTCAACAGAGAGAGCACAAATTGCAAAGTTTTATCAAACCTCTCCCTTTAAAGTTGTTAGTAGATCATCCAATTAAAATGTTGGAACATCATTACGGAACACCCTGTGTATCTGTCTAATTTGAGTTTTGTCCATAACAATATTTACAATTATTATAATAAATCATAATTTTCTTATTTTTGCCTCCACCACTGGTTTTGATAAGTTCCTGCTTGGCAGTTCAAATAATAAATATATCCTGTATAATAAATAAATTATTGCGTTACATTATCATAAACGACTCGATGGATATCGGTTTAAAATGTTTACGGACAAATCAATAATAATTCCGCCAATAACCTAATTACCTGTTGTGGAAGTTGCTTACAAAGTATTTTTTATAATACCAACTTCAGTTTTGTGTAATTCAGATCCATTATCATTTTGAAATATTCATATTGCGTAATGGTCTTTGATTGGTTGTTAGTTTAGTTTTATATAAATGAACAGGAAATTATTTTTTATCTTATCAAATAATCATTAGCAAATACAATATATTAAACACTTTCAAGTTATAATATATTAAAAAGTATCAAATGGTCATGACCAGTAATAGTTTTTCCATTTTCACGGTAATCATTCAATAAATTTTCTTTAATCACGCCTCTTCTATAAAAAGAGGATATGGTTTTATACTGTTTAAACCGCCTCTTCGTTTTTGTTTTTTTGCACAAATTGTTTACCTTTTGAACTGACAATTAATAATAACCTAATAATTTTTATTTAACTAATATTTACCTCAATTCTATGTTAATACCTAAATTTCAAAATTATTGTTAATTATACTCCAAAATATTAAAATATTTATAATTGAATAACCTGTTTATGTTTGTTTATATTAAATCACTTTTAACACACATAAAACTCACTTTAGCACTCAAATTTTTAACAGTTGAAACACAATGTTTGAATATCTAAGCAGTTCTAAATTAGCTAAATTAACGAGATCTTATTCCATTTTATAGTTTATGACACGGAACTCTCAATAAAAACTTAAAACTTTGGCAAATGTCAAACTTGCAAAAGGAAAGTAATACGCCGACTAATAAACTTTATAGACCGATTTAGGTGCCCCATTTTCGCATACAAGCCTCGAAGAGGGTTCAAAAGTACATCGATATTGAGTAGAATAAAAGAAAATTTACGAGTGGCTCTTAGGGATAACACATGGAAAATTCGATATTCCTTATCAGAAAAAATTTCCGACCCCAAAATGCACTTATACATTCAGGTCATTTAAGAAAATATGTTTTTCGGACTAGTGACGATGTACGTTTTCATACATTCGATGGAAAAATCTGGTAAAATCTTGATTTTTCCTTAGAAGATTACGCCCTTATTTCATAGTTCTATTAGTTGATCATATAGTGAAAACGGCTTGCGTGGAAATATGGACAACAAATAATCTTTCATTTTTGTTGGGGAAAATATAATTTTCCATGTGTTATCCCAAGGAGCCACTTGTAAATTTACTTTCATTCTACTTAAAATCAATGTACTTTTCAACCCTCTTCGAGGCTTGTATGCGAAAATAGGGCACCTAAACCTGTCACTATCTGACGGTCTATTGTCTCAGCGGTTTTGCGCATATCTGTTACAATAATACGTTGTTGTCGTCTTTATTATTTTTAAGACCATAAAGGAAATTATATTATATATAATATTAAAATAAACAAATATATAAAATGAAAATGACTCAAAGCCAATGTCACATAAATACCAGCAACCGTGTCCCTCAGGAAAACAACTATTCCTTTGACTTATGCTATGACAGGCCTTGAATTATATCCAAAGGAAAACAGCAAAAAAATAATATTCAACACTCTACCTTTGATTTAGCTTACCAAGTAGAACGTCATTCTTAGACCGATTTTTAAATAACAATAACTTAAAGGCAATGTCACATAAATACGAGCGACCGTTTCCCTAAGAAAAACAACTACTCCTTTGGCTAATACCTCAGATCTAAGAATGACGTTTTCCTTGGTAAGCAAAATTCTAGATAGGACGTTGAAAATTATTTTCTATCTCTGCTTTTATCCTTTGGATATAATTCAATACCTGATGTAGTATTATGCAGAGGAGTAGTTCTGTTCCTGAGAGAAACGGTTGCTCGTTTTTATGCCGCATTGGCTTTTATTTTTATTTTATTTTACATCTTGATCACATTTTAGTCGAATCTTTTTCCTTTTTATATATTTATATTCAATAAACACTTCCAAATATGTTTATTGTCTTTTTAATATAAAATGATTCAAAAAATAATGTTTTCCTACTAAATTTAAACGCCAATATTTCATGCAAAACCACTTAAACAAACTGATTTTATTATTCGGTTTGTTTTCATGGTTTTTCCAAATAAAGACGTTTTCGTGGAAACTAAAAATTTAATCGATAAAATTTAGAGGACTCGTGATATTACCTTTGATAAATATTACGTAGAAAATATTTGAACAATTTGACTCTATATTTTATAATTTTAGCAATAAAACGTTTTTCATTTATAAAATTAATCAAACCTATGAAAATGTTGTTTGTATGTTAAGATTTAACAAACTTCAGAAAATGAAAATAATCAGTAAAGCAAGTCATAATTTTTCGTAATTTTCAATTATTTATTGTTCATTCATATATTTTTTACGTGCTGTTATGAATGAGTAGAATGACTGACTCATCTAGTCTGACAATTACATTGATAAAAACAAAGAAAGTACTAAATTATGAATTTTTTATAAAAATCTTTGGATCACCTTTTCGCTTTTTCAATATAATTTTTTCCCTTTTTTATATCTATTGTTTCCGCAGGTTTAAGTTTGCATTTATTAACTATTGCAACTGTGTAATGGTTTAAAATAACTGGAAGAATGTATATTATATAAGGTGATATATGACAAGAATATAAGTAAATACACTTTTAGCTCCTGGCATCCTCAGTGGATAGATGGGATGAGTTTAATCTTTACCTTTCACTAAGACTACCAAAAAAAATTAAGGTTATCAATTTTATCGAAGGATGACAACTGTTTGACGTATATGTCGGGGATAAAAAATATATAGTACTTTATTTACACTAAGACACGGATTTAATATATAACTTAATTTACAACACTATTTTATATATTAAATATATATACAGGGTGTCCCATTTGTGCGTAATTGTTCAATATTTAAATTTGTGTTATAGACGTGCAAACAAGTTTCAAATAAAAGTTATATGAATTTAAAAAATACGTGTTTTAAAAATAGTATTGCATTTTTGCCTGGAAAATAATGTATATATTTTAAATTGAATACCCTGTATTGTATTTCAGTTTTAAAATGGTTTGGTAATACTGTATTCAACCCTAGAAGTTTTCTTCAAAATATTATTGCCAAGCATTTTTTTTTATGAAATTAGAGAACGATACTTTCCCCAAAATAAATTATCATGATTTAGGTAGGTTTACATTGATTTCAAAATTATTCAATACACAAACTTGTCAGATACTAAGTTAACGAATGGTGGTGATAGAACTGGTTTATTTTATACAGAGTGTTTTGAAACATGTTATGGCTAATTTTAAGTTCAATTTACTCAATTTTTTCAAATGCAACATCATGTATATTATTTTAGCATAGAAGTCCTTTTGAATTTACTTATTCAACGATACCAACATGTTAGCCAATAACACATATACAGGGTGTACCATCAGTGCGTAATTGATTGATAGCCGTTTTATTATTGGAAATACGAAAAAAAAAATAATTTAAGTTGTATGACCCTATTTAACAATTATTCCTAATATCGTATCGTATAGTTAAATAGGTAAATTCACGAGGAATTTTATGCAAAAATAATATACATTGATGCATTTGAAAAAATTGAATAAGTCCAACTTATAATTAGCCATCTTTAAGACATGTTTCAAAATAGTATAAAATAAACTAGTTCTCTTACCATTATTCGTTAGCTTAGTATCTTATAAAGTCTTTATATTAAACAATTTTTAAATCAATGTAAACCTACCTAAATTATGATAATTTATTTTGGGGTCTGCCTCGTTCTCTTATTTCATAAAAAAATTAATTGCTTGGCAACCCTATAATATTTGGAAGAAAAATTCTGGGGTTGAATACCAAACCATTCTAAAACTGAAATAAAATACATTGTGTTCAATTTAAAAAATGTACATTTTTATTTGCCAGCCAAAAACGAATCACCCCGTATATCAAAAAATATTTCTAAAATACGTATTTTTTAAATTCATATAGCTTTTATTTGAAACTTGTTTGCGTGTCTCTAACACAAATTGAAATATTGAACCATAACGCACTAATGGGACACTCAGTATACTAATTTACTTTGGCATCATATATCTTAACACAACAATATCTCAACTTAAATTTAACTTTCCAACGACAAAACAGTCTATTTATACCCATATACAACATCCTAACGTTTCAGATTAAACGAGATTAAGCCCCTTCGCCAAAAATTACAATTTCATATCATTAGTTAAAGAGTCGAGAACTTTCTGGAATGGCGTACCCACCAAATTTATTGTCAATATTTCACTACGATAGACGATGTCTACCGGATTATTAGGGAGGTTTCGGAGATTGGCTGGTCAAGTGGAGGCCGTAAAAGGCACAAATAAGGCAGATATGGACTTAAGGGATTATAGCAGGATTAAACCGATCGAAAATGGCTCGCACGACATTATGTAGAGGATGCGAGGCACTAAAATACAATTCATCTTGGACAATTGATAGAAAACATATCTTAGTTTCATATATTCGAACGATTAGGATCTTTTAAATTATTGTTTTGAAAGTTTGTGTGTTGGTTATTAGCATGTTCCTTATTGATTGTGTAATTGTTTGATTATTTAGCTACTTTGAATGCTTATTTGCGTGTTCATTTGGTTGTGTGCTTGTTTATTTATTTGTTTTATATAATGTTAATAAATAATATAATTTTGACAAATTGATTAAATTGGATATGAACTGAAAATATTGTTATAAGTATTCATCGAAACCAAAATTTATGTTGGAAAATTTTAATCTAACAGGTAGCGAGAAAAGATTAAACTCACTACTGTGTACTGAATATGACTTGGTCCTGTTATTGCTGCTGCGGCTGCTTTTGCATGTATTGTCCCTGTGGCTCCTATAATAATCATATTAGTTAATAATCACAATATTGTAGTTTTTAGCCCCACGTCCAACTTAGCTCTATTTGCTGCAGATCTCTAAATTTCAGCCTCTGATCTGCTTCCTCTTGAGTAACTATATCGTCCGATGGTATTGACACATCTATAATATAACAGACTTTTTGTCCTAGATCTTTGATTATTATATCTGACTTATTGGCATGCTTGTACTTGGGTGTCCAAGATTATTGTTTTGTTTTTGGCTTCGACGTTTTTGGGTGCATGGTTGTACCAATTTTTCTGTTTCTTTTAATATTGTAGTGTAAACTTAGGCATAGCAGACTTTATGGTAGCGGTCGATGTATTTTTTACGGGCTAATATAATAGAACACCCTGTCATCATATGCCTTACCGTTTCGTCAAATTGCTTACACATACGACATTTTGGATCCACCTATGCTACATGTATTCTTTTTTGATGTAATTTGTAATGATTGCTTGGTTTTGAGCTGCGGTTGTTATTATTATTGAGGTTGCTGAGATGAATATGCTGCGATAGAGTTGTTGCATGGTGAGGGAATGGTGGGACATAGTGGAATACTATTAGTATTGTTATGACGGTGAAGGGAATAATAGTAATCGCACTAAGTATGGTAAAGCGGAGAATAAAATAAACATGGGCGACCCTACCTAAAGAAAAATGTAAAATTGGTGATAATTGTTTTTAAAAATGAAACGATTGGTTAATAAATCGTTCGATTACGATTAATATGCTATCCTTGTCTCTACAATGCGCCCGTTATTCGAATTACAAAAATAAATTTACCCACAATTAAAGTCTACCAAAGCGCATCGGTGGGATTCCGTCCTACATCATTTCCTTGTAAATCTTTCCTTTTTCAGATATCGGAATGTCGGAGTATTTTCGTTTTTTGCGGACGTGTGCAATATTTCTACGCCAATGCCAATTAATTACAAATAAATGTTGCACACACTAGACTGCTGGGCACCTGCAGATGAACGGCTAAACGCTCATAGATAAAATTGTTATTTGCATCGGTTAATTGAACGTAAATCAAAGGAATTTTTCGACGTTCACTTGATATTCTTGTACGTCTGCATTTTCAGATTCCATAATTATGATTATTTATTGTTTCATTTTCTGGTAAACAAATTAGTAATCTTTAAAAGAAAGAGTTAAGAATACGAGCTGCGTGCCAATTATAAAATTTTGGTTGGGACGGATTAAAAAAAAAAACTTAAAAAAATTAACGAAGATTTACCAAACAAGGCTCTAAATAAAAGTTAAATCGTTGATACGAATGAAAACTATCGAAAATAAAAAACCAATTTTTTTCTTTTCCCTTTCTAGCGATTGCTGCAAAACAGCTCATAATGGCAAATTGTCGAATCTTAATTCCATCACGTTGAAAAGTTTCAAAAATATTTTTTTGGTAACCAAAAATTAATGATTTGTATTGGCGCGAGTAAATTAAACATATTAATTATTACTATTATCACATTTAAGTATTACCATTATTACCATTACCATACATAATATAATTAAAGTAAAATGTATACAATTTTTTAGAATCTAAAGGCTCACAAATAAATGCTCGCAAGTAAATGCTCACGAGTAAATGCTCACAAGCAACATCTCTCTCCATCCCTCCCCGGAACTGATTATAGTCTTTTGTTCAATGTAAATGGCTTCGACAGCTCTGTTTGTAGTATATGCGGTAGTTGAACAAACACTAACCTATGACCTAGCAAAACTACTCTCTGGATTGACGGTGACATGTTCTAGACAGCATTGCCGCAACACTAAAAGGGCATGTAATGAATAGAAGGGTGAAAATGTACTAAATATAATTTCACGTTTTTCAAAACTCCAGCTGTCAATAAAAACAAGTCCACTAACAAAAATCAACCAATAAATATCTGAGAGCGCTCAGTTGATCAAATCACTGATTACTCATTATGGAAAACTGTCAAAAAAAATTAACAAACCAATCCAACACATACCCTCAAGAAATTGCAAACAAAAAGTTGACTCTTTCACCAACTACTTAGATCGTATCTTCCACCATATCACAGGAAAAGATGAAGAAATTGAAATGGACAATCAAGAGAAAGTTAATGATATATAGAAGATATTAAAAACTAATCCTAAAGAGAAATAAAAAATAATATGAATGTAAAAAGCTCTATCTGATCACAGTAGAGATAATTAAAAAAATACCTCTAAAAGTCACACTTACAAATATAATAAATGCAGCTTTAAGGCTTCAACATATTCCACTACATAGAAAAGTGTTGAGGTAATAATGATACCCAAACAATCTCGCGTCTACCTGTCAGTAAACAAACAAATGTTATCTAAAAGATAACTTGCAGGAGTACTTTCATTTCGAATTATCCGAGAGATGTACGAATAGACACTTTAAGTTAAATGTTGAAATAGTCCATATTTGGTCTAGTGAAATAGTCGTCCCAGATATAACACGACCTTGATTATTCTGCTATTTTTGCTGTTGCTAAATTTCTCGAACATTTTACAATTTTCTACATAATTTTGGCATTAATAATCAATTGATTAAAGCCCTCGAGCTAAAGCTCTCGGGTTCTAATCAAATTATTCATGCCAAAAATTATGTCTCATCAAATTGATATTAAAAAATAGATTCAACAAAAATAGCTTAATAGATAATAAAGTATTATCAAGATCTTGGTATATTTACCCTTGAATATTGACTTCTTATTAGTGTTTTTTAGTTTTTGTCAGTGTTGGTTAGGTTATGACATTAATTCTCTTTTCAGTCATATATCTTGCGCATGCGCCTAATTTTTAATTGTTAAAATCACTACCCACTGGTAATATTATCTCCAAATAAATTATCTTGGATATATTTGATTTTAACTGGTAGATATGATTATCTGAAGGTGAAGGTATAGTATTTTCTATTTTCTTCCAGATAACATTTATTCTTTAGTCTTCATGGGAGCTGCCTGTTTCTTACACCAATCGATTAATCTTAATTTTCCCTCCCTTCTTGCAGCAAGGTCCTCAATTTTAGTTTACCTGTTAATATATTTCGTGACAAGATTTTACCCTTTTGGTGTGCCATTCTCTGTTTTATAATACTCGTATGGTCAATAAATCTATTTAAAATTGCCTGACCATTAAATGATTATTACAATTTAAGATCACTGACTTCGCTTTTAACTAGTTTTATTATAAACAGTTTACGACGAAAATAGTAGCCTTAACAAGAGAAAAGCACTATATAAGCGAGACATGTTTACATAATAGAATTTTGTTTGATGGTAAATAGATACGTGAGTTGTTTACTACTAAACCTTAAAATTTATTTTAGAATGTAATGGGTGTTTCGTCGTCGCGTCACGTTTACATAAACTGTAATTCACTAGTAATTTAAAGTTTGCTTTAATTAGTACTTTGTTGTTAATTTATGTGATCAATTATTTTGTGATTGTATCATAAAATTAAATGAGATCAGGAATAAATTCCTGAACCCTGGGGTTTTCAAACAAACCAGAGAAAAATTTTAAAATGAAATTTGACAAAATTTCGCTCCGAGTAGAATTCGAACCCACCGCCTATGGAATACCGTTCCATCATCATAGCGAGTTGGTGAAATAAGTTCGAAGAACGAAAGTTCGGATTTTAAAAAGTTCGATTGGAAAATCTTTTGAAAGTACAAAAGTTCGAAACAACAAAAGTTCGAACAATAAAAAATCGAAATTAAAACACATTATCGAAAGTATAAATAAATAATATGTAATGTTTATTTATTTAAATGGTTTATTTATTTTATATTCGTTTAAACACTAATTTATATATTAACTTAATTTATTTGTACTTAAAACGACACTAGTTATTTTAAACACATATACTAATTTACTTTTACATTTATGTTAACTGATTTATCTAAATCTGACTGACTGCCACAGCTTATGAGCAAACCAGAACTCTCTTAAAAGCAAACATGTTTTAAGGATTTTCTATTATAAAATTGTATTCTAAGAACGCCACGCGATATTATGTTTCTCGAAAATATAGAAAACTTTTAAATTTTTAGAACGATAAGGCAACATCTACAGAGATGTTTAAAAAAATGTGGAATATCCTCCCATTTAAAAAGTACTAAATATTTATTAAAACAAAAATGGCGCGTAAATGTTTTTTTTAATTCCTTTTAAAAAATTTCAAAATAAATACTTTTCGAAAATTTAACAAAAAATTCAAGGTTTCTCCACACTAAGTTTTATTATTAATGGTATTTCACAAAATAGGACTAAAAATAAAGGCTCAGAAGAAATTATAAATTTTCAAGGTGTTCGGTTTCTTCTTAACAGCCCATTCTATATAAAATGGTGGCCAATCCGAATGTTCTCGCATCCATTCGAGCTCAGTCGGCTTCGTGTTCTGTTCTGTTTCCCAGCGCCACTTTAGGAACATCACTGTTAATTAAAACCCAACTGTGAATAGTCGAGAGGGGAATCTAACCTATGTTTTAGAATTGATTATTTTTTAATTCATCAAATTGAATAAAAATCCTGTCACACGCGGGATTCGAACCTGAGTCTCTTCAATCTCAAAGTCATGACTCTAACGACTGAGCCAACTCACTCCTAAGAGTATTATTATTAATTATAATTATTATTACACCAGAACTTAATAAGGCAGCGGTGCCTTCGCCATTTATTCAAACATCTGAGTTTCTTATGAGAAATTAGAGCTGTGATAATATTATCTGGTGCATGACCGGCTCAGTTCATGTCCGTACGATAGTGTGAAGATTGTTATTTTTAAGCTATAAAGTTTGAATACAGTAACAATATACAGAGTTGGTTTAAATTAAAGTGATGATAAAATGACAAATATTAAAATTTTGTCCTTATATTTTTGTAGTTTTAAACTTTTTTTTGTTTTGCTATTCAAATTTTTATAGTTCGAACAATTTGTTTTCGATATTTTGTCTTTCGAAATTATCTAATTCGAACTTTTATTTGAACTTTTACCAACACCATTATAGCTATTACAGCATCTGAGCGATGTGCAACTAATATATACAGAGCCACCGGTAACGCCTCGGTCTGTATGGCCAACACTATTTGATTTTTTTGAATCTGTTTTCACAGCAAGATGTATATCAGAAAAGGCAACAATTTAAAAATAATTTCGATTATACAGGGTTCTCCAAGAAAGTGATACATATGAAAGTTAGGTTATTTAAATGGAACACACTGTATTTTATATTTTAATACCCTTGCTTTTTCCATTATAATAATAAAAAATAGTGTGAGACTATACAGGGTATTGCACACGCTGTAACCAGTTTTATATGAAAATCGTATTAGTTTATGATTAGTTGCTATTGGTATTTATTTTTAACTGAATTTTAAAGTCCTATTAGAAATTTTCAAAAACTTATTCAGTCGATAATAAACTACAGCTGGTTAAATTCTAATTACTAATTAACAGTCTATTTTCGATTAACCAATTAAAATTAAAGTATTTTCTGAATTATCTTTTTTCTCATTAAAATTTGAAAATTTCCCAAAATTATTAACTTTAGTTATAGGGAATGCCTAACTCAAATGAAACTTTAATTAAGGTACTTTTAAAATACAGAAAAAGAAAAAGAGAAAATGATGTATTTAAGTTTTAACTTACTCTGTACAGATTTGTTTTGAATTGAAAAAGTAGTGCATCAGTATAAAATTTTGACTAATATCTAAAAACCTTTTAAAGCAAAAAAATTGGCTTTCAAACGTTTCTTTTATAGTTAATAGGTCATTGAAATAAATAGGATGTTCATATAAAACTGGTTATAGCGAGCGCAATACCCTGTATAATCTCATACTATTTTGTATTCTTACCTCACCTCCTACCTATAGCCATGACTTGTCACCCTGCGATTTTCATTTGTTTGGACCTCTCAAAGAAGCTTCGGGCGGCCTAAAGTTTGAAGACCTTGACGAAGTGGAGCGATCTTTGCACAAAACTGTCTTGCCAACTAACCAAAAACTCTTTTTAAAAAATGTATTGTGAAGCTCACGGGAAGATGACAAAGATGTACAGAGTTAGATGGAGAGTATGTCGAAAAGTAGTATAATATTTAGTGACAGTTCTGGATTAAATTTCAACCACCCTCGTACAAATTTCACATTTAAGAAAAATGTATGTTTAATGGTCAAAAGGTTCACTATAAACTAACGACATCTGATTTTTTAGAACTATGCACATGTTAGTGACATATTTTTTTTTTTATATAAATAAAAAGTTCCTTGTTTTTTTCCGTCAAATAGTTTTAATTTTTTATATTTTAAACACTACAAATACAATTTTTCCATCTTCTGGTGCAGTCAATTTATAAAAAGTATGGGGACGAATAGAAACAGTTTAAATTTTTTTTAAATAATAGAACCCCATCTTTCTATTTCACATCGGGTGAAGGTGTATTCGAAAAAAAAAGTCTTGTTTTTATATGGTCATCCACCGTGGCACTAACCAAAGATATAAAATATAATATTCATTTATTAATCGAGTTGCTTTGAAACACATTCTGTTGTCATTATCAACAACCAAAATTAGTATTTATTTAAGAGATTTACATAAGATATCGCTCCGAAGGGAAAATACTGTACTTATTTCGGTAAGTTGTGTATTTAATTATCATATGAACCACAATTTTGAGACGAAATGAATAATGACCAGTCGATAAAAAATTGTAAACGGCACATATAAGAAGTCCAAAGGAAACTTAAAAGTATGACGAAGTAAAAGTTAAATATTTCCCACAAATAGGACCGTTACCTTCACTTGAGTCAGATAATCGACTAAGATTGCAGCTTGTGACAATACAATGTTGAGTTTACAAAAGAAAAATCTCGGATTTACTCGATATGCAAAACTGACCATAAACGTATCACATTAATTAGTTGTATAAGGAAAAAGCAGTGAAATCATTGACCATTTACTACATGTATATATAGATAATCGCTGAAAACAAAGGTTTATCTGCTCCAATGAAAATGCTTTTAGGCAGTATTCATGGGATAACTCTTAAAAGGGAAACGATTGTTCTCAGATATACAGGGGAGTAAAAATATCTAAATTCAAAATATAATACGGACTAATAATTATTTTTAGATGTATAAATAATTGTTACAAATTATTAAAATACTACTTTATTGTAGTAAAGTTGATCTGGCTTGTGCATCTTTTAGTCTTTTTTCTTTGTTAACACGGTGTGCGACAATAATAAAACCGAATAGTGAAAACAACAATGTTTTCTTCTTCGGAAAAATATACTTCTTGGCATTAATTTTAATATTTAAAATGGAGTTTTTAAAAATACTCAAAAAATACTGCCTTTTGGAATCTTCAAAACTAAACATATTTACACGTTTTCTTTCTGTTACAACCCGTACAATTAACATAGTGTGATGTTTGTTTACTTTAAAACAACAGTTTATTTATTAATAATTTATTTAAACACTTATTTATTTTATAACACAACTATTCTAATTTATATATACTTCGAATGTCTTTAGACTGATCACTATTTATATTCACCACTGTCTATCTACTAATTACTATTTATCTTCACTGTCCATATAACAACTGATTCTGATGGCTCATCCACCAATATTTATATACAAAATTGGCGGACGTTCTAGTAAGTTCAGATATTCTCTCCAATACACTAGAAACATTATCTCGTTCTTTCTGGAATGTTCGCGAAAGTGTCTCTACCATAGTCGTCACATAGGTTTGGTCTTAAGGGGTTTAATTATGTATAATAATCGGACAAGTTGAGCCTCAAATGCCAAATAATACAGAGAGGGACTTGGAGTATTACAGCATGACTGAATAATGAAATGGCTCACATTACAATAGGAAACTTATTAAACACATCATACTTCAAGATAATACGAGTATATTTTTTTGTGAATAATACAATATTTATTGTGTCTTTTTTACAACATACTAAAAAAATTTAGAAAATTACATAATTTAAAAAATAATTTTAGAGGTTAAACTAAAAATACACCTTTTTTTAATATTCTCGGACTAGGCACGACAACAAAATATTAGAACAAAGAACAAAATAGCTAATTTGTGTATTAAGAGCGATCTGTCGAAAGCGGCAACGAACTTTTCACTCAAAATGCACACAAGATTTTTTTACGATCATAATTTTTTTAGAAATAGATATAAAAACTGAAAATTTGTCGTAAGTAGTGTATAATGTGTTGCCTATTCCTATGTTAATCATAAAAAACGCAGTTGATATTCAAAGTCCATGGATAATATAACAAAAAACATGTACTTACAAATAACTTGAAAATCATTCATTAAAAAGAAATATATTATAGCTAATTTAAATTAAGCGAGCAACAAAGTTGTCACTTAATGTCAGTTCGCGCAAAACATCAACTTTGCGATTGGAGTTCAAAGCGCAAAAGCCTACTTTGGCTAGTGATCGTAAAAAAATATTGTTCTGTATTTTCCTCAAAATGTCATTCAACAGCATCATCTATCAGTTCTTCATCATTGCCAAATGCTACTGAGGGAAATCTGGGCTAGAAGGTCGATTTATAGTTATACAAAACCACATTATTTATCAGTAACAAAAAGCCTGGCTAATTGATTCCTACCACAGCTTTTTAATCTCCCGAGTTGTGCACTGGTGCATTTTAATGCAGCAATAGGACACCTTTCGTAACTTATATAGATTCCGAGACTAAGCATTAAGCTCGCATAACACTTTCGTGCTTCCTTATTCTGAAAATCAATCATTAAAATCCCTTGACTGTCCTAGAAACGGTAATTTTTATTTTTATACTGCAGAAGATGTGACTTTAAACTTTTGGGAAGACTGGAATCTTTAATATAGTACTGTATCGATTGTTCTTTCCATACAGGCTCAGTTATGGATCTAGCTTTCATCTTTATAGGGGCAGTTCGATTGATAATAAAATCTGGTTTAGCCCCATAGAGCATTAAAAAAATTGTATTCTTGTGGACACGCATTTAAAATGGTGAACGAGCATTAGCGACTCCTATCTCACACTAACATTTTTCATTCAAAAGCATTGGTGTAAAATTCTGAAAACTGTGGTTTTTGAAATTCCTAATAATGCTGCTAATTCTCGTTTCTTTATATTCTTACATCCTCTATTTAATAACATCCGATGTGACAATGTCAACAGAGAGCTCTGGTAAGAATATGTAAATAAATAAAATAATCCGTATACACCCTAATTCTTATTCACATAGGTTTGCCAGGTGGCCGGGGGTTGTCGGAAGTCTCCTGAATTTAGAGGTTACTCCAGGATGCTGTAATTAGGAGATTTTCTCCCGGAAATTCTAAATTATAATTCCACTTAGTCTAACTAAAACTAAAAATTTTGCCAGAAAAAAAAAACTATAAAACTTGGCAACACGGAATACAATATGTGCATTGAAGTCAGCCAAATCAAAAATACAAAAGTGGAATTACCAAAGTTATTACAGCCTCATTTATGAGTTACGACTGATAATGTGTTACATTTGTTGCTTTTTAGTGTAGTTTATAATTGTTATAGGTTACCAATTACCAAGAGTTTTGTTTAATATTTATCGAAATATTGCGATAATACACGATTCAGTATCATTGTTTTTTTTTTTGACATCCTCCCGGAATATTAAAAAAAAATCCTAAATTTGAGATGCAGTCTCCCGAAAAATGGTAATTATAATCTGTCAAATTATTTATTATAATTAACGGCTCAGTAACTTAAACTAAATAAATGGACCCTTGTTCCTCCTAGACGTAATTCTACTTCATTTTAGGCTTACCACATCATCATATATCGAGATAAAAGTGCAAAAAATCTTCAATTGGGCGGTCCCGAGGTAAATTAGGGGGTTATCCAGTTTTGGTACAAAAGTTATGTTATTTTGGTGGAGCCAATTTTGAGTTTTGAGACATTATATCGTCCCCAACCTTATGCTGGTGCACAAAATCAACTGATATAGTGAGGTAGTTGTTAATATTACTTTCAGAATCTACACGTTCCCCCATTATTCGACCCAGAAAAGATCTAGATATCCCTCTAGTCAAAATTGCACACCTGACCAGGGGCCTAATTCCTGACGGCGTTCGTCATCGTCTCGCATGCAGTGACGTATGCGAGTACAAAAATGGTATTCTGGAAAGCCTTTGCCGTATGCGAGTGATCCCGCATGAGTCGCTTGGCGAATGATTTGCAACGAATGGTCTTGACCATTCGGCAACTTTATCTCGCAAGCGTTTGAGGAATCCACATCGGATGCATCTGAGATGTAGTAAATCTTTGAACACGTGATTCAGTATACGTAAATGTAGTGGGACAGATGTGTCCGATGTGGATAAAAAACTCTCGAGATGTAAAAAATGCATCCAATGTGGATTCTCAAACGCGGCATATGGGTATCCAAGTATGTTACTTGTCACTGTCACATATATCTAATATAAAATAATTGTTCTTTCTAGTTTATTTTTAATGAATTTTTTATAATTACAAAATGTTCATTAGTCATTATGTCATTACTTAGTTATTGTTATGAAGACTAGTCTTCATAATTATTGTATTTATAAGTGTACATTTTTTATAAAATGAACGATATAGAGGAATTTTTGTCCTTATACAATTAATACAAAATATTGAATAGGCCCAATTAGATACAGAACTACAACCTCTCAATTACACCGGGCGGTAGGATCCATTTTTGTTACCAGATAGACAGTTTATAATAATATTTTGCTTTTGATTTTTTGATTTTAAAATTTATATTCAGGCTTTATTTTGAATTACAAACAGCTTTGTTTTGTAAACATTTTGCTTTAAATAATAGATAAAGATACTTATCTATTAAAACATGTTCATTGTTTATTAATTTATTAACACCATGTCTATCTGATCTATTTTTATGTTGTAACCTTATTTTATCGAAAAGCAGACTTTTTTTTTTTTAAAGAATGACTTTTCTCCTCTTGTTAACTCCATCCGTGGAGACACTGTATTTTGTCAAATTTAAAATACTACCTCATTGATGTTGATATTTAGTTTAAAACTAAAAATACATAATATTTTGGTTATCGATATTAACCCTAAACTGTTTTCCGTTCTTTTCGGCAAAGCTTGAATATGCGATAAACATTTTAAAACAACTTTTACTTCTGGCAAACGAGCAACGTTTTGTATCTTCGTTAATTAACAAACCTCATAATTTTCGAACGCATGATCACTTTCCAGAATGGGCGAATTTTCGCCTTATTAACCTCAAATATGTTCGCTAATTACCGTTTATTATTCTGCAAGTCGCTTCGGTCGTATCGATAAAACTGTAATATTTTCGACACATGCAACGAGGAACCTAAACCTAATTTTTCAAATTACTAATATGGGAATTAACACATGAGATTTGGAGATATCTTTACAGTTACAAGTGTAATAACATGCAAAAAATTATTAAACTGACAATTTCGGTGCCGCACTAGTTAGTTCATGCAATGCCGATGAAATTAAGAAATTAAAATTGTGTGTGTTCCGTTTGTGGATCTAAAGCAATTAATTATTCTGTCATAAATTGCTCGAAATTGGATTCTCTCATTAAATACTATTCTAACAGGGCTGGCGTAGTTTAAAAACTAAAATTATTTTGTGTGTTAAGAAATTGAAAATTAATGAAAATGTTTTATTATTTGCTAACAAACGGGAATAGGAATAATATTGTATACTCATAAGGTTCATCTCAAGTTATTACACCATCACAGATTAACACTTTAACCTAAAGTAGCAAACTAGGTAAAAATAGTGTATGTTTATTAAGAATTTATAGTGGCATCCTTCTTTAGTGCATCTACACCATTTCACTAACATACTTTTTTATCCGCAAAATAATCACATGTTATTAATACCCCTAGAGGTTAAATAATTTTTGAAGATGTTTTCGAGCTCATGAATATTTTGAAAATTATTCCTAACCACAATAACATTGTACTTATCTTTTTTTTTTCTTTATTGTCATATGTTAGGTTTAAATTATATTTATACCTAAATGTGCAAGTAAAGTTATTACTAAATAATTTACTGTATAGATAGAGTCAAATGTGATCATTAAAACAACACGCAGTTGTTTTGTGTTAAAATGCAATTATACCATATCCGGAGGTGTGTGACTAATATTCCCTTCTATTAAATTTCATCTGTTTTAAATAATTCTTTATAGATTATTTCCCTTGATTTATATTAACCAATAAAATGTCACAATTTTTAAAATTCAGACCAATCGGATTCAGTTATCAGCGACTATTTCTCTAGACCAAATATCAGCGACTATTTCCCTAGAGAAATAGTCAATGATACGTCACATAAAAATGTCTGTCAGTTTTTGCTCACGCAGTTCTGTCGCAATTTAATAAATTATAATAAAATGGAAAGATTCGGTGTTTTTGATAAAAATTCTATAGAAAAGGCTGTAAAATCTTTGGTACCCACGAATACGGTGCGAAGTAAAAATAGTATCTGGGCTCAATTTACCCAATTTTGTACAGTGCGTAAGTATACATTAGATGCACATACATCAGAAGGTGAATTAAACAATATTTTGAAAGACTGGGCATGGAATATGAAGAAAACCAATGGAGAAGAATATAAAGAATACACATTAAAATGTATGTGGAATTCCACAGCTAAAAGTTTGCAAGAATTATATTTTAAGCTTGTTCAGTGGTATAAAAATCAACCAGTCGGTAAAAGTGAGTTGTCAAAATGGACAAAAATAGGAGCACAATCGATCGGTGTGAATACCAAAAAAGTAAAAATTTCCAATCTGAGAAACACCAGAGGTGGCAGAATACTGATCAGACTTAAATCCATTTAATTCAACGTATTGTATTTTGTTGGTGAGAAGCCGAATAAGATTGTTTTAAAGTCCAAAAGAGGCTAGTTTTTTTACCAAAATCAAGCTGATCAAATGCCTTTGTCCTATCCGTATAAATAAAATCTGCCTGAGTTCGGTTGTCAATGTTTTCTGAAATATACTGCGTAATTATGGAGAGATTTGTAACTGTTGAACGACCTTTTACAAAGCCATGTTGATCCGATATTATGTTGCGGACGTGTTGGTAAACTGTACGTTCCAGTAACATTTCAAACACTTTACTAAAGTTACAGATGATAGAGATAGGGAGATAGTTTTCCACCTCAGTTGTATTTCCTTTTTTATATATGGGGCAAACCTTAGACTCTTTCCACACTAACGGTATGGTTTTAGTCCAGATGCAGGTGTTTATAAGTACAGTTAAAGGATGAGGCAGTATCTAATACTTGGTTTTCTAAAAAGCTAGTAGTGTTTAAGTGATACACGTGCCTTTCGTTTATCGGGACATTTGTGGCTGAAGACTCCACATAAGATTTACTAAAAAAGGTAGCAAAGCCATGTAATATATCTGATGGATTAAGAAGAAAGTTACTTTCATAAATCATGGTATTGCCAACTTTATTGGAGCATTTTTTATTATTGATGTAAGCCCAGAATTTATTGGAATTAATCGATATTTCTGATTCAGCTTTTTCAAGATATTGTTTATAAGTTCCATCGACATCAACTTCAACTTAACTTCTTATGCGTTAAACTCCTCAAAAGCATGAATATCATTCTCTCTCTTATAGTGTCGCCAGAGTTTGGATTTTTTGCGAATTAAATTTATAATAGCGCCATTATACCAGGGAAGATAATTTTTCTTACTGCGGACTGTATACCTAGGTACACATTTATCTAACACATTGTATAATTTCCCATAAGAGTATGTACAGGCATCATTAACTTTATAAAAGCTTTCCAGAAAAGTCCTGATATTGGCTAGTTTATGCACAGATTACAAAACGAAAAAGTAGACCATTGCGTTCAACTGAACGAAAATAATATTTCATATCCATTCTACCTAGTAAGAACACTGCACGGATATGAAGTCCACCAATCACAGTTTATATTTGGTCACCAGGCTATTCTTATTTTTTTAAATTTTAAATGAGGACAATTGTGTCAAACTAATTGTCAGTATATTTTTTATTAATTGAGATTAAACATAAATAAAAATGAGTGATTCGTATCAGGGTTCGGAGGATATATATCAAGTGATATATATCACGATATATATCATGATATTTATACCTTGATATATATCCGATATATTCGATAATTTTATTTATTAAATTAAAAGTGTTTTCTACCATTCTGAACATCTGAAAAAGTCTCAATACGCCCTTGTATAAAAGTATAATAACTAGCAATTTATATGTGTTTGTGTTAAAATATTAATGTTAACAAAATAATGTTAAAATCGGTTTATTTTATTAATTAGTTTTGTTTTTTCTTCTTAACTTGAGTTAGAATAAACGGTTTTGTTGTTTAGAATATAGGTTCTTGTTAGTATGTTTGTGTTAAAATTTAAAATATAGTTTGTGCAAGAAACAGTACTGTTTTTTAAATTTTAAAAATGATATATATCCTATATATATCAGATATATATTATGTGATATGATATTTATATAAATATCATGATATTTTCGAACCCTGATTCGTATGAAGAATCGATAAATACCAGCATTTCACAAGACATACTTATTTACAAAAAAAAAATTAATAAATTTTAATAAAATTATAAAATCAATTCAATTATGAGTAAGTCATAGAAAAAATATACTATCACAAGTGGATTGTCCGATTGACACTTGTTTCACAAACTACTAATTTGTTTAAGATAATTATTGGGTAAATTAATAATAATTGTAGAGTAAAAAATAAGTAGAACAAGAAAATAAATGTCACTGTATGGTTAATTAAATGGTAAGCTAAAAAAAAAGTAATTTTTCATGTTCTATTCCCACAATAAAATACAATTAACATTGAGGGTAAAATTTTTTTTGAGACGTCTCATTATTTGTTATGCTAGTTAAATAATTACTCTGAGTATGTAAAACTATTTAACTTTTTACATAGGTATTTTTCTTCTCATTTGTAGACCTGATGACGGTTTAAGACCGAAACCGATAACTTTTTAAATCATTTTTTTTTTTTAGATGAGTTTGATTCCGAGTCATTTTCTTAATATTGATTTATTAGTTTCTCTTTTTCTATGTAATTTTTGTTAATTTGTTTATTATAAAAGTGTCTTACTTTACATCAAATACTGTTTAAAGTTTGGTTATGTTATTGCTTTCACTATTATTTGTTCAAATTACTCGGATGATGACGATTGGCGATACATGTTTTCGGTAAACAACTTACTGAAAAAGAAAAACATTCTTTTTGTCTTTGTAAATACACTTTTAGTCAAGGTCGCAAAACCATTTACTCATCGCTGTCATTTTTAGCATGTGAAAAAGAACTTAAGTAATTACAAATATGCTTACATGCACGACCTACCTGAATATATATTTTATAATTAAACTTCTACTTCTAAAATAAACAATCTAAAAATACCTGTTATCTGCAATAACATTATTTTTGTATGGAAACCTAAATTGAGTCAATACTATATAATATAAAACAAATAGACAAACAGTTGTAATTACAAAATGTTGATTCTATAATGTCGTGGGTTTAATGCGAAAACTAAGTCAAATTATTTGAGTTACAAATTTCCTTAATTATTAACATTTCCATTAATTAATTAGTGAATCCTTAAGCATTGCGATGAACCAAATACGATTTTGTACGATTACCTGCATGCTAGGAAGTTTTGCAGTCGTTGAATCCATCAGAATTTCAGAGAAAAATAAAAACAGACATGTGTACAAGTGATGCAAGGAAATGCTCAAAAAAATTTGAAGCGGGTCGTTCGAATTCTGTTACCAAGTTTGTATATATTCAAATGAGCCTGGAGAGAATTGGGTGTTTCAAGATGAACCTGGTGAATTCACGAAGCGTTTCAAAAAATAATTGTTTCTTCGGAAAAACGGGCTACGTTACAACTGTTGCATTAGAGTACAGAAGGGCAGTTAATTCTGACTAGTATACCCAAATTTGTTTGCTGGAAGAAGAAGAAGAAGCAACGTAAATCGACGAATCATTCTTCATTATGGCAATAGCACGACAAAATGTCGAGTTTTTAGTCAGTAACAACATTCAATTAATGCTCATCTCCTATATTCGCTTGATTTATCGCTCAGTGATTTCTTCTTATTCCGACATATCAAAAATAAAATGCGTGACTAGTGTTTTTCATCCCTGAAGAGACCCTTGAAGCATTTAAATAAGTTGTTTCGTTTATTTATTTTAATTTATATTCACTAAATACACCAACTGATTTTATAACTAATTTATCTTTACTCGACAATACTAAACTCAAACGGCAAAACCCATTTATATACAAAAATGTTAGACTGTAGACAAATCCAGTCATGTTTCGCTGACTTCGAGATGTTTCTAAGATGGTGCTTCCCAATGAATTCCCACTTGCGCTAGAGTTTTCTGATATACAGACGAGCAGCGATAACGTAAACAAAGATCGGGACAGGACTGATTGAAAATGGCTCGCACAACAACTATTTTCGGAGGTAACTTGCTCTGAGTAGAAAAGGGGTTTTGAAGATTTTAAATGAAAATATTTTAAAGAGCAATAATGCGATATTAATTAAAATAATTGGAGTATTGTTTGAAAAGGCAGTTGTGCGCTACATTCGCAAGATCAGTGCCAGAACTAAAAGTTAATATTCCAGAAATATGGGGTTGGTGCACTGCACAAGATTCTCAAGAGCTTGTAGGTACAATATCTCAAAGAGTTATTGCCGTTATCAAAGCTATTATTATTAATTATTATTAGAGACGTAGAAGTAGGAGGGTGCTACGTAAAACATTTGCTTTGAGTTTGTTATTCTGTTTATTATTTGGAGTCACAAATTTTTCTACTGTTTCTCATTTTAAAGTATTAAATTTAAAAATTTAAACAATTATACCAATTTTATATATAAAAGATGTTTATAATCAAATTTTCTAAAAAGTTTCATTAAATAGAAGTATGAATTGCTCATTTACCACACCCCTTATCAAAATGTAAAATAATAAATTACTATTCATTGTCTAAAAATATTTTCATGTACCAATTTTGATAAATATTTACGAATATATTGTGAAATTATTACAAGAAAAAAATATTTCAATTTTAACACTCAGTATCTTTTTCCACAGTAACATTTTATTAAGGCATGTTTCATCCAATCCCCGATATGTTGCGCTTATTCTGTCCCAAAAGTTATGACTCACCCTGTATATTTTTCGAATTTTAGCAGTGCTCCTCGTACATACTCCAAACTACAATTTTACGCTATCCATGTTTAAATATGATTCTGTATTATCTGTTTCGACTGCTTGGAAAATATTGATCAATTTCAGTTTTGTTTTATTTTTCATTCATTCATTCATTCATTCATTCATTCACCTGCCTACACTTGCCCGACCTTAAAATCTATTACAAGTAGCTAGGCAATAAAACGAATAAAAGATATCCATAAAAATCAAATAATATTGAATAATTCCATATTAAATATTTTTTATTAGCAATGTTTACAACAATAATTAACAGTTTAGCAACAATTTGCATATTTGCATTATCTCAACTACATATATTATTGTGCCTTATTGAGAAGAAATAAAAAAGCATTAGAAAGTTAAATGGCGACTCCCACGCGATTTTGAACCTATGTAAATACAAGTTTTATCATTACAAAATATAATTGATGGTGGGTAAGTCGGAATAACTATCTATAGTCGACCTGTTATGGTGATTCTGTTCTCTTTCTGAATTATTGGTTTATGAAAAACTATACCAGGTGATTTTGATACAGGGCGTCACCAAATAATATGTAAACAGTTTTTATCTTTGTTCTTGCCAGCGTTTGGTAACGTAAAATATGCCATTTTCCTGACTGTTAATTCAGCACCCACTTCATTTAAAGACCAATTTTCGTGCAGTTTTAATGTAGCCTTTGATTTTCTCTTGTAATAAATGGTTTCTGTTGTTTTTTATGTTCAAAAGATTAATTTAGGTAATTTAATTTTGCTATACCCTTTGATTTATATTATAATAAACGCTTTTTTGTTGCTTTATATACCTAAAGCCTAAATGATAATTTAATTTTGTTATAAATTGTTCTTGTTATTATTTTATACTCTTTTACTTTTTTTTGACAAAACGGCACTAATAAAAGTAATCTTGTATATTTTTTTATTATAAATAATATACTTCTCTTCTCAATATTCTCACCTCTTTGTTGTAACACCACTGGTCAAAGCCAGACACACAGGATGCATTTCAGTAAAAAATCCCATGACAACCAAGGAGTATTCGCATTTGGGTTGGGCCGACTGTTACTGTAAAGAGGAATAAGATTTTGTTATACTTTATTCAGATAATCTGTCATTGGAATGTGATACCCAGAATTGTACTTAGATTGTACTATACATATTTTAGTTATTTTAAAATTAAAAAAGGAAAAAGAGGTCACATTTGAGAATGGGAATTTATTTCCAAAAGAACTTTTCGTTTGTATAACAAACCTGCGTTTCCCGCGCATGCCTCTCTGCCAATAGGAAACCACACTTCCGTGAGGTCAGTTATTAAGTCAGGATTTTCCCGGGCGTTAAATTCAAATTTAAAATTTAAGAATCTACAATATTTATGTTCTTAAAAACGAACTACTTAACTTTTTTTATTATTTAAAAACAATAATAATTATTATTCCGAAATTATTTTAATAAAATCATGTGTGTCCTGCATGTCAAACATTTGAATTATCTAGGATAGATTTTAATTTTGTAAATTTTAAAAACTAATTAAAAATTCCTTGATCGTTAAATAATATATTTTTTCTACTATCACTATCGAGAGTAGGCTTTTGTGCCTTGAAAAGTAAGTGCAAGCTGTCATAATTTGACATTTTTGGCGCTCTTAAGCGGAAAGTAAATTTGGCGCACGTCTAATTTTATTTGTAGTTAAAATAGAGCTAGTAGTTAGTTTAACACAGACTATATCCTAAATAAATATTTTAATTGAATTCCTAATATTTTAAATCATCCAATAGTATCTTCCGTAAATAATTAAATGATTAAATCATAAATAATTACAGACATATAAGTACTAAAACAATTTTTTCTCGTCGAAGAATAGGTTTATGTTAAACTTACAAAATAAATATTTAATTTTATTAGAAATGGGTTACCTTTTATCGTTATAATATTTATTTGACATAAGCCTACTCTTCGAAGAGAAAAAATGTTTTAGTACTTATGTCTGTAATTATTTATGACTATATAATGTTGGATGATTTAAAATAGGAAATCAATGAAAATATTTTAGATTAGCCCAAATTTTGTTTTAAAATACCGATTAGCTTTCTTTTATTTAATTTAAATGAAAATAGACAAGAGTGTGCCAATAATGTCAAATTATGACAATTCGCGGAAAATGTCAACTTTCTAGTTAGATTTGAATGTGCAAAAGCCTACTTTGGATAGTGATCGTAGAAACATATCTATTCTACACCCATATGGATATTAGCTCTTCTATGCACAGACTACAAAACGAAAAAGTAGGCCATTCCGTTCAACTGATAAGAACATTGCACACAGAAAGCCACCAATCACACAGTTCATATTTGGTCACCATACATTTTTTGTTTGTTTTTTATTTAAGTAACAATTCCGTCAAACTCTCAGTATATTTTTTAGTTATTCGTCTGTATTTACAAAAAAATCATAAATTTTTATAAAACCATATAAAATTATTTTAATAATGAGTATTAAAAATAAAAAGTTAAGCGTGTTAATAGAGTTGATACTATCGTACTGACGTAAGGTTTTTTTAAATTTGTAGATTTTCGTTTATTAGTGGGTCGTAGACAAATATATACTGTACAACTCAGACTTCGTGTTCGTGCGATATGGCCATCATATCCAACCTTGTTGCACATACATCATTGTAAAATATAAACTGAAATGAGAACAAAATGTTTTACCTTTATAAACCAGTCACAGTAATATCATCATTCCTTAAAATATTTTCTTATCTGTGGCAAATTGATCTACTCGCTAAAGCCAAAACCTCAAAGGAAAAAATAAAGTATATTTTGAGATACGATTATTATTATTACTTGTTTAAGATCTACAGCAAAGTAATTTCATATACGTCAATACCGAGTCGTTATAAACTTACTCATTCTCTCACTAAAAATAAACCGTTCTATCAAGAAGCTTATTTTTCTAACTCAAAGAAAATAACTTGACCTCAACGTCAGATGATCGTGAACTCTGCTGTTTAAATTAGTAGTCCTATGAAAATGGTTTGGCGGATTATTCCTACATGTGATAAATCAGGAGTTATTGAACAGGATGTGTTATATAACTAAATCATATGTTCTATTGTTTAATCGAAAAAAGAAGAGTTAATAAATTTTATAGGTTGTTTCAAAGATCCCGTCATTAAACTCTAATAAATGCAATTTTGTTACTGAAAAATGAAGAACAACCAGAAATAAACAAGACACATACATCCAGTTGGTTAGCTAAAGGAAACAAAAGGAGAAACAAGAGACTTTACTTAATTGATATCAGAACTGAGTATATAAATATTTTACTTTATTCGATTACATTTATTTTTCAACCATTTTGATTTGTTTATTTCATAAGTTTCAGATGAAGTTCAAATCTATAAAACTATGTGAGAAATAAGGGACATTTATCTCCACCTTCGTACTCAACTATAAAACACTGTAAACAGAGTAATAGTTAGAAATCGGGGATAATCAGGTACATGTTGACATTTAAATTCGCAACAAATGGTGATAATTATTTCGAGTAGGGGTGGAAAAATAATATATTAAACAATTATTTATTATTATTAAATTATTTCACAGTGTTCATGTTGTGAGGGTACACTGGTTTATTTTATAAGGTTTGGACCAGAGATAACAAATATAATCATTCATTGATAAAATATGATATTCACGGTGCCAACATTAATTCGACAATCGATACACTTTATAGGAACGGGGCGAGGCGACGAAAGGTGAGAAGTAAGAGAAGGGATAAAGAGAAGAAATTTACGCAGATACAACTTATTTTTATCAACGAATAAATGTGTAAGACCATGTGCGCTTATAATAAACAACGTAAATATCCACGCCGGTGTAAGCCCTGTTGCCACTTCCAAAATAACATGAGTAGGTTTTGGAATTTATTGAAAATTATTACATCTAATTTAGTGAAATTACATCTAATTTAGTTAAATTTAATATAACTAATAATTCAAAATTTTTTGGGTTCAGTTGCAATAAAATAGGTTGAATTATTTTAGCTTTTTTAATATATGTAAATCATTTTGTAAACAAAACGAGAATAATGAAATAGGCATATGACAACAGCGGATATTATACCCGCATGTGTCCCTTAGAATATGTCTTCTTCAGGACCGCACGATATTTGTTAGCAGTTACATCTCCTCGTTATTTTTGGTTTGGACCAAGAACACGCCGTATTCTCCTTGAGTCGCACCTTTACTAAAACTCTGCGAATGATATGTGCTCTGTATAATATTATGATTATGATATTTTTTTCCTCTGCGTTCCTATCGGCTGGAATTGCAATATATATTATTGTACAAAGGTTGTTTTGTCGATATTTAATTTATTATATCAAGTTTATTTGCCGTTACGTGCCTGTCTGTTTGTATTTGTTGGTTCCATAGGACCGTCTTTGTTCGGGTCAGTGATGGTGCCAATTCTTAGTGACTTCTGCTCCAATTCCTTACTTATGCTGTGGAATACTAACTTTGCTACATTATCATTTCTCTTTATGTATTTATTTTTGGCTAATACTGAGTAGTTAGACAGAATATTATGGTTAATTGTTTCATCCTTGGTGTTACATAGTCGACATTTGGAATCTACTGTCTGTTCAGCACATTTTTTGCGAAGTACCTTGTGTTAATGCCTTGATATTGAGCTGCTATCAGTAAACTCTCTTGTTTCCCCTTTTATGTTTCCTTTAGCTAACCAGCTGAATGTATGTGTCTTGTTTATTTCTGGTTGTTCTTCATTTTTCAGTAACAAAATTGCATTTATTAATTGTTTTAATAGATATCAAATCATATATGTGGTAAAACACAAAAAAATCTTTAATGAATAAAACTTTGATGCAAGTATTTAAAATAAAACTTAATAGTGTTTATTTTATTTAAAAAAGAACTTTTGTAATTAAACTATAAATAAATTTTTTGAGCCTCAAGATCAACGTATTGAAGCATTGCACCTTCGCCTACCCCCTCCCCCCGTAAAAAAAGTACATCCGTTCTTGGCCCTCGTACACCTACGGTTTTTTTGAACTGGCCCTTTGAAAATCTCAGTTGTGCAGGCCTGGTCTAGACCTCTGTAGTTTCTTCCAGCCTACAATGTATGATACCAAAACCATATTCTAGAACTGGGAGGGCCATTTGATTTATTGCATTTATTTTATTTCTGCTAATTAGTTCTGTGTTTAAAACCATACGTACCCGTTTTCTGTATTCTTTTTTTAGTTGATCTTTTATTTAAAATAATAATAATAATTAATATTCTTATTATTAATAATAACAAATAGGGGATTTAGGTACAGATTTTTGCCTGGCCATTCCACATTTATTAATATTGCATTACAGCATAACTATGCGTACAATTCATATAATTTATAAAGATATGACTCTCGCCCGACAGTATATAAGAATGAAATAGTTTTTATGTCACATATTTTTTATTAACCTTGATTTTTTAAATTTATTACATTCCAATAGATAAAAAAGGAAAATGTAATATACTAGTTTTTAATATGTTCAGTGGATTAATTTCCTATTAATTAACAGGTGGCTCGTATTGTCTTTTCCTTTCGAGGCAAAAAAATAATATATTGTCTTTTAATGACATATTAAAGAATTTTAATAACTAATTCATATTTATTATGTGTGTTTTTTTACTGCCACCAGGTTCATGAATGGAAATTTTTAGATAATTGAGAATGCAATACCATAATTCTTTACTTAATTTTAAAAATACCATATCAGACCCAATTACAATATTGTAGAATATTTAAAGTATCCCTTCTTGAGATTAGACGCAAAATTATATGTGCCTTATTTTTATACAGGATGTTCGCTAATTAATGATACACAGCAAAACTACAGATTCTCTGGTTAAAAATATTGCAATTTAACCAAACTTACCTCAGTCCAAAAGTTGATAGACCTAAATACAGGGTGTCAAAGTTAGTGTCCAGTCAATAGTCAATATCGTCAGTACCCAATTTACAACACTGCCTGTAACATGTATATCATTCAGATATTTCAAAATAATGTGGATTCTATCCGGTACATTCGGAGTACAGATTTACGTAGAGACAGACCGTTAGGTACAGAATAAATTTAAAGATATGCCAAAAAACGAAAGCTAGACTTCAGCAGACACATCAAGATGCTTCGGATTCTCAACCAACATGAGAAAGAAGACGGAAGACTAAAAAAAAAGATAAAAAAAAATTTCAGATTTTGTGTGATTTCAAAATGAAAGATGTACCATTTAAGTTCAGGCGAAGTTCACTAAACTATAGTTAGTACGACGTTTGTCACTGTCTAAACAAAGTTCAGTTGAACCTGCCCTAAACTGGAAATAGTGTAAATTAGTACAAATAAGAATAAATTAATCCAAGAAAACAGTTAGTACCTAAAAGACGTTAATAAGAGATTTCTTAGTTTTAAGCTTTTAGTTCATTAAAGGTTAAGATAAAATTGCTGATAAATCAGGTGCAACATAACGCTCATTAAACAAAATATATGTTTCTGCTTGTATTAAATAAAATCCTTATTATAATAATGTGTTTTCTAAATATGGTATGGCTTACAAAGAACGATATGTTTTGTACAGGGTGTAACAAAATGATGTACAGTAAATTTAACCGCATTTTCTAGTATCGAAAATAAGTCGATTTAAGCTAACTTGCTTATGTAAAACAGGGATAGTAAAAAGGTTACAGGGTGTTAAAGTTGAAATTTTAGAAGTGATTTTTGCTCGTACTCTAAAACGGCTTAACAAGTTAGTGTCATTTAAAATGGTTTTAATTCGGAATGGTCCTGCACTCCTTTGAACCCCTACTTTTTTAGAAAATGAAATTCAGTTTGAAATTTTTTCGTCTCCCAGTATTTGTTTGTGAAAGCCTTAATTACTGAGTAAGACCCCAAAGGGTAAACAAATATTCAGTGGTTTAATTTAAAATCAATAGAAACATGTCATTTTATTTTTCACTATGACCTTCCTTCTGGGGCCTATAACTCAGTAATCAAGGCTTTCACTAACAAATACAATGAGATAAAAAAAAATCAAATCATTTCAGTGGCGTCCTGTTTTAAAGCAAATTCCGTTGTCTAGGAAAGTAGGGAGGTCAAAGAGGTGCAGAACCCTTATAAAAACCTATACCTATAATTAAAATAATTTTAAACGCTACTAACTCCATTTTATTGGTCACTATATACAAACATCACATGTATATTTTCATAAACATAATATGTTAAGCCATTTTAGGGTAGGAGAGCACAATATCACTTTTAAAATTCCTACCTTTAACACTCTGTTACTTTTTGGCTGTCCATTTTTTATGTAAGCAAGTTAGCTTAATCGACCTATTTTTGACCCTGGAAACTGTGGTACGTAACATATTCGTCGAGCACAAATTTGACTCTCTCTTTCTTGTTTCTTGTAAATTCATTTCATTCATAACATATCTTAACCCATGTTTGTCCTGATATTTCTCTTTTGTTCCTTTTCTGATATTTTGACTCTCCCATATTTTGTTCGACCACTTTTTATTATTTGTTCTTTGAAACTGGCCCCACCCATGTCTATTATTTGAATACTTCTTTGTCGTTCCTTTTATGTTTAGAGTTTTTGTTTCTTTTAATTTACAACCACGTTCCTTTGAATTTTTCATTAAATCATATTTTAAAGCTTTTATTAATGTAGAGATCTTTAATTCGTTAATTTCTTACCTTCAATTCCGAAAGTAAATCATGAAAAATTGAAAACCTAAAACATCTCTATATATACATGGTGTCTAATAATAATGAGCAATAGAATGATTAGAGAATCCTTGGCCTAAATTATGAAGAGTGATACTTTGCCGCTTGAGACAGAAAATTGGCCGCTCAAAATGCACATAAGATTTTTTTACGATCACATTATTTAAAGGGTTAAATAGATATAAAAACTGAAAATTTGTCGTATAATATGTTGCCTATATCTACGTTAATCATGAGTCAATGTTAACTTCGATAATAATACAAAAAACCTCAAACTTCGTACAAAGAATATGAAAATAATTTATTAAAAAGAAATATTATTATTATTATTATTATTATTATTATTATTATTATTATTATTATTATTATTATTATTAATTATTATTATATCTAATTTAAATTAGACGAGCAACAAAGCTGTCACTTAATGTCAGTTCGCGGAAAACGTCAACTTTGCGGTTGTATTTCGAAGCGCAAAAGCCTACTTTGGATAGTGATCGTAGAAAAATTATATTTATGATACAAGAGCGTAAAATACTGTTTTGTGCAACAGTATTTAAAATACAATGTACCGAGTGGGAAACCACTAAGGTCAAAACATACCCGTATTTCTGAAATCACCTAAAAATTTGTATTGTGATTTCGGTGTTTTCCCCCTTAATTTTATAAGATGACCTTTTTTGCTATTCCCTTGACTTTTGATCCACAATCTGCTGTATTTACATTTTCAACTGTCAAATGAGATCTAACCTAACATGTTAACTCTCAACCTAACCTAGCAGTGCTACCAACCCAACTTAACTTAACCTGTCATTTGTGAAATACCTCTGGATGGAGTAGGAGGGGAAGGACAGTAGCAACTAGGGTTACATGTGTCAACTGTCTAAAATATGTCAGCACGTAAAAGTTATGATCGGCGTCAACAGTGTTGCCAACATATGTTGAGAACGGGGAAGATGGCCTGAATCTGTCGAGAACCTAAAGCCAAGATGGCTGGTGACGCTACAATATATGGGCAACCGTGAATATAACCTATCTTAGAAAATCTTGTGAATTTTATGCAACTACAGTTTCCGTTAGATATTTGAAGAGAAAATGTATATTTCTTCTTGATACGGAGGAAACCGGTCCAAGAATGACGTTCTTCTTAGTAAGCAAAATCAAAGTTAGAGTGTTATAAATAATTTTTCTACAATCACTATCCTAAGTAGGCTTTTGCGCTTCGAAACCCAATCGCAATGTTGACGTTTTCCGCGAACTGTCATTAAGTGACAGTTTTGTTGCTCCTAATTTAAATTAGCTATAATACAATATTATTTATTTTTAATAAATTATTTTCAAGATATTTGTATGTACGTAGTTACATATCCTTTTGTTATATTATCCAAGTTAACATGGACTTTGAATATCAACTGCTTTTTTCATGACTGACGTAGGTATAGGCAACACATACACTACTTACGACACATTTTCAGTTTTTATATCTATTTCTTTAAAAAAAGTGATCGTAGAAAAAATCTTGTTTGCATTTTGAGCGAAAAGTTCGTTGCTGCTTTCGACAGATTGCCGCGCTTCGCTACGCGTCGCGTGGGCAACTTTCTGTCTCAATCGGCAAAGTATTACTTTTCGCTCTTAATACATAAATAGCTATTTCTTAAGTTTTTCTTTGGGTATAATCCAATGCATGTAGTGATATCAGCCAAAGGAATAGATGCTTTCCGGAGGAAAACGGTCCTTCGTATTATTTTGTGACACATGGCTTAGATTTTTTTTTATTTACACCTTGTTCACATTTGAGTTTGGAATTGTTTCCTTTGATTAACAAATGAATTGTTACGTTTTCAGCAATTGCCGCAATTTCAGCTTGCGTGCACAAAATGTGATGAAAAATATTTTCCACATTACATTTTGATCGTTTCTTTTGCTTTAACACTTAGAAATTTACAATTAATTTTTAAAATGACAGAGCTATTAAACTAACTTACGGAAAAAGAAACAAGCGCGTTAAAAAAGAGTTAAAATTAAATCCCAATTTAAAAATCATTGTTCATTTTAAACACGCAATTGCGTGTCACATAATAAAACTCCCAATTAAAAAGCATTGGACTTCTGCGCCCTGTTTAAAATTCATAAAGCGTATTTTTACATACCAGAATAAAAATGTAAAAATTTTAAGGATGTTTGTTTATAAATAATTGTTTTCCTTGTGAAACATCAGAACTTTAAATCATATTTACTTTTCAAATCAGGATGTCAGGTATGTTTGTAAAATTCTCACTTTATGGAAACTCTTCCTTTGTACTTATCATTCTTCTGGTAATAAAATCCCTCTTCTTTCACATTTTAATGTATTATAAAGTACTTAAGACCTTTGTCAAATTTTACAAAGAAATATTAAACAGTGTCAAAATAATTTTTAAATGTTGATTTGTATAAGCGAACGCTTAGAACTAAATCCACTTTACTAACCGAAAGCAGACGATATAGGGTGAACTACCCGCTTCTCGCCATCTTAGTAGTACAGTTACCGTAAAAATTCGGTCAAGGAATGTATGCCTCAATTTTGAATCTAAACCATTTTATTTATGTCGGTTTTATGTAAGGAGGCTTTTAGCAGTCAGATAGAATGAGTTATAAGAAGAGAGATATTAAAAATTTTGAGAAAAAACGACCGTTCTCGATTTAACAGGTTTTTGACATCGTTTTGCTTGTTTCCGCCACATTACTATCCAGGTTCTCGCCATTTATTACTAATAATCACTATACATTTGAGCAATCGACGCCACTTAATAAAAGTCTTATGATTGAGATACTCGTATACTCGTTAACTATTATACTTTTATGATTTGTTTATTTAAATAAAAATAATAGAATTTTGTGATAAAATACCAGAATCTGTATCAAACATCGCTCCCCAACCCCTAACACAGATCAAAGAATAATATCTGTTTATATCAGCTCATACAATTGTTTATAAAATTAAACAGGAATCCTTTGTAAGTTTTTATAACTTACTGACATTTCACATGACATTTTTGAGTAATTTCTAAAAATACAATGTTACAAAATCATTTTATTTGACTCATTCAACATAAAATTTCACTCTAAATTCTCTGCTACCTGGTCATACTGTTAATACCCAGACTACTTAGTTTTAATAATAGTAGTGATAAATTAATCTTGGCAACCCCGCTCATTATCCAGAAAAGAAATGTCAAATATTAAAATTTTCAAGTTTTAGGTTAAATTTAATAAAAGACTCGTTTTCTTATTTTCAAAAAGTATTTAATTAAAATATATAATTGATTTATACTTTTTGTTTCCTATTTCCAAACCTAAGGTGAGTTAAAATCATACTTAATATCATTTAAATCAAAAAAATTAAGTAAAACTGGTCAAACAGTGTGTCCCTAAAGTCGAACATAACCTCTGGATAACTACTACCATTCAAATTCGCCAACCTCCTTCTTTCTCCATTACTTATTTATTCGCAGAATTGAAACTCGGTGGTAGTGTGGGCACTCGAGAAGTTTCCCAGTAACCAATCCAACCAGTAATAGAGTAACTAATTGAAATTTCCAAGGCCTTCCTTGTTCCTCTCGGAGTCCACTCACGTGCTTCGGTGTCACGTCGGCTCGACGTAGTGCACGCAGTGCCAAGCAGTCTCGCTCGCCGACGACGATACCCACCCCGTCTCCTTTCCTCTACTCTACGAAACCGACATCCACACATTATTCTACAACGTACGGATACGGTCAAACTCCATGCTGGTCGGGGAAGTGGGGTACACTATCTACTACAACAACGAGGGACTCCGATTCAACGTTTATTATTACATATTCATACATACGTAACGTCACATAACAAAGTGAACCTTTAACTTCTAAACTAAGTCGTGAAGTTGGTCGTTAGTGTCTAGTAGTGTTCTCTCGCTGTGCTCTCTGCCTACGGAATTCCAAAACCCGATTTCCTACTCTTTTTTTTTTTTTCATGAATTGAAAGACAATAAATAGTGTTTGAAGGATAACGAGTTCCATTGCAACCGATTTATAATTATACAATGAGATAATAAAGAATGTGTGCATGTTGTTGCAGTTGCAGCTAGACTAGTTGTTGCCAATCGGTTTTTTTGCTATGATTTTGTGATTACCATGGACTTTCAAAGACATTGTTATATCGGCGGAGGACAATTGTCTTCTTGGAAATATACTCAGTTTGGTAATCCTGATAGTGGAGTAAGTATTTTATTAACTAATATTGATTTTTTCCCGTAAATAATGATATGCCCACCTTTGCGAATTCCTTTCAAAAATTAAATATAGATGTTTCTTTTGATCCAGTTTGTAGTCAAAATGGAGAAATTAAAAACAATCATTGTATAAAAAATGTCGTTTTAATATTAGTTTAAAAATAAACTTTATTTTCTAGTTTCAAATGAAAATACGTTAATATTTAAGTATTGTAATGGATAAAATTGTATGAAATTAGAAATACCATGCTCTTACAATACTTTTAAAATTAAACCAAAAATCTTTGTTTGCAAATGGACAATATTGAGGTGATTAATAATTATTTACTTATTTATTTTACGTTACAAATTTGGCCTCAATTTCCCTGATGTGACTTTTTTAACCGAATATGTTAAGTATATTTTTTTCTGATTTTGACTTGTTTTTACTGTGATAGTATACATACTAACTTGTTCATAAAACTTATATATTGTATCTAAATCACATACTAGTGAAATTTGTCACTTCTGTGATTTTTATGTGTATTCTAAATTATATAGTTTTATTTTATTTAATGAAAACATATTTCTTATATAAATAAACATTATTTACATTTTGTAAAAAAAAAAATATAAAATATATGTAAAGCAGGAAATAAGGAATTTTGTTTGACAAAATCCATATTTTAAAAAACTGCCTTCCATTATCATTGGTACTAATATATGTATTTTATTGAAATCGTTTTTAGAAATAATTTAAAAAATAAGTTTTTAAAACTGCTTTATATTATAGAATTTTTTCAGTAAACAGTATTTCATTTAACTATTTATTGCTTTGTTCAAATTATGGAATTTGATGATTACTAATTGTAATTAATTGATAATAATTTCAACAATAAGATAATGAAGATTGTATGTATTTTGCTGGAATAATAATTGTAGTTAGACTAGTAGCCAATCAATTGACTGCTTTACCATGGACATTTTTCTAAGTTTCTTGTAAATAAGTGCAGTTTGGTAACTTTTAATTTCAATAATAAATATTAGAGTGGACAGTAACAACAAATTTTAATTTTAAATACTATTTATGTAGAAACAGTCAATAAAGGTTTTTAGTTTCCTAAGAAAATCTTATTTTACCTTAAATAGGCATTTAGTAGAAAATTGGTATTAAACTATTATTATTTATTATTCGCGTTCAATAGCGGCCAATAGATTAACAGATTAACTACACATTGCTACAAAGTTGCAAAATATACCCGGCATTTTGCATTTTTTTCTCATAATGCACAGTGATTTGCATTTTAATTGATAAAAAATAACCATCTATCAAAAAAAAAAAAATCTTTTATTATAGGTAGCTAATTATTTAAAATTCACATCGATGACGCTTTTTTTTATTTAGTTGCCACGCCACTTTCTATTTCTATTTCACTCGTCCTACAATACACACTACACATAAAGATTGGATTAATAGGAAAATAAAAATGTAGATATTTGACAATAAAATATAAATTCTGGATTTATTGGAACCTACACGAGACATACATTTTTAAACTTTAATATTATTTCTTTATGATAAATAAAGTTTCCTTTGGACCACCTTGTTTGTGATTTCTGTTTTTGCCATTAAGTTGACTTCTACATACTTGTCCAACATTTCCAACACTTATTTCAATTTGATTGACATTTGTTTTTCTAATTCGACCTCAGAAAAATCGCACACCGGAATCTACTAGGGTAGATGAAATGTTTTTTCAGGTTTCACCTTATTTGATAAAATATATCGATACGTTGGAAATAATATTAACTTTGAAAATATACTAACATTATTAATTCAACTGATTCCCATTCAAAGAAAATGAAGTGTTTGGTTTTACTTTGTTAATAGAAGAATTATGTTGAGATTTATACTAGATAAATAATTAAATTTACAAATCATAATATTAACCCTTCTTGTCCATTGGGTATAAGTGTGAAACACTAATTGTTTCTTCTGACCATAATTTTGTCTTTGTGTTTTATATTCCCTTACCTATTTAACCTGTGTTCTTTGAACTATTTGTCTCTGTTCAATATATTTTTCTATTGGTTTTATTTTTAACTATTATTACCTTGTTACTAATTCTATCATTCTTCGTTGCTCCCTTTATTCCTCTCGTAGATACCATTTCTGAGGCTCTAATTTAGCTTACATTCAGTTTTGTAGACTTTCATCTATGAGTATATCTCTTTTGCTAGTTTTTTTTTTTTTTTTTTTTAATTATCAATCCTTTCCTCAGTGCATAATAAACGTTTACAACGTTACTCCCAAAATATGTACGTGTCATCTGTACCTGTTATCGTTCAAAATTATGCTTATATTTAGTGGCGACTTGTGATCAAAAAATTGGGGGTTCACAATGACAGAATAAAGATTTCAGTACAGATTTAGGTAAAAAACTTTCAGTATTTATAATATACCTTCCGCCACCGCTTATATTCTATATTACTACATATTGGACCGATTTCTAATATTGACAGATTAGTTACGTATGTCGTAGAAACGTATTTCAGTGAATATTCCTCAACTAAGTTCTTTCAATGTACGAACCTATATTAAAAAAAGCAATCCTACATTTTAATATTACGAGGGCTGTTCTCTTTCCGCTGAGCCTATTTAGTATGCGCTGACATTTTGGCAACAAATTTTGACTGAAATTTCAATCTAGCTGTTTACAAGTTTGCTTAAACCGTATAGAATGTTATTGAGGAAATCAATCGAGTGCTTGGTGGCAAATTGTGTTCCTTCGCTACCGTAAAGCGATGGTACAATGAATTTAAATGGCCTATTTTCATGAAATAACAGGTTTAAGCCAAAAACGGCAGTAAACAGAAAAACTATTGATCTTATTTGGAACATAATTGAAGAGGACCGGCACATTACTGTCAGAAACATTCAAGCAACTTTAAAGATTGGCATGAAAGCAATTAACACTATTTTACACAAACAAGTCCGTAAACTTTATTCTTGGTGGATTTCCCACAATTTGACTCTAGCTCAAAAAGAAGATCATGTGAGATGATGCAGATCTATACTATATCGCTTTGAGCGTGCATCATATAATTTGATATACATAATCACAAGTGATTAAACATGGCTATACAGCTGTGATCCCGGAAAATAGCAAGAATCGTTACTTTGGGAGAGTGAGTCGGCTCCAACAAAAGTTGTTTGTGAAAAAAACCGTAACAAAGGGATATCTTTATATTTTTAATCACAACACACAAATCCCAAATAACGTTAACAACTATATTATTTATTTTACATTTAATTAACTTAGAAAACTTGTCACAGCATGCCATTAAATTGGATTTACTTTTTTTATTGCAACATGTTCACACATTAAAGTCTATTGATGCTATGATTTAAAAAATATGAAAAATGCAAATCTATTTCGATCTTACGTCGACCAACCAATTACCGTTCGCGTCTATGCGTCGCTTCTATTGTAGAGTATATTCTGATTGGTTACAAAGTCTGACGCTTATATTTTAACAAAGGTGATGTAATCGCTTTATTTATTTCTGCTTGAGTTAGCTAGTTTCTTGAAATTGAGTGCGCCGTGACGGCTAGAGCTATATTTTTTACTAGAGAGCATCGTAAATTTGGATTGCTATGATATGTTGAAACATTTTTCAACAACAACTAACTGTTTAAATGTTGTGGCTCTGTATATTAATTAAAATAGAAGGTTTGCTTTTGACGTTCATAAATACCACCATTGAAGTTTATAAAAATTAATAGTTTGCTGGTTTTTGATGTTATCGTGTTTTTAAACATAAAATATGGGGTTTCTTTTGCAATATTATGTTTACAAGGATTATTTCCGTTTAAACCTTTTAACTGGATTAAATGTAACACCCTCTATAATATATACATTGGTTTTGTTTAAAAACTTTCAAATACTTTTGGGTTCTATGAGTCTATGACAGACTTGCGTTCTTCGAACGGGTGTATTTTCTATCACAGACGTACGATCCATCTGATATTTTACAATTTTGATTTAAATGATAGTACCTTCAAAATGTGCTAAAGATTTACGGCGCTTCATAACTTCTTGTTAATAAGAAATATCAATTTAAAACTTTAATTAAATAATTTAATAACTTAATTACTTAAAGTATTCCAATAACTTATTTTATAGGTTTTTATTTTTAAATATAAAAAAGGTAAACCTAGCTAATTAGTTCGTTCTCACTGAAACGGAACTACTACTGATAGATGTATTTAAATTCAGGAATCTACGGATCACTAATTACAATTTAATTTAATTATACGGCCAGATAATGAGGAATGTGGTGTTGCATCCCGAGCAGACTAGTTAATAGGTATTGCCAATTGATGTTTTTGTTGCTGTTAAGACAGTTTTTTTAGCCTCTAAAAACGTCATTTTAATGAACAATGTTTTTAACTATTAATCAACATTGTTTTATTTTATATCAATGCTGTCCCAGAATGGACGCTCTTATATGAGTAAATGACAAAAATATTTTTTTAATTGAACATTATTCTTATGAGGTTAACCCCTGCTTATTTTAGAATAATTTTTTTTATTCACAAGAATAAACAAACTATTGTTTTAAATTACTAATAGAATTTGTTTGGAATTACCTACATTTTAAGCAAAATCATTTTAATGTTTTTTATTTCAATAAAGTTGCTCCACATCAACGCTAAGTCTGTATCATGAGCTGATTGCAAAGTACCTTGATACCAATTTATGGTGCAAAATACATGGTAAAAAGAAAAGGACCGATTAAAATGTAAACAGCACTACTGGCTCTTGAACAAAAACTCAAAACTGTCAGTACGTAACAACATTAATCTACGGCCAGGTTATAAGACCGGTATGGCATTTTTCTATGGGAATGTGCCAGAGATAGTTAAGTATATCCAAACCTATCAGAATAAAGTACTGCGCAGTATAGTGAACGCTCCTTGGTATGTACGCAATGCAGATCTTTATCGAGATCTTGGAATACCAATAGTGAAAGGAGAAAATCAAAAGCAATACAGAAACTCTTCAGCTGCTAGAGAAGCAGGACCATGTCCGGCGGTTAAAGGGGACCAAGCCATTTGATCTCGTGTAGTATGTGTGAAAGCTGAGCGCAGTACGCGAGTGACTCGTGTAATAGTAATCAGAACAATCTAAAGATTGCTTTATTGACTTTAGTTGATAAGTAATGAGTTTCAGATTGGTTCAGAACAAAATGAGTTAGTCCAAGGGACTAGTTTAAATGACAATCATTTGATTCTAAAAAAAAGAAGTTACCTCGAAGTTTACCGGGAGTTTTGAAATATATAGATTTCGATGTGCTCTTTCCGAACTTCAACTTTTCCACCTCGTATCTTTGCTGCTCGCGCCGCCATAATGAAAAATGGTACCTAAAAGCAGTTTTTCCACTCATTCACTATAAAAACATTTATAAACAAAATGAAACTAAAGAAAATTTCCTACACCCGTTTTGATAAAAAAACTCATTTCCAAACCACTTTGGGGTAGTAAGCGGCGTTTTTTTATCGTAGTATCCCCAGTAGGCCTAATCCACATGCAATTCACTATTCCAAAATTTAGCGCATTCTCCTTCGCTTCGCTTTTCTTAAAGGTGTTGCTAGTTCATTGTCTTTAGAACAAATCGAAACGTCACAGACAGAAATTTCTTCGCGATGAGATGCATGCTTCACAACATCAGCATATAAAAGTTAATTTAATAATGCGTCGCTACCACAAACGGAAGCAGAGGCACGACAACATTCGTTCCGAACCTATCACTAGTTTTATCAGTGGTATGGAAATGAACAAAATTAAGAGCGATAGGGATGAAAAAGAAACAAGAACGGAATTGGAAGAGGAATTGGCCTCTGACAATACTCGAGTCCTCAGCTCCGGAATGCTTGTTAAAAGTTATTTCTTGCAAATTCAAAAAGATATGTCAGAAAGCCTGTAGATACAGAGAGGCTGGGTTAAAGTGATCAGTTATATACACGAGTTGTAGTGTTACCTGAGGTAACTCGCAAGTTCCATTACAAGATAGCGATGAAGAGAAATAAACGCAGACTATTTCCGAGAAAACGTTTTATGAAATCGAAGATGATGTCAAAAAATTTCTGTTTTTGACGTTTCGATCGGAACTAAAGACAATGAACTCGCAACACCAGGTCCATCAAGAACAGAGAAGCAGAGGAAGCTAAATTTTGGAATAGTAAATAGCATGTTTCTGGATTAGACCTACTGGGGATACCACGATAAAAAAAAGCCTCTTACTCTACCTCAAGATGGCGTGGAAATGAGTTTTTTGGCCAAAACGCGTGGTGAACTATATCATGAAATTAGTCTGAATGGAAATATTGTCAAAAAACCATTTTTCCAATAAGGCGGCGGGAGCGGCAAAGATACGAGGTGGCATAGTTGAAATTCGGAAAGAGCACATCGAAACCTATAAAATTACTCATTTTCAAAATTCCCGGAAAACTTTCCAGGTAAAACTACCATAAGGTGTCAAAAAAAAGTTGCTCCAAGTGATATTAACGCATCCATTCTGAGACAGTTTCTTACGTTTGTTTATCTACATCCGATGCATTTTGTACCTCTAGGCGTTTGTTGATTCACATTAACTTTTTTGTATCTGGATTTGAAATGAGATGTTGATAGTGAAGATTGTCAAAACTGGTCATTGTTATTTTTTGTTGGCTTCGTCTATATTCCTGATCTGATCTGATCCAGGCGACCAGAATAGCATTATCGTGAAAAATGAGCTCGATCAGACCTTCACATACTGCCAAAGGTAATTGTTTGGTTTAGTTTGTACACTGTTTTCGCTTTTCTTTCAATAACAGTAAATAATTTGAATTCGCATAATAATATTTAATCACGACGGTCTGTAACGGTTATTTTTGCCACGTGACCGCTACATGGATAAACAAACGTAACATTATGTATAAATAAAATATAAATATTACCTTAACATTACCAAAATCTTTCTCATTTTATCTACGTATAAATATTTTATTTATATTTTATGAGGTACGTGTAATTTGCAGAATTACAAATATGATTTGCTACATTAAAAACATAAATACGAAGTTTCGTACTCTTTTAATATATTTATTCAAAAATAAACTGTAATTTTCATTACATAAAGTATAAACATATGATATGAAGATGTTTGGCCACAGCCAACTGGTCTGACTTGCCAATCTATTTTCATTTTTTTCTGTTTATATGATACACTAAGGTCATGAAATTGCTTGATATCAGAAAATTGTTAATATGCGATTGACTTTATGATAACTTTGAAAATTTGTCTTATTATTTTCTTAATTGTTAATGTTTTACAGAGTGAGGTTTCATTTTTCAAGCATTTTTACTATTTTTAGAAATTGAAATTAAAGCTTTTTATGTTTTTTGATTATGTAGATTCTTATTTTGAAGTTTGCATCTTTTAAGCGAAATTAGCTTGATAATTACAAACATTTGAAAATATGACCATTTATACAGTAGAAAATAAATACATGTCTACGAATTTCTAGAATATATATATTTAGTACATTTATTTAATAATATAAGAATAGGTAACCTTGGAAATGAAGAATACGTCCTTCTTTCTGGCTAATTCGAAAAAATTTTACACTTATTTATGGCGACTATGAGACATCATTACAATATTTTGTAACACCAATAACTAATAAGGACGAGGAAAGAAAGAAATTGAAGAAAAATGTAGCGGATTAAATTTGGTACTGCTATGTTATAACCAGAGATAACAAATATCGTGCGGTCCTGAATAAGACATTCTAAGGGATACAGGAGGGTATAATATCCGCTGTTGTCATATACATATTTTATTATTCTCGTTTTGTTTACAAAATTAATTACATATATTAAAGAAGCTAAAATAATTCAACCTATTTTATTGCAACTGAACCCAAACATTTTTGAATCATTAGTTATATCAAATTTAACTAAATTAGATGTAATTTCACTAAATTAGATGTAATAATTTTCAATAAATTCCAAAACCTAGTCATGTTAGCTTGGAATTGGCAACAGGGCTTACACCGGCATGGATATTTACGTTGTTTATTATAAGCGCACAGCGACTTACACATTTATTCATTGATAAAAAAAAGTTTGTATCTGCGTACAATTCTTCTCTTTATCCCCTCTCTTACTTCTCACCTTTCGTCTCCTCGCCGCGTACCTACAAATAGATTGTATTGATTGTCGAATTAATTTTGGCATCGTGAATATTATATTTTATCAATGAGTGGTTATATCTCTGTTATCTCTAGTTATAACCCACAATGTCTCCAAAAATTCAAAAATCTAAAATTACTACATCAATAATTATTAGTGGTTAGTTTTATTTAAAAAATATTATGTAAGCGGAGCCGTTACAAATAATAATTCTTCAGCACGTTGCGTTAGTGATAGTGCGAAAGAAAACTGTTAAAACAACAAAAAAACTTATATTTCGTGCAATTTTTTTAAATAAAAATAGCAAAACGATTTCGGATTAAGCCATTTTCTAAAAGCAAAAGTAATCCTATAATATCGGTCGTCAATTATTGTTTATCCAAAAATAAAGTATTGGAGAATAATAAATAACTTGCTAAATCACCATTTTATTTATTTTAAATTTTTATTAATTTGTTTACAATAATGACTTGTCATTGTACTTATTGCCGTCTTGACTCTACTTGAAATGATTAAATTATAAAATAAAAATTTATATGAAAACGTTTTATTTCAAACACATAAATATACATTTTAAATAATAAATAAAATGGTAATTTAGCAAGTTGGTATTCTCTCCCCAATACTTCATTTTTAGACAAACAATGACGACCGATATTATTGAATTTCTTTTGTTTGACAATGAATACTGAAGATGGCTTAATGCTGAAAGCGCTTTGCTATTTTTAACAAGAAAAATTACACGAAATACAAGTTTTCTTTTATGATCTAAGCTGCGTCCACACTGCATTTAACCCTTTTTGGTTCATTTTAAATTGTTAAAAGCTTAAAAAAGAAAGATCGGACAAGCACCAATAGCTTATTACGTACGATATTATTTGACATCTAAGCAGGCGCTGATCAAAATATTTACTGAATTACGCAAATACTGTTAACGCAAAACGGTACTTACGTAAGTTTACGGAAGGGGTAATAAAAAAATAAGTCAACCCGAATGTATTCAAATTAAGAAAATTTTATATCAGCCGTATGGTTAAATGGTATGCCGTTTGTCATTTTTGACTGTTAAAATCACATTGTTCTTCATTTCCCAAAATATTATAATGAGTAATCCACAAAAATCTTTCTAAAGTACGCCATACAAAAAAATCACGTATGTTGGAGCGTACAATTCTTTTCATTTTTTTTTAAATGAAAGTTTGAGTTTAATCTAGAATCGTTCGTAGTTATCACGGACGTAACTCGTATCTTATAATAAATATCAATAATTCTAAAGCATTCTAAAACATCCTTATTAATAAACTTGTAAATCAAGAATCTTTATTAATTTTTTTTTATTTTCTTTCTTTTCGTATTAATTAAAAAAATAAACTTCATTTGCTGCTCGTGATGTTTTGTTTCTGTGTCTATGCTAATTTTGATTTCCAAGTAAACTAGAAATGGTTGATAATTTTGTTCAGTTTCACAAGAATTCCGGATTGCGTAGGAAGAAATTTGTAAATTAATACGTAATTTGTTATTATAAACGGCCATTTTATATTTATTTCACTGGTAGAAAAATGTAATCATAATCATAATACGTGGGAGCCACAAAGTATGTATATTCTAAAGGATTTCTACATTACATGGATTTTCTTTATTATATAATAAAGAAATAGCTATTTGTGTATTAAGAGCGAAAAGTGATTCTTTGCCGCTTGAGACAGGAAGTTGCCCGCGCAACGCGTAGTGGAGCGCGGCAATCAATGTGTTGCCTATATTTATGTTAAACAAGAAAAAAGGAGTTGCTATTTAAAGTCTATGATAATATTTGGATAATACAAAAAACATAACTAGTACAAATAACTTGAAAATCATTTATTAAAAAGAAATATCCCTAATTTAAATTAGGCGAGCAACAAAGCTGTCAACTTTGTCGATCGGCGCGCGACAAAGATGTCACTTAATATCAGTTCTCGGAAAACGTCAGCTTTTCGGTTGGATTTCGAATCGCAAAAGCCTACTTTGGATAGTAATCTTAGAAAAAGGTTATTTTTCATGAACTCTATTTTTAAAGAAATAAATGTTTTATGTAGGTACGTAGGGGTACTATAAGCTTAAAAATTATCGGCCTAAACAAAAGATGATACCACCAGTATCAGAGCAATGTTATTTTTCGTAAATACTTTACCCACTTGAATCATAGTTTGTGTATGACAGCCATTATTAGCGAACATTTTTGCATTTTTACGAAAATTAATAGACTCGAATATCGTGCAGTGATAATATAAAAAAAAAAACGAACTATGAGATCAACACAGAATTGAACGATGTTTGTGGGGACTCTGCACCTTCGATATCAACAATAACATATTAAAGTGCTGGATTTAAACTCGGGTCGTACGAGCATTTCAGTTGATAAGCACCTAGGCCGTCCAAAAGAGCTCACCACACAAGAAATGATCGATAAAATCACTAGTATGGTGATTGACGAGTGTGTGCAAGATTTCATGAATATTTGGGAATGAGAAGCTCGCTGTCAGATTTATGCCGCATTTGCGCAATATTGGCGGTGTTCAACCGCAATAACGACTTTTGCACAGTCGCAATGCAATATTGCAAGGATTTCGCTACGAATTAGTTTCTCATTCCAGATTTGGCTTCCTTCGACTTATATTTTCAAACTGGAAGAAATGGCTCAATGATAAGAGTTTTGGGCTGACTGAACCATAATAGTCGATGTGAAATAGCTATTTATGAAACCAGTTGCGAAATGCCTTACTTTATGTAACGAGTGAATGTTTGTGGAACCAGCAGAGCGAGGTCCCGCAACATGAGCGAGGAGGATTCTATGTTGTTAATGGGGTTACACTTTTTTTAATCTCTTGACATTATAAGTAACACTTCAGTACCTAAAATCAATATTAAAAAAATTAAAAGTTCAAGAACTATCTTTAAAAGTCACTGTCTTCACTATAACTATTAGCATCATTATTATTGTCTTTTCTGAGGTTTATTATTATAGAGTATTAATTTTTCCATTACCAAAATGAATTTTCCACCTTTTTAACATGGTCAATACATTTTCTCCAATGTTTTCCATTCTGAAACTGCCTTCAAAAACAAATTTACCATATCAAATAATTTTAATGTTTTATTATTGCGAGAAACATAACCTTTTAATTGTGACCAGATCAGTTCAATGAGATTTAACTCTGCGTGGTAAGAATGCAATCTGAGAATTTCAATTCCTTTTTCTCGGGCCATCTCGTCTATAATATATTTTTAGAATTTGTTTTTATGTTGCCTTGCTATTGCGAGTAATTCTGCATTTAAGGATTTGGGAAGACAGATAATATTTTTAAAATGAAGCTATTTTGAAATATTTTCCTTTTTCCATCTTGTTAACATTAATAAACCACCAGGCAAAAATCCATCGGTGCCTCCTCCAATGTGGGTAGTTATTAAACGATTTCCTGTTGTCTTTTTTAATCCACTAGAGACCCCTTTCATAAAGGCTTGTTTTTTAGTTTTGATGGAGATACCTATCTTGCCAAATTTTTATTACCAGCATTATCCCAAGTTTCATCTAAATAAAATTACCTGTTTATGCTGATCCCTTGCGTCCGCTATTTTCCTTAAATATTCATGTCTCCACGCAATGATTTCGTCTACACCAGCATATAAATATTATATGGCTTCTAAATCCGTGTGTTTCTGAATAAAAGCTTTGATATTTGGGTGACGGCTATAGAAGTGGGTAATAAATCCCCATGTACCATCGATTGCGCACTTGTCTTTAAATATGAAAATTATTGAAGGGTAAATTACAGAATTAAAAATGAATGAATTTTTTTATTTTTAATTTTAGAAAAGACAAATAAACTGATATTTAGCATAATTAAAACCTAATGTATGGCCTAATGTATTGGTCAGAATATTTTAAACATAAACACTAACTAAAAAATAAATTTTGTATTTTATATCAGAACTAAGACTGAATGATTTTTTTTTACTTTTAGAAAAGACAAATAAACTGATGTTTAGCTTAATTAAAACTCAATCTATGCAGTAAAACTTAATCAAAACTGAAATATAGGGCATTCTGATCCTACTATACCACCAGTGGCACACGACGCCCCAAAGACAGAACTATGCTTTGGGACCGTTGTGTACCACCTGTGGTACATGCAAGAAATGGCTCTAACTAAACAAAAAATCCGAATTTTTATGATTAACGTCTTTATTTACCGTAAAAATACAATAACTACACTTAATTAAAAAAAAACTTCGGCCGTTTTGAAAAATCTACCTCTTTTTGTCCCATTTCGGCCGCTTGTCCTTTTCATGCGTTTCAGGTAAAACGGATACGCTGCATTTCGGCCGGTCAATGTACAGTACAGGGTGGCAATTACGCTTTGGTTTGGCAATTTTGGGAGCAGAGTTAATTATAAAAAAATATTCAAGTCGTTCAATTTAAGGCAAAAAATATTTGGAAATGTTTCATTACCGAAACAGATCTGAAACTGTGTTGCCACCACAATTAGCGGACAACTTTTTAGTTATAGAAGACGGTGTTGAAGACGAAATGTTAATATTTATTAACGTATGTGAATCTTTATTAAAATATGTGAAGTATTTTTTGGAGACGGAGCATTTAAGAGCTGTTCTTTATTATTTTGTGAACCTTTATTAAAATATGTGAAGTATTTTTTGGAGACTGAGCATTTAAGAGCTGTTCTTTATTATTTTTTTAATTGTAAAAAATACCGAGGATAGTCCTTCTATTATTCCGCTCATGTTTGCTCTTTGCCGAATAAGGAAAAGAAAACCTATATAAGACTTTTGTCCTTGCTTGTTTCAAAGTTTAAAATTTTTTCTCCGAAAGTATTTAAATTGGATTTTGAAGTAGCTACCATAAATGCAATAAGATATGTATTTCCCAAAACTGTCATTCATGGATGCAATTTTCACTTTAATCAGGCCATATGGCGCAAAGTTCAAGATTCAGTTTTAGTGTTATCATATCGTAATCAAAGTGAAGTACGAAATCATATTAGAATGTGTGCTGCTCTGGCTCATTTACCCGAAGAAAATATCGATGAGGGATGGCTGATTATAATGGAAACTTCACCTATGAATGATCTAGTTATTAAATTTAATGATTATTTTACTTCACAATGGTTAGATAATCCAATTATCCAAAATATTTGGATATGTTCGGGGCACAGACATCGGACTACAAACGCAGTGGAAGGATGGCATAGTAAATTAAATAAAAAAATTGGGGAAAGTCATCCAAACATTTTCGAGTTAATAACTGTATTTAAAGAGGAGGCTGCTTTAAATATAATTAAATTACAAAAAATAAATCTATATATACTAACTCCAAAAAGATTAAAAAAATACGTTGATATTGATATTATAATTAAAAAAAACATTAAATGATTTAAGGGACAAAAATATTGACTTAAAAAATGCGTTGAATAAATTCATGTACATTACTAAATTTGAATAAAATTGTGTTGTCATACTGTGTATTATCTATTGATTTTTTATTGTATCATTGGATTGTTTTTTCTAAAAAAATATTGTAATAAAGAATTTGAGTTTATTAAATTTGTTTTTCTTTTAACTGTTTGTATATTATGCTAAAAAATTAACAAGTTTACAATATATAAACAAACGGCCGATATTATTTAAGTAATCTTAATCTAAATATCCCAAAAAGGTTGACCGGCCGAAATGTAACTCTAATCTTAATTTAAATATGCCAAAAAGGGCGACCGGCCGAAATGCAACTTTTTTATTTAACGGCCGATATGGGAACGGCCGAAGTGGTACTAAACCGAAAATATGATATGTTTGGAAGAGAGCGGCTGTTTTCTATTTCTGAGTGTAATTTTTTGAATGTAGGAATTTTATTTCTTTTATTACATTTTTTAGCCCAGTTTTAATAAAGGTCTTGTTTCTTCCTGGGGGTCGATTCTCGACTCGTAGGAATTTTTCCTATAGGAATTTTTGACATTTTTCTACACATCGGAAATTTATGACATTTGTCTACATGTAGGATAGTGTCACAAATTCCTATATGAAAAGGTTCCTACAAGTCGAGAATTGACCCCCTGGGGGTTTTTCGGATGTGAGACTGTATCTTCTTAAATAATTGTTATACACACGGAAAAAAAATTGTAGAACAAATTTCTACAATTGTAGATTTTTTCTCTACAATAAATAGTACATATAGGGACAGGGACAATTTGTAGTAAAAATTTCCAAATATTTGTGGAGAATGTATTGTAGAGTTATTATCTACAATATTTAGTAAAAAGATCCAAATGCATCATAAGAATTGTTCTACAAATTGTTATAATTTTTACTATTCATTGTATGAATTTATATTAAAAATGTATTGCGTTTTCTGAAAATAAATACGAAAATTTCACACAATAAATAGTAAAAATTCATACAAATTGTAGTAATTTTTAATAAAATTTGTAGTAGTATTCCATAATTATTATAATTATAACCTAGAAAAAAATGTTCCTTAATAAAATATTCAATTTATTTTAATATAAAAGATACAAAGTCTTAATTACATTATGTAATAAATAACAGTAATAATAGCGCCCTCAGTCTCAGTTGGCTTTTCTGCACCTGAAAAATATGAAATAAAAATGAATACCAATTGAATTGTTCATAACCTTAAAACGGGGATATTTATCACCTTTACACTGAATTGGATATTAAATGACCAAGTCAGATAACTAACAAAAATGAGAAAGTAGGTATGTCACAATTATTAAGACAAAAAAACATCATTGAACTTGGCACAAAATTCGATCGTTGGGCACAACATTCAATCGTTGGTCACAACATTCGATCGTTGGTCACAACTATTTTTTTTAAATAATCTACTAAGGTTATTTAAATTAGTTATCTATAGGTAAATTATTCAGAAACAATAATAAATGTACTTACCACCAATAGAATTTATCATTAAAATTTTCTCAAACGCATCGGTGCTTATAATATAATAATGTGTTATAGGCACTCGTATATGTACCATGCTTTGTTATGTGAACATGGCGAACGGCTACTGCTGTCTGGCCGTTTATGATCGACGTCAGAAAACGTTGGCCAATAGCAGAATTCTGTTTTGTTCACATGACTTAGAATTTCTACAATATTATAGAATATTTTTGAAGAAAGGATGTAAAGTATTACTATTTTTTGTAGAGAAAATTACTATTTTTTGTAGAGAAAATTACTATTTTTTGTAGAGATAATTATTAATATTTGTACAAATTTTTACAGAAGTTAGTAGTAGTAATTACGATAATTGTAATAAATTTCTACTTCTACAAACAATAGTAAAATATACTAAACATTGTGGACTTCTTTCCTATTGTTGTAGCATTTTATTCGACAATTCAATTGCTACAATAATTAATAGTTTTTAACTATAAATTGTAGTAAAATTTTCTACAAATTGTTAAGTATTTTTCTACAAGTCTACTACTACAACATTGTAGTAAAATTTTCTAGTCACATTTTTTTCCGTGCACTGTCCGCTTAGATACTCCAGTATAGGTCTCACTTTTAGTGGCTATTTCATCCACAGAAAGTGAAACAAAGTCTTTTTGAAGATTATTAAATATATTAAATACGATATTTGTTTCATCTAAAGACAATGCTTTATGTCCATTAGGTTGTTTACGCGTACTTGTGCTTGCAATATTTTCTAATGCACTAGCCATTCTTATATAATTGTAAAATTATAATGTGTACTTATACAAAATTTAGAATCAATTAAAATACGATACTGCTATGAATAAATAAAATCTGACTTATCTGTCAAAAGAAAATGTTTATTACAGTAAAAGCTATGAAAACTTTTATTATGCCAATCAGATGTATTAAAATTTTAACTACAAATTAAAGGATAAGGTATAAATAAAATGTCTACCCAAAGGCGGCTCGTGGGGTGGTTCACAATGACAGAATGTAGGTATCAGTACAGATGTATGAAAAAACTTTCAGTGTTTTAGAAAGTTTATAATATTCCTTTCTAAAACACTGACAGTTTTTTACCTATATCTGTACCGGGATCTATATTCTGCTACTGTGAACCCCCAAAATTGTGGTCACAAGCCGCCCCTGTGTCTACCTCTTGAACCTGTATTACATTCTGCAAATTAAATTACTACACTTCTTCTCTCGACTATAGTATCAGGATATTTTCATTGATAGATTGATTATTTAAATTAAATCATCAGTCAGTAACATATTAAAAAAAATACATTAAGCTCTTACTACTTGTAACTAAATTTTCTCATCATCTTAATATAAATGATTTTTCCATCATATTATTTAAATTGACTCTTAAATAGTATTCAGTTAAATAAATATTAAATAAAAATAATGAATCCTTAATTCATTGAAGTCACTAATACCGCACCAATACCATCTGGTATTCCCAAATCTCAAAATTTCATTCTACGGGTATTCCCTCCTTTCTAATTACATAAACTTATTTAAACAGGTACGATATAAAAATATTTACGATATTCCATTATCTATGAACTTGCCCGGCAAATTTATTAGTGTACAACCACCTGAACGTACCTAAGACCTGTTAGAGAGGATTAAGTTTTACCACCCATATAAAGGTAATCGCCCCCATAATGAAATTAACTGTTGCCCATGAATATTTATACCACCACCGTATTTTTAAAACGTATTTACAGGATGTGACGAAGTACTCTGTTTAACGTCTTTTACATTTTAAAAAAGAGTTATTCGATTGTGTCCACTTTTATTTTAACATCTTCCTTCTTAGATATTATACTTTATTATAAATAACAGGAAGTTAATAACCTTTGCTAGTTTTATTGTAAAATTTTTTACAAAATATGTTTGATTACTAAGCCGTTTCTTTTTATTATACAGTGGGCAATTCATAAATTTGGTTTGGATAGTTTGTAATGCATACATTTTTTGTGTTGAAATTATAAAAATTTAATAGTGGATTTGATTTAACTAAAATAATACATCAATTAATCCAGCCTACTTGTTCTGTTTTAAAAAATATGTGTTGTATGGCATTGTTGGAAAAATGTTCTTTTAATTTAGATATTTGATTTTTTTTATAAATATTTTGGTCAATTTGTATATCTCATTTTTGAAAAATGTTTTATCTTTTGATGCGAAAAATCAGGGTTCGGAGGCTATATATCAAGTGATATATATCATGATATATACAGGGTGTTTCTAAATACATGCGACAAAATTAAGGAACTGATTGCTCGTATGAAATTAAGATGGGTCTTTCCTATAACAAAATTTCCTCAGCCCACCCCTTTTCGAGATATCACCCTTAAAAGGTGGTGACTAAAATTGAGTTTTTATTTTTTTTCTAAAATTTCAGTAAAGCTAGAAACTTGAAATTCTGCAATCGCAAAGGACTAACCACGGATATTTTTTCAATATTTCTGTTACATTATAGGGCGGTGAAATTAGCAACACTTACTTTATTTCATATCAAAACTTTTTCAATTTCCTACCAAAATAATTTTTTTCCACGTTATTTAAATGGAAAGTTAGGAATAGACACTACTTAATTTTAATATTAAGAGCTCAAATTTTTAGACGCTTCTTTTTTCACCTTCCTGAAAGTTTTTAGCCTGTTTTTTAGTTAAAAAAAAAAAAAAGTTGCTCAAAAATGACTCTAATACTAATACTTATAAAAAAAATATATACGAGCCCTAAAGTAGAGGGTCTAACTTATTTATATCTCAATTTGTAAATTAAGAAAACGTCATTTAGTGTCAAAAACTAAACTGAATTTTGGAAACTGTGAAAACCGTTTCCATTTACCCCAATTGGCCCTACCCATGTGGGTGTAGAAAAAATATTTACTGGTAATTAAATTTCTGTATACAGGTCGTGATTTCAGTTGTTGATTTATTTTATTTGCATTAGAAAACTGTTAAAAAATGGATTATGGATTCATTTTTTAACAATGCTGATTTCAACAAGATGTTTCTCTTTCGTCCCGTTTGAATAGACTTGATGGATATTGCCTCGCCTGTGACAAGCTTCTAGACTCAACAATACGGTTCGCCTTCTATTCCTAGTAATATACTACTAAGCAAAAAGCGAAGTACTATTATCAAAGGTAATACCACTAGTCTTCCAAATTTTCTCGATTCAATTTTTAGTTTCCACGAAAACAATTTTATTTGAAAAAACTATGAAAACAAACCGATTGATAAATATTTGTTTATTTTTTAGTAATATAATTTCCTGTAATAATTACTGTAGCTGGAATGTGCTGGGCATGCGCAAAACCTCGGCGACCTAAAGTAAATAACGTTTTCTTTCGGAAGTTTGCATTTTCTAAATTTTAAAGTTTTTATTGTAATTTCGGTGTCTTAAACTATACAATGGAATAAGATTTGCTTAATTTAGCTAATTAAGATCTGTTCAAGAATTCAAAAAAATGTTTAATTATCAAAAGTTGAGTGTTAGTTAGTTTTATATTATATATTTTTTTATTATGTGTCATCGGCATCAACTGCTATGGTTGCTGTTTCCCACCGCCACTTTAGGAACAGCACTGTTAATTAGAACCCAACAGTGAATGGTCGAGTGGGGAATCCTACCTATACGATATAATTTATTTTTAATTCATGAAATTAAATAAAAATCCCTCTCGCCGCAGGATTCGAACCCGGGACCCTTGTTTATTAAAGGGATTTAACATAATTAAACATACAAAAACAGGTTAGTTTATAAATTTACCAATTTTAATTTTGTGCACTAAAATTAACAAGAATTTTGAAATTGTGGTTTTAACATAGATCTCCAATACATTTTAGTTTAATAAAAGTTGTTACATTGTGTTTATAGCTGTCGGTTCAAAAGGTACACAGTTTTATAAAAAAAAATTACCATTTTGACAGGTGAAAAAAAAATAATATCTTATCAACTAACATTAATTTAGAGAAGATGGCGGTTATTCTAGTTATTATTTATTTGCTAGTAAATTTATTTTTCTATGAATAGCCATTGAAAATAAAACTAAACTTTTACAGATATTTAGACTAATTTTAAGTTCATGTCATATGCAAACAGATCACATTTTCAAGTTCTGTTCTGTTTTTCAGGACAAAAATTCTAATAAACGTTCTTGAAACAGGCCATTAATCTTTTTAAATTTTCTGAAAATAATTCATATATATTTTTGAATTATTACAGACATTTCTAATTTTCCATCATCCCTTTAAGTAATTAAGCTATTGATTCTGTAATAAAGTGGCCACCCTCCATTCATTTAGGATTTCCTACGTAGCCTGTCTAAAATAAAATACAATGGACTAAATTTCTTTAAGAAATTACTGAAATTGTAACCTTACGTTAAGTAGAGTATTAGTGTTAAATATTACATAAATCGGTTCGTATAATAGTCATGACTACTTTACTTTTCTGCGCCATTATTAATAGAATTTAGATTGAAAAATAATATTTGTGTGGAAACGGAGAAAGGCGAGCTTTCGTTTGAAAAAAAAAAAACAATCGATGTAGACGTTCATTAATTATTGCTGATTAAAATAAATTGAAATATAGATAAATCGATTCAACAATAACAGCTCGTATGAAACTGTTGAAAAAGTAGTACCTATAGATAGTTATCGATATACAGAAGGATAATATGTATTGCAATAGAATCGGTTGCGTTAATCTAATTGGCTATTATTGCTGATTATTAAAAATTTTAAATGAGTGTAATATAGTTTAAATTAGATAATTAGATTTAGACGTAAGTACAATTTCATCTTTTTTTTAATGTTATTTTAATTTTTAGTTCGATAACTCTCCCATTAAGAGAGAAGAATTTGACATCTAACCTTAAAAACTGAATTGTCTGTGTTTAACGAAAAACAAAATCAAATAATAATTTAACTGAAGTATGGTTTTTACTAGTTTACTCTTATTGCCACTATTACAAAGATTAATCTTGACCAAAACAGGGCATAGGAATATAAAAAAAAATGGACTGGTAAGAGATAGATCACTGAATTTTAACTTTGGTCTTTGATAAACTAGCTGTGAGAATCAAACAATTTTTAAACATTTTAAAGATTGGGATTTTGGAAAAACTGAAAATGAAAAGATCCTTAATTTCCACTACTAAATTATAAAAATTACACCCTCATATCTCAAAAGTGAAAACAAACCAATGAAAAATTGAAAAAACTGAGAATTATAGTACGAAAAAATGCGTGCACGACCGGAAATAGAATCCGGACCTCGGGCTTGGGTCGTCCACGCTCTACCAATTAGGCCATCGCAGAATATTCTTCATATGTCCAAAATCGTAAATTAGAAGTCGAATCAGATTCAGACACCCGTTGGTACAGTGGTACACACACATTATCCCATCTCAACTCCCTAAATTTTCCTTATAGCGGACGGCCCAAGTCTGAAGACCGGGTTCGATTCTCTTCCTTTAATTCTCACCTTTTTCAATTTTTCTTTGGTTTAATTTCACACTTTGTGGGATATGATGCTGTAATTTTCATAATTTTTTAGGAAGAATTAGATTTTTTTCATTTTCAGAATTTCCAAAATCTGCATTTAGTTTTTGTATCTAAACGCTTTCTTTCATTTTAAAGATTGTCTGTGATCACTTTGTAGATTATTTATTTTAGATTGATGATGACTATATTTATTTATCTAAAAACTTGATGATGACTATATTTATTCATCTATAAATTTGATGATGACTATATTTATTCATCTGAAAAACGTTCCTCAAATTGTCGAATACAACTATGACTATGAATTAAATATGATCAAGTTATATCAGCATTTTGAGTTCCACTTCGAAAATGAGCCAATAAAATAAAAGCAATTATGTTTGCTGTAAAATGTTGTAATAACAAAGGGAAAATATTTTATAAATATTGTCTTGTTTAGATTTTACTACTTTTTTCCAGTAGCAATTTATTTGTTACCTCCGTGTATATGTACTCAAAATTTATATGTCATGAATCATTTAACAAATTGTTTTGTACAGCACACAAATTATTTCACATTAATACAACGCATACATAGTAAATCCGAAGTTGGTACTTTTTTAACTATGTAAGAAGTTATTAAAATAAACAATTTTTCAAATACAATACTCAAAAATAAGAAATTTACAATATGTGTTCCTAAATCTATCAAATACGGTCCTGTGTAACTTAAACAATGTGTAGAATTTTCGATAAAAAATGTTGATTGATCACATTCATGCCGTTGTTGGAACCATTCACAAAACTGAAATGTTCAAGTTGTATTGCTTGAACACGTTAAACGCGAAAGGGATATTTCTACAATGTTGTCCACACTTTTCTTTGACTTAAACCGAATCTGCAATCACCCGCGTTTTTGTTGTTGGATCTTCCTTGATAACATTTAAAATCTGTTAAATTTGTCATACTGAACAATTTAAATTAATTACATCAGATAAACATAAATACACAATGAATCGTGATTCATAAAATAATAAAAAAAGATAACGTAAACAAACAATTAGCTTAACTTTTCATACACACGTCCAGGTCCGGAGGCTTTTAAAAAATACAACTTAGGATTCGCCCTGTATTAAACAGCAACGTGAAGTTTTTATTAGCATCTTTAAAATATTTTTTACGCCAATGTTTCGCGTTCACTTCGGTTAGCTCCGCGTCAAAACTGTCAAATTCTGCGTATGAACTGGGATAACTGGCAAAAGCCTTTCCAACTTCTGTCCCTGCTTTATCATGTATAATTGTTTGAGTTTTATGATTATCTTTAATTTATTCATAGTATTGTGTACTATTTTCGAAAATCAAAATCTATTATTCGTGAACTAAATAATTCGTGCTAGCGGGAAATTGCAGCTATTTTTCTGTCAAGTTTTCAAATTAATCGCGTTTTATCTGAGTTGTTTTCCTATGATGCTTCGTTTCTATCGTGTAGTATATTAGGTAGAAAACAACTTATTTATAAAATATCAGACATTTTTCACGAAAGTATTTTTTACAAATATTCTAAAAAGATACCTTAGAAATGGAAGTCTTTCCAAAAACTTTGATCTACCTCCGTTAAAAATAGTAAAACTTGATTTTCTAAATAACCAAAATAACGTACCTGTTTATTTACAAAAAAATCAGAAGACTGTTCCAAACTGTCTCATCTTATTATAAATTGCGGTTCCTGATAAGCTTCTCAAAAAATAAGTGTTTATTCTCTGCATGAAAGTCAATAGTACAACTTCAAGAGATAATATATAACAAATAACTTGAATTGTGGATTTGTAATTGTTGATTGAAATCAACCTGAATATTTGACATGTGCCATTAGAAAGCATCGAACATTAAGTTTTGAAACAATTTTTGTATTTACAACTTTATGTATATAATTGCTTCTGCTTTATTTCTATAATAATCTACTTAAATGACTATTCCCAATGGTTAAATGACCGTACATAACTCGTTCGCCTGATAGGAAATAAATCAATAATTTTATTGAACTAGATAGCACTCGATTTTATTGAAATAAATCAGCAGAGTTCAATGGATTTCTTGCAACTGAAAGTTTAGTGATCTATACGTATCTATTTTATGGTATTGATGCAGATAATTGAAATTATGCAATAATATTTATTGTATAGAATAATGTTGATTTTGTTAAGTATGAAACGACAATGAAGAAGCTTGAAGCGTTTGAATATTATTATGGTGTTTATCAGTGTAATGTAATAGTAATAACTATAGCGCAAATAGTAATACAATATATCTACGTAAGAGGACAATAAATAATAAAATCCGGTGAGGACTATCGATCTGTATTACGATTTCAAAATAATAGTGAGAAAATTTCAGGAATGTCTAACAGAGCAGCCATATATCGAAAGAAGAATTTCTTGCACTATAAAAATTATGCAAAAAAAAATGTTTAAAATACATAATTGTTACTTAATTAACACTATAATGTGTAATACTTCAAATTATTTAATTATTTGTCTTGGAGGTAGATTGCAATACTTAAATTTTTAGGTAACTTGCAGAGGCAGTGATCACTTGTGAGTTCAGTTCGTTAATTGTTTGGGTTCTGTTCATGAGCGTCGGAGAAAATTGGATAAATATAATATAATTCCCGTTAAATTATTTCATTTATTGTTTTTCGTTAGAAATTGTTTAAACGTCATTTAAAATGAATCAGAAGTTACCTAGCTGTAGCAATCCTTGTGCGAAACGGCATTATTTTTCTGAAGCGAACATTTTTCAGATTATACAGTGGATAAAGCAGTAAATTTTGCGGAAAAATAACGAAAGTTTCAAACAGTATGGTTTATCGAGTATTAAAAAAACCGACTGTAGAATACTAAAAAGCAGGATCGAATATAAATTAAAAAAAAAAAAAACGGTGTAAACAAATAAAATTTTATATGATTACGTTAAACACGCGATTCGCAAAAAAATTCATTCTTTGTTTTGTAATGAAATCCCTACTGTGAATAAAATTACAGATGGATAGTAATTTGCCAAAAATATCGCGTCGAGTCTTAAGACGTGAATTTTCGTTATAGTAAAAGAAAACGTGATTGTGCACTATTGGAAAAAGAGGAAATCGTTGTTTGGCGTCGAAATTATTTAAAGGAAATTCGTAGATATCGCTACGAGGAGAAAACATTGTTATTTGGACGTAGGTTTCGTCTGGGTTAATCAAGGGTGCATAATTACAAAAGTTTTTAGAAATTAAAAATCATAGAGTTGTTTTTTTCAAGGGCTCTATGGGATTGAAATCACCTCCGGGCAAAGGACGTCGTTTAATAATTATGCATATTAGCAGTGAACTAGGGTTTGTTGGAGGTGGGCTAAATGTTTTTGAATCACAAAATACCGGGATTATCACAATGGATGCAAATGTATTTCAAACGTGATTTCAATCTACTCTATTTTTGTTTTATTTATTTTCGAGGATTCGTATTTAATTTTTGTGTTTATTATTTAAATTTAACGGCGCGGCGATTTGTATTTAATTTTTTGTTTTTTTTTTTTTAATTTTACACGATTTGTATTTTATTTTTGCATCGATAGAAGTATATAATTTATTTTCACAATCATTTATGAACAGGGTAGTCTGTAGTGAACGGTCCATAGAGCAATGGTATAGTAAAATATTACGATGTCAGCATTCCACTACACATTCCTGAAATTTTCCCACTGTCTATTATTTTGAAACCGTAGTATATTATTGTTTGATGGCGCAATTGTTAAAATATTTAAAACGTATTACCTATTCTATATTTCCTTGAATTTCAGATTTGCATGCATTCAGTTTTATCCGTTGGCATAATCATATTATATTGTCCTTTTATTGTGAAAAATGCATGTAAACGTCTAATGATTGTCTTTTGCTTAGGTTTTTATTGTCCATCCTGTAACTTGTTAGTTGTTTTACCCTGCTGATTATTATTATTATTTATTTAATTCATCAATATAACAGGGATGTGACAATGGATGACATCACGTATAATTAACACCACTTTCGCCATATTGTTTGACATTTGTATGTGTATATGTCATCACATTGTGTTTTTTAAAAACTATAATAGACTTAGTTATTAAATAAAATAATAGTGCGTTGTTTAATAATAAGTTGTTCCAGTATATCTGGGTGTAGATAAGGAGACATCTAGGGAATAACATCACCGGTAAATATCGTTTCTATCTTTAAAAGTTTTACATGTAGGTAACTATTTAAAAATGCGTTGCGAATCGGTATTTAAATAAAATATATACAAATAAAATTAATACTATCTACCTATTTTTTATTTCGACAAGGGGTACCAAATAAAATGTAGCCCCTGGGCGCCAATAACCGCGAATCGGTCCTGAGTTTACTATAATTAAAATACATTAAATTATGCATGGAACTGCTCATATTTTGACATATTTTTTAAACTAATAAAGTACTAATTATCTACATTTTTATTTTCCCTGATAAGTTCATATCAACGGCCTACATAAAACGTTTAAGTAGTTTGAGAGCTACAGATAATTAATTTAAAATAGCACTTTGAAATAGTTAAGGATAGACAGCCTTTATGTTTCTACTTTTCATGTCTTTTACGATGCCGCGATTTCAGATTGAGTTCGCCATACATTTTTATACTTTACGTCAACCTCCATACATCATCAGCTATATCATCCGATAAATTTTTAAACAGTATTTACAATGTCAAAAATTAATAACTGTTAAATAATTCCATATTTATTGAAAAGAGAGATGATACAAAAATTAAATCACCTTGTATAACAAGATATTTTGAATTAAATATAATTCCAAAATAAAACCAATGATTTTTTATGACTTGCCAAAACATTAACTCTATAAAGAAAAACATACAACACATTATTTCTAAGAAAACTGTACATAAATATTAAATACTGTCAACATACAAATTTTGCAGACTTTATAAAAACACATTTATAGCAAATTCGTTGAGAAATCTATAAGTGGCTCTAAACTTGCATTACATAATAATAATTAAGCTTTTTTAATGGTTGAAATAATATACATAATTAGTGCTGAATAAAATATTATAGTTTGATAAAAAATTTACAATAAAAGAGAAAAAATATTAGCTGATCAAAACTTCCCTTTGGAATAATAGCCATTTATAGTTAAGGACAGATCATTAAATTGATTTATGCCATATTTAATAGTTATATCATAATTATATTTAATTAAATGAGAAATTGTTGAAATGATTGAGATTGAAAAGATTTCTTCTACTTTATTTTTCCTACGTGTTTGATTAATTTTTTTTATGCCTGAATAATGAAATTATCTTTGGAAGAAAACGTAAAGGTTTTTAATGGTAGCCATCGTGATCCACTCAATACGTAAATATAAATATAGTTAAATAAATCTACGGATACGGAAAGTTACAATGAATTTGACTTATAATAAAAATTTACGTGAAACAAAGACCACATTTGAAGAATTCGTATGTCCCACCACTCCCACTTATGCTCATTTTTGCTAGACTATCGTAAGTGCCATTTGACTCTTCTCTTAGTTGGCGTATGCGCTATTTTCATTTCAAGTGGAGCCATTAGCCACAAAGCTTCCGTAGTACTTTGTACTTACCTACTAAATCCATATTGACTAAAAATAAAATAGATTCCTGCAATTTACAATGAAAATTATATTTTGGAGGTCACTCGATAAAAGACAATAAATTTGTTTATTGCTGCATTTGAAAACAGATTCATTCCGTAACATTCCACAATTGTTTGGATTATTCAAAAGTGAAAATGCAAGAGAAAGATCGATTGAAAGAGAAAGGTGAAAAAGTGTTTTTGATTTGTGGTTTTTATTTTAAATTGTAAAAATGTAATTGCTTATTTAATTTATTTATTATTGTTTTAACTATGGAATATTTAATTGGAGTCCCCTGTTTTTACAATTTCTATATCGAGAGAAGTTCTGGGTAAAAAAACTTTACAGATTTTTTGCTCTTCTATTTTCTTTTCTCCTCTGCTTTTAGTTATCTGCTCTCCCTCTAGTATAATCCCCAATTCAATAAATTTCCAAATGGCTTGTCCAAGACTCTCAGGGGTGATAGAATTTCTAAAACTTACAAAATAATGAAAATTATCACTTTAAGTTTATTTGCTCTTCAATTTTCTGTGCTCCTCTGCTCACTCTTGCTGTTATCTGCTCTCCCCTGCTGTTATCTGCTCTCCTTTTAATGTCTTACTTTTTGTCTGTCTCGTTATCTGGTCCATTTGCTTTGCTTCCTCTGCTATCTCATTTAATTTTAATAAAATTCTTTATCTCTAATTTTTTACATTTTATCTTAACTTGTATAACCAAAACATATCAATGATTTATACGAAACGTCTATATGAAGTTTGTCAAAAAGGTGACGAAAAATGGACAAAAATATTTTTAATTATTCACATATTAATATTATTTTTGTAAATTAATCAAATTGACGTTAAATTTTAATTAAAATTTCCGTTTATATTGGTTAATAATCAACAAATACCACGCGAGGTGAGATTTTTTAAAAGAACATTTTGTTGTTTCTTCACAAATTATGCAAATTTCCAAGGAAACAACAAAATTTTCTCAAAAAATTCTCACCTCTTGAGGTATTATCTTTGACAATTCCTTTCTATTCTGACCATTTTGAAAAGCCACAGTAAAAAACATCCCTTATCCTGATTTCTATTTGCAAAATTTCAGAAACTTCACCACCCTAGCATAGTGGAATTTTAATAAATTTTGATTGTCAGTAATTTCCATATCAATATAAATATATGACATCATGACTCTAAAGTACATAAGCTTCTACTATAGATTTCCTCAACTATACATAAAATGTGTATTTTGTTTCATTATATGATACATATGATAATTTAATTATTATGATAGATTTGTCGATGTCACCTAAATTCTAAAATACTTTTTAATTATGTCCCCTACACAGAACGACCTATGATTTGAACAACTTCTGGAAAAATCATCTTTGTTTTAATACAAATCTTGCATATTCACCAAAAAAGTATTTATATGCATTCTAAGAAATTGTTGAAGACACGCGATAATCGTAAAGGTTGCTCTTGAAAAATGCGCACACTCAAGAGTTAAATTGAGTATTCAGTATAGTAATTTTCTATTTATCGCATCCATTACATTTTCTACGAAAAATGATTGTGTTGCTGTGCGGGAGCGACTTTACACAGAATTAACACTTACGGAATTTAACTGAACTGCAAAATGTAATTATACTTGTGTTGTTTTATTGATGTCATGTCATTGTTTGCTATTCGCCTTACTTTTAACAATAATTGGAAGTTCAAAAAATCGTTTGTTTTACAGAATAAATATTTTGTTTTCGAGTTGGAAGTGTTCTACTAAAGGTAAAGAAGCTGTATGAAACAGTGAGAGTACTACACTGGACTTGTGACTACAGATTCAAAAAACAAGGTTATTATACTCTTTACACAGTAGTCTGTAAAGAGTATTATGCATTTGATTCCGTCCCCTTCTGTCAGATGTCACGGTTTTGTCCGATAAAACGAAAAACGATATCAATTTGAAAATTTCAGGAAAAAATCCTAACTTAAAAACAAAAAATCATATCAGCTTGACATTTTTAGCAAAAATCAAGCTCTATAAGGGAAAGAAGCCTTTTTATATTGAAAAAATCTGATTAAAAATGTCGGAGGTTAAGGGGGGTTGAAATAAAACAAAAATCAAATCAAAGACGAAAAGCGATATCAACACGAAATTTTTAGTAAAAAGCAAGTCTATGAGAAGAAGAAGAAGAAGCCTATTGATTCTGAAAAAATCTGAATTAAAATGGCAGGTTAAAGGGGGTTGAAATATTAAAAAAAATCCTAACTCAAAAACGAAAAAGATATCAACTTGAAATTTTTAACAAAAAGCAAGCTCTATAAGGGAAAAAAGCCCTTTGATTTTGAATAAATCTGAATAAAAATGGGAGTTTAAGGGGGTTAAAATAAAAAAAAAAATCGTAAATAAAAAATGAAAAGCTTTACAAGGGAATGAAGCTTATTGATTCTGAAAAAAAAAAAGATGAATAAAAATGGAATAAGGGGGATTGAAATATTGAAAAAAAAAATCATAACTAAGAAACGAAAGACGATATCAAATTGAAATCTTCAACAAAAATCAAACTCTTTTATTCTGAAAAAAGTTTGATTGAAAATGGTGATTAAGGGGAGGTATGTTAAGCATTATATCTTCATTCTAGTTTTTATAATTAATTTACTCTTTGTTAGAATGTTGTTTAGATTCCACTAGAATTGAAGCTCTAAGATTAAAGGGGAACAAGTATAGTTTTACACCATCTTAATGGATGTTTTCCTAAGGGTGTTAGTATATTTGGCCGAGAATGCTTTACCCCAAGGAACATAAACCCTTAGTAGGCACTTAATTACCGAGATACAGAGTGTTAAAAGTTTGAAATCAAAATTCAAAATTTGGCGTAAATCCATAAACGCTTTAAATATTTCTTTCAAATTTGTTGACCAATATCATGTTTAAGAAAGTAATATTTTGGCATAAACTAGTTTTGAAAAATTTAACCAGTAGTGCGCTATCAGGGTTAGTAACAACTTTCTCTAATCTAGTAAACGCGTGTCAAATTTTTAATAGTTCTTGTATTTGACAAGATCTTCCTAGATCAAATTTGAAAAAAATAATTAAAGGCGTTTTTGATATATGACAAATTTATTTTGATTTTAAACTTTTAACACCCTGTATCTCGGTAACTAAGTCCTTTAAGGATTAATTTTCCTCTGAGGCAGTGTTAATGTACCTACTCAAAGATCGCGCATGAAGAATTGTTTGGATGTCTTTTGGTATTAGTGGTGTTTCTAAAAAAGCATGGTGGCTGATGATAGCTTTTGTGTAACCAGTTACCGAATGCCTTATTTTGTGTAACGAATGAAAATTTGCGAAGCGATCAGAGCGAGGCCCCGCAAAATGAACGAATTTTAGAAAACGGCAATTCATAACGTTACATACAAGACTTGTTATAATTTTTTCTAAATTATTTATAAAGTTGTCTTTGGTAAAAAAAATGACCATCGTTACAACGCGTTCGGGCCGTATAAACTGGCAACACTAATATTATTCGTTTCTTGCTAGATCTAATGATAACTCTGTAGTACTCAAAAAGTTCAGTGGCCGACACTGTATATAGTCACATAAACACCTACTTTTAATAATCACGGCGTCGGTGTGATTGGCAAACTTACGCGAAAATCCTTGTGGTAAATCCAGAAAGATAATACCTAATTCTTTAATATGAGCATAAAAATGTTATTTCATACTATACAAAATACACTTCCTTTAGTGTTTAAATAATTTGTAGGATATTGGTCCATTTTTATTTATTAAACTTGCAAAATGATTGACGATATTAACAGCCTGACAGGCTAAGACAACTGTATTTTGTTAGGCACAAAATGTTGGAATTGTTAGAATTTAAGAAAAAAAAAACAGCATTAATAACTAGTTGCGGCTGGTGCATAAGTGCTGTAGAGCTGTAGAACTGTCAAAAAATGCAAGAATTTTAACTACATTACACAGAAATTATTTTAGACATTCTAAAAAAAGCGTTAATAAATTTTATGAATTATGTCATTAACTTCAATTATTAAATAGTATCCATAGCGCGCGAACGTATCTTACTATCATTTCATAGCTGAGAATAAGTCCAGAGCGGACCAGTGGAAGACTCAACAAAACCTCGTAAGGTCATATTCATCTCTTAGCTGGAGCGCTTCGGAACGTTCTGTACACAGATTGAGTCGCCCGCTTTCTTCGTCCCACCTCCCCGTAGTTCTCTAAAAAGTATCGCCAAGACACATACAGGCACAGTTATAGACAATACCTCTAACCATCCAGCAACACATAAATTGGCTGCCTTTAATTGCTACTTAGAGAGGCTATTAAACGTTCCTCTGTCTACGGAAAACTTTAATAAGGAACTAAATATAATTAAAACTATTGCTATAGATCACAACTTTGAACTAGATGTTATTGATAAAATGCTAACACATAAACAAAATAAAATTCAACAAAACTTAGTTTATATTAACAATCCTAATATGGTACATGAACTAACCACCAGTAAGAAATACATTTCTCTTACCTTTATTGGAAAAGCATCCTATAAAGTGGCAAGCTTACTTAAAGACCACTTTAAAGTATCTTTCAAAACCCCCTCCTCATTACATAAGTTATTTGTTCATAATAAAGATAAATTAGATCCCTTTGACTTATCTGGAATTGATAAATTAACTTGTAAATCTTGCCATTCTTTCTATGTGGGACGCACATTTGCGTTGTCTTAACCAAAATACAACAGGTTTTTCACATTTTGCCAACCACCTACTGGACTCAAATCACGACTTCGATTCAACTGAAGGTTTCGAAATCCTACATAGTTCCTACCATAGATTTACTCTTAATAGCTTCGAAAGCCTCGAGATATTGAGAAATTTAAAATTAAATCCTGTTGGTTGCTTAAATGCCCAGATAATGTCAGAAACTCCTCCTGTTTTCTCAACACTAATCTAAATTTATCTTTCTAACTTCCTTTTTAACCTCCCCCTTTATTTCTATTCACATATTTTCTTGCAAGGGGTACATTTCAGTAAGTAATTTTTTTCCCATAAGAAACCAACGAGCACGTTTAAAGATTAGGTTAGATTGTGTGATTTCACATTCGTCATTTTCTTCTTTTATTCTTCAGTTGCTTCACAACAGTTAACCCAGTCATTTCTTCTTCCTACAACATCACATACACTTGGTGATTGGTTCATGGCCCAAATCTTATATAATAAATATTTATTCACTCATAGTTTACATCTTATTACCTATACCCTGTCATGGGTTTACCCAAGAATTTTTTTTGTTAATACTTGCCACCACCTGTAGAGGCCTTAACTTGACAGGTCTCCTTTCAAAAATGTTAGTTTTTTTGAAAAAACAAGGTTGTTTAAAATAAGCCTTATCTTTTAATCTGTTTAATGTATGTGATTTGTTTTGTATAGTCTTGAATATTTTAAATTTTACTATTTCAATTGACTAATATTTGTTTTTCAAATATTTTTAACTTTTTATTACTTGTAAACTTTGTTCATTTTACAATTTATTTCACCCCACATTTGATGAAACTTGTTTTGTAGTATTCCCTAGTGGATGGAGAGTATGGTGAGTTTTCTCTTTTTTACTATTTTATATATCGTTTGCTCTAAGTGTTAACACACCTTACACCACATATTCTCCTTTCCACTAGGCGAGCCTGAAGATGAAGTGATGACACTTCGAAACCGGTCGCTCTCAATGTTTTGTTAAATAATTAAACATTGACTTTCCTTGTGAGATATAAAGGACTTTTTCTCCCCCTTCACCTAAAAAAAAAAAAAAAGACAAGTAGTGTTTGAGCTGCATTTTTGCCAGATCGGCGAGCTTTGTTTTGTAGTCTGACGCATATGTGATACGTGACTTTAATCACGAGCCGCCACTGTTAATAAAACAACTCACGTGTGAGAAATAAAACGCAATTTTTCTCTTATTCACTAGGTATAGAAACTGATATTATTGAATGTATATCACACATTAGTTCTTTCTTAAATATTTGTTTCTAAAATTGGCTCGGTAATATCATAGAACCGCAACAATGATGGTTAAAATCTTTGAGTAGTCAAAGTAATTTTTTCTTTAATTTGTATGGTTTATTAAAGGATTTAATGTGTTAACTTCCATCTAATCTTCAGATAAGTCTTAAATAAGAAGTAATCTTGAATAATATAATTTCTTCTCTCTCGTGTTCTTATCTATACGTACTAGGTACAACGTTTTTTGCATGTTGAACTTTTCTTCATTATCCATCCTTCTGGAACCGTTATTTTTTACTTTTACTGGAACTCTACGATATGTGTTACTTTCAAAGATTTTTTCTAATATTTTCTTTTCTCGGGTTTTATGCAATTCTCTCCAGTACTTACCAAATTAATAAACCTGTTGATTTTTTATAGGTTTAAATGAAATAAACTTTATTTAATTCCTCGTTTTCTAATATTTATTGTCTACTTGTCAATTATTCTGAAGCAGCGTATATAATAAATCTATATTGGCCTTCATTAAAAATTATCTAGGTACATTAAAAAATAATAGTAATTTCTTTTTAACCTAGTTTTGTTTTTATACGTTTACATTACATATAATAGATTTCATATTTTTAACAATTAATTAACAGATTGAATACATAGTTGATATGCTACGTGACATAGTTTTATTCTTAGATGCAGACCATATAAATATCAAACATAACAGTTGCGAAACATTGATCCGTAATATAATTATATTAATAATTTAATCATTAGCTAAATTAAATGTAATTAAAGTTTTAGATTGTTTTATGTACCTATTTTATGTATTTATGTATTATTTGCACAGTTGGAAACCCTTGTTTTTTTTTTAGAATGCTAACTTGCGGTTAATATTCAAAAAAATAAAAGGGAAAAGGTATTAGGTTGTAAATCTCGGAAAGGGCAAAAACTGCATGTATTAAGACGTCTCTCAAAAAGGAAAAGAAATCGTAAATCCCACCCACCACACACACATATATAGATATCCCCTCACTGGAAAGAAGACATACATAAATGATGACTGGACAAAAATCGCGCTATAAAGTTCTCCACGGTATAATATATTGGAGAAATATGCTGAATGGTCGTTTAACCACACCAGATAATAAATTTTCTCATATAAATTCGATACAAAATATAGAACTGTATCTCCAGTTTTACTGACACTAAAAAGTAACGATGTAACTGTTTCATTTTTCTTCTTTCACCGCCACCGATCGGTTCCTATATTGAAATACTTCTGTCATCAGCAAACACTCTAAGGGGACTCGAAAAATAAATTTGTGGAGTCGTAAACTAACCCCTCTTTAAAGAACTGCAACCTCTAACTTGGAAGTATTAAATTCTACGGTTTCGGGTCAAGTTTTACGTGAAGTTTGATTTAAAAAAGAAAACAAGAATTCCAGATTTAAACAATTTTAAATCGACGCCGATGTTCTTTTTATAACCATTCAATTTTATGAGTGTGGGGTGTTTTCTACGACTTAAAAGAAGAATCCAGTTAAACTTATTAATCGGGTATTTTACAAATATTTTATCGAATTAAATCGTGGTGTGTCCATATACAGTGTAAAAGGTACATATACGTTAACTGTAGATGTGATACACTTAAAATGGGTCTATTGTATCTAGTTCCCTACATAGATAAATTTTTTTTATCCAAAACTCATCAAACAGTCAGTATAAAAATTTCTAATTTTTTCTTGATATCTATCAAACAGAAAGTATAATCAAAATTCAGAACTAGCTTAACAAAATTTTTCCATTTCTTTTCGCCTCAGAAACAACCCTGTATAATAAATTTTCCATATCTGATGAGATATTTTAAAAGAGCAGAAAGAAGTGATTTAGATTAGGGTTTTTTAATTTTTTTCTATGGTAAAATGCGGAAAACATTTCTTTTTTATTAATTACTTTTCAAATATCCAAATTTTGCACTATTTCAGTAGACACCATTCATTGAATTTTTTATAGAGAAAATTCTATTTGTTTTAAAGTTCCTCGAAAGAATTTGCATTTTCAACCATTAAATTTCAAAATTAATTTTTAAATACCCCGTATAATGAAAAACAAGGAAATTAAGGACCAAATTAAAACCTATCTAATAAAGCAACCTAATAATATACTGTTCAAAACCATTCTATTGAATACATTAAAAAATTAATAAATAAAAAAGATTTATTTCAGTAAGACCATTATTGTATTAGAAAAGTCAGGGTTGTACAAAAAATATATAAAAAATTGGTATTAATGATTATGATTATCATTTTTTTTAATTCATTGTTTTTTCGTCTATTATATTTATTATTCATTTATAGATGTGTACAGTACGTTAACCTACACACCAAGCAAAGTTTCTATACCGTTCTTCTGAAGTCAGGATTGGAAAGTTAACGTAAGGCAGTGTTTAAATATTAAATTGTTGGAAACATGAATTACATGATTTTCTTCTATAGAGACCAAACCTTAATCTCCTAACTCTTTTTTTGTAAAATTACGAGCCTATTAGAGGATGATTATTATTATTAATAGGTATACACACTCCGTCCATTATTTAGGGAATGATTAAAAATGAACTTAAATTTTAAACTGCTACGTATTTGTTAAAAATACATGTATTTTACTCCGGGTTTTGGAGTTGTATAGCTCTTTTCTTCCTCTATTAGCAACCAAGCCTTGATTTCGCCAAATGCCAATAATATACAGGGAATTTTGCTAATTGTGAAAGTGTGCACTCATGTAAAATTGACAAAATTTTAAATTGGGGAATTGGGAAATACAAGCATGTAAGAATTTAATTTTTTTGGGCCATTTGTTACAGCTTTCCTTTGAGTACCTCCTGTAACGGATTCATCTCAGTGCCGTGAGTGATAATTAAAAAATAAGGTATTTCAAAAATCCTTCTTTAGGCAAAAAGACTCATTTTTAGTGCTTTTTTAACCATAAGGACTTTATTTATCAAGGATGATGTAAGTCATTTGTACAAGGTGATTTAAAAGTACTCCAGCTTAAATTAAAGATTTTTATAAATTGCTTTATTAGGAAAACTACTCCTTACCTGGATCGTTTCCTAACTATGTAGTGTCTCAGGGAACGATTTACAAGTACAACAAAGTTACAGGCGCGGTTGTCCAATGTGCATAATGTTAGCGTAATCAAACTAACAGTCCTGAAGCGATTAAAAGAAGCCAGCTACAACTCTCCGAGGCAGCGATTGGACCAAAGTTGGAGAGACACGTTATGATTCAAAGACTCCATTTTGCTCGGGAGGGAGCATTTGCCGTGAGCTGAAAGGGAATGATCTAACGTTTTAATTAGCAACGAATCCCCGTTTAGCCTCTACAGTAATGATAGACGCGTAAAAGTGTATAAAAGACCTGACGAACGGTATGCACGATGCATCGTTTAACGGCTGACCGATGTTATGTTATGTTGATAATGGGGTGTTAATACACTGCGACCTAAAAGATCTATTGTGCCCCCTTCTGTCGCCACTGCACTAAGGAAATGTCTCAATGCCTATAGCGACCCTTCCAATCCTATTTTCTCAAGGAAGTGTAGGATTTGAAGTGGCTTCAAGTTAGGTAAGTCTCCCTCTTCTATTTGATATCCTCCTAGATATAGTGCCCTTGGATTCTGGAGTGCTACACATTCAGTTAGGTTGACGGCTGACCGATACATTGCGGAAATTCTACATGTCGTGCCATTTGTTCCGTTTATTGGGGAACACTTCCTGTTTATGCATGATAAAGCACGACCGCATACGGTAAGAGTGAAAGGAGTATTTAGACAAAACTGAGATTGCCGTAACGGATTGGCCACCCCGAAGACAAGATATTAACCCCATTGAGCGTTTGGGGAACAAAATGGGTGTTGATGTTCGTGAGGCACTTAATCCGACAGAAACATTGGATCAAGTACAACGAGCTCTATAGCGTATATGGAATAATATTGACCTTATGTTTATACGGAATTTAATACTTAGCATGCCGAATCGCTGAAAGGCTGTTATTTAAGCTCGTGTGGGAAACACCCGTTATTAGTTTTTTTGTTCAGAAATTTAGTTTTGTATTTTAGTCTTTGTTTTTTACCCCCAATAATCAACTATAGCTTTACCATCCTTGATAACTAAAAGTTATTATGGCAATAAAGCACTAAAAATTATAGTACTTTTGTCTAAGAAAAAATTTTGAAAATTCTTATTTTTTTTCATCACGCACGGCACTGAAATGAAACGTATTCGCTCCGTGCGTGACAGCAGCGCCAATTCATTTATGTACTAATGTACTATTTTTTGTGTATACTAACAATACAATTTTTAATAAAATTCGTAATTAAAAAGAATATATTTTAGTTTTAATAAAAGTATATGGAATTGTAAAACAAGTAAAACATTAATTTTTTATTATTATTATATATTTTAATCGGTTAAACTAAAAAAAATTAAGTATGATCAACAAAAATCAATAATAAAATATAGACAGGCAACAGTATTTACGGGAAAATGTATGAGAAGTTGCATAAGTCTAACTAGTTGTCTTTGAAGATTACCCTATTCTGTCAAAATAAAAAAATACCATTAAATAATAGCGTGAAGTTAAAATGTATAAACAGAAGGATTATTTTTTTTTTTTTTTTAAGTAAACAGAATGAATGATTAAAACTGGTTTCCTATCAGTAAGTCACAAAATTTCATTCCGGCCACATACAATAATCAAAGGCAGAAATCTATTTCTTGCTGAACATTTTAGATAAAAGGGATGTTGAAGAACCTCTTAAAATGATAATTTATTTTGTATTTAACATCTTTCAATGTTCTGATGTCTACTATTTCCAGTATTACTATTATTATTACAAAAATGAAGGTAATTTTTCTTCTTAATGTACACCTATCCATTTATTTATTTGATTTAATTTCCACTTTGCTACTGAAATAAGGCTTGGTTGCTAATAGACGAAGAAAAGAGCTATCAAACCCCAAAACCCGCGGTGAAATACATTCATTTTTAACAAATATATGGCAGTTTAAAATTAAAGTTCATTTAATTATTTCATAAATAATGAACAAAGTGTATATTAATAAATTGTTTATAATATTTTTGAGTTGAAATATAGCATAATACCCACTAATAATATTTTTTTACTAAATAATTTAATCAATACACGATTGTAATGATAACGTGCTATTAAGAAATGTTCCCAGAAATTTTGTAGACTCGGATAATGTCATATTTAGATTATCTGTTGTCACTGATATTATTCTTTTGACATTCTCAGTGTTATTTGTAATACTTTTAAATTTCATCAATACGGTTTTTCTCGAATTTTATTATAAATGATTTCGTAGACACCAATCATTAAATTAGTATAGAAAAAATTAAATTTGTGTGAGAGTTCTTTGAAAGAATTCGCATAAGAAGCCACTGACACATCATCTGCACATAGAACAGTGCAATCATGCTTTTATGTATGTTGATAAATCATTTAAGAATTTTCAATGGTCCCAATACGAATCCCTGTGGAACTCCCGTATCTAAATTACCTTTATTTACCCTTTCATCAATTTTTTGCATTGCCGCTCGAATTGTTATATTTATTCACAAATATTATGTATTCATAACTTGTATTTTTTCATCATAAACGACTGATTTTTAATGTTCCCAAAGTTAATAGTCAACAGGATTGAAATCCAGTGGAGGAGGATTGGTTGCTCCTCAGCACTTATGCCTTATAAAGCCCATTGTGAATCCTCCAGGGTCATGCATTAAAAGCCTGCTGGTTGTCGCTAGGGATGTCTAGGGATAACCAGCTTCTCAGGTCAAAATGATGTAGTGCTGAAATAGTGCGTAATGGAGAAATTTGGAAAGTATCTTCAAAAAAGAGAAATATTTTCTATTCTGAGTATCTATCGCTAATTTTAGACGCGTCTATGTAAATCTCGTGTTTTTTCTAAATTTAGTGTGTGCCTTTATTTTAACGAAAGATAGATTGAAGCCAAGGTGGAAGCAATTAGTTGGAAGTTATTAGAACATATTTTGGAAAATGCAAAATAGATTGAGTCTTGTTCTATCGTTACAATTATTGTATTTTTCTACTGGAATAAGTTCAAATTGCGCCTATTTAAATAAGGAGTGATCCAGAAAGCAGTCTGTGAAAAATTCACGCATGTCTGATTTTTCATTTCTTCATCTTTTTAAATGTCAGTTTGGATTTAATTTAGAGCCGATTGTAGTTTCAAGGGCATTACTTTTTTCTCGGTCTTTGTCGGTCATGGCCTACTTTAGAAACATTTTTTGTGGATTAATGACTACACAAAGGGACATCTTTAATACCTACTAATTATTCTACTGTATTCGTTGATTTTCTTTGCATATTTTTTCTTTTCACTAATAGATCACAAAATAAGTTAAGTTTATAAAATTTAATTCTATTCTATCAAGGCAATTAGTAAAATATAAATACATATAAGTAATAAATTGAATAAATCATTTAAATAAGCTCTCCTTAGGCATCAACATATCAATCATTTTATTAATAAGCTGTATATAATTCGTTTAAGGAAATGTTTGTTACAAGTCGTTTTTCATTCAATTTATTTCTCGGCTTCTGATTATGTAAAACGTATATATTATATACAATCCATCCATATGTTCCCAATTTCAAACACTAACAATATATTATTTCCCAAAAATGGAGAACTACTAATAAATATACATCATAGGATATTCTAGATTGATATATGATGTTGAAAAATAAACAGTTTTAAAATACGGCCCCTCATTGATTATTTCTTAATTAATTCTAAAAATTTCAATGATTCAAACATGTAGGCGTATTTTACGTTTAATTTGCAATTATTCTGTCACTATTTTTTTGGTATTTTTTCATTTCAAATAAATGACTGATTTTATTATATTTTAATTGCAGGTTGGTAATAAAAAAAACAGTTAATATAAAAAACATTACTTTTTATCAGTTGAACCAACTTATTTATTTTCTCTTCCTTAAGGACGGGGTATTCATGTGTATAAAAATCGTATATGTAAACAAAAATTAAATCTAATTTTCACCCAAATTAAAGATAAAGGTCTAAAACGCCACAATGCCCGCTTTGTTGCTAACACAATCACTTGGCTAAATCAAAAGTTTTCACTGTTAGTAGGTGATGTCAAGAAGCTGGATCGCCTCAATGTTCACATGTTGTTGGAGCCGTTGTTCATGACTCCTAGCGAATCTGGTGATAGTCTGGTGCTCAGTGTCCTTCTAAAGATCTCGATGGAGGTTGCTGTTTCTGATCTACCAAGGAGCATCAACAGTGTTCCTCCATACTTTGTTCTGGAATCTATGAATAAGGGATGTGGGCAATATTAACGAGTAATTTGTAATTGTTGACAATTTTTGTTAGTAAAATTAACATTAACAGGTTTAGTTTCGTTTAGTTTATTTGCAGCCACTTTCTTCATGACATTTGCCTATCATTGGGATGGCAGTATCATCTGAAAATGTAGCTATTGTGTCTTATTCTAGTTGGAGTATGTCACAAGTGTATAGCAGGTACAAAATGAGTCCCAAGGACGCTTTCCTTCAAATCAGAGTATGCTTTAATTTTACTCCAAAGAATCATAATGTATGAATCCAATAGCTCTGAGTAGAAAGTAGCACATTCAGTTTATGTTTTAAGCCGTCATGTCATACTTCTTTTTTTTTCTAACGGTTTTTCAATTGTGTGAGATTCTATGAATCTAATCTATATAATTGAATGCTTTTCTTTAAAGCTGGACCGATAATTTAGAATTAGTTTCTGTTCTTCAATAATGGTTTTCAGCCTCTTCATGAGGATTTTTTATTTATGAAAAAGTTTTGATAATGTGCCCTGTGGAGCGGGCGGATAGAATGTCTTCACCCGGGCATTTACCATCGGAGTAGTAGAAAGCCATCAAATGGCCACTTCCCAAAAGTGGGCCATCTAGAAACACCTCTTGGCCACATTATTAACCTGCAGGACTTTGACCTCAGAGGGTGGCTAGCTCTAGACAGACACCCTCCAGTGACAACCAGTAAGTTTTTGATAAGTTAATAACCTGCAGGAATTTGACGAGCTGAGAAGATGGGTGGCTGTAGAAACCCCTCAGCGACAACCAGCAGGTTTTTGACGAGTTGATAACCTGCTGGACTTTTATGAGCTGGAAAGATGAGTGTCTCTAACCTTCCAGCGTCAAGTTGGGAGACAGGTTCTATATGTGCCTGGAGGATGTACAATGGCCTTATGAGACCTAAGTGCTTTTTCCCACCTTACAGATACAGAGATAGGCACATATGACAATAATTAATTTAGAAGTTTTCCTGATTTGGGGATCATAATGACTTCAGCTACTTTGAACAATTTAGGGATATAGCTTAGTTTGAATAAGGTATTAAACAGGTGTGTTTTAATATGGGTTTATTCGGAGGTTGTTTTAAAACTTTTCTGTAATTATTTATTTGTTTTTATGTTCTTTGCAATTTTCTTTGAAGAGGTTGTTCTGATCATTGAGTTATCTCTGTTTGGAAGATCCCAATGCAGTAATGTTTCTCCTTTATTTGGTTGGAAGGTATTTTGTGGGTGCTCTGTGAACCTTTTAACTGTTTTATTTCTATCGCAACTACCATATGCATTTCTGATTGGAGCATTCTGCACATTGAGAATTTTCAATCGCTTAGTGGCTTCCCATAGGGAATCTCAGTGGCTTTATTGTTTATCAACTCACTAAGATCCTCGCTAATAGATTTATTTTTGATTATTTTTATCTTTTTTTTTAACTTCTTGTTGGCGTTGTTAAGGTTAGTTTTATTTGACGGAGCTCTGGTCTGGCGCCATTTCCCCTTAATTTTCGTTTTGCAGAGATTAAGTCTCTTATTTCTTTAGGAATTTCTTGTTGTTCTCTGATCAATAGGTGGGGTAGCACCTCTTACTTTTGAAAATTGATAATTTTAATATATTCAATAAAAACGAATCATTTAAAATCTCATTCTATTTCATCTCAGAGGTTGCGTTTAACATTATTTTTTCTCAGATCAAAAACAAATAAAAAAAAAACTAGAATAAAGATATATAATGCGTGGCATTCTATTTTATAGTCTCCATAGTTTAACAGAGCCAGGGCCGACTAGAGGGGGGGTAGCCGGGACTAATTCCCGGGGCCCGGTAGCGCTGTAAGGGGGCCCGACAACAGCATTTTGTGTTCTGCATGAGAAATACGATGTTAAGTTTCGGCAGACTTTTTTTTTTTTTTTAGAAGGAGAAGCAGTTGAGGTAGGGAGAATAGCTGACGTGAGGACTTTTTTTTTTAGAAGAAGAAGTAATTGAAGTAGGGAGAACAGTTTTTTGTTTCACGGGGCCCGATCTAGAGAATTGTCCTGGGGCCCGGCCTGGCTCTCAGCGGCCCTGAACAGAGCCCCTTAACCTCCATTTTTAATCAGATTTTTTTCAGAATCAATATGCTTCATCCCCTTAAAAAGCTTGATTTTTCCTGAATATTTCAGTTTGATATCGTTTTTTGTTTCTGAGTTAGGATTTTTTCAGTATTTCAATCTCCCTTATTTCCTAATTTTTAATTATTTATTTATTTATTTATTTATTTATTTATTTATTTATTTATTTATTTATTCCCTTATAGAGCTTGATTTTTACTAAACAGTTCATGTCGATATTGTTTTTCGTTTTTTATTTATAATTTTTTTAATTTCAACCCCTCCTTAAACCCCCTATTATTATTCAGATTTTTTTTTTCAAAATCACAGGGCTTCTACCCCTTATAGAGCTTGAGTTTTGCTAAAAAGTTCATGTTGATATCGCTTTCCGTTTTTTATTTAGGAGATTTTTTTTTTAATTTGAACCTTCCGTATTTATTTATTTATTTATTTATTTATTTATTTATTTATTTATTCCCTTAAAGAGCTTGATTTTTACTAAACATTTCATGTCGATATTGTTTTTCGTTTTTGTTTTATAATTCTTTTAATTTCAACCCCACTTAAACCCCCTATTATTATTCACATTTTTTTTTCAAAATCAAAGGGCTTTTACCCCTTATAGAGCTTGAGTTTTGCTAAAAATTTCAAGTTGTCATTTTTACAGAATCAGTCTTTATCGCTTTCCGTTTTTTATTTAGGAGATTTTTTTTTAATTTGAACCTTCCGTAACCCCCCATTTTTAAACAGATTTTTTTCAGAATCAGTAGGCTTCTTCATATAGAGCCTTGATTTTTAACAAACATTTCATGTTGATATCGCTTTTCGTTTTTGATTTTTTTTTTTTTTTTTTTGTTAATTTCAACTTACCTTTAAACCCCCATTTTTGTATTTCTTTTAAAATAAATAGGCTTTCTCCACTTATAGAGCTTGATTTTTGTTAAAAATTTCAAGTTGATGATATCATTTTTCGTTATTAAGTTAAGATTTTTTTTTAATATTTCAACCCCTCTTTTTCCCCCAATTTTTATTCAGAATTTTTTTCAAAATCATTAGGCTTCGTCCCCTTATAGAACTTGTTTTCCTGAAATTTTTAAGTTGCTATTTCCACTATTTAATATCAGCGAGTTGTGTGTTTAAGGCTTAACATAACGTTAAACCTCAACGATGGCCTATTTTATATTATTTTTTAATAAAAAACATGGATGGTGCCTGGTCTTGTACTTCCTTAGTGTGTTGATCACGAATTTGAAAAATTAGAACTAGACAGTTTCGATTAAATTGTTTAGCGACCAGTCTGGCCATACAAGTCACAGACTGCGAAGATTATAATAATCAGTAGGACGAACTAAGTTAAAAGTTTACTTACGATCTAATTCACTCAAGGTATAGAAGTCATTTTCTTTGAATACTATGTTAAATCGCATTGAAGTTTTATTTTAGGCAAAAAAATGGCTGCTATATCAACTCATTTTTCCTCAGTTACTGTAACAAAGACGCTGCTCTAAATCAACTATATTTTTAAATACAAAGCTTTGGCTTAACTAAATATGTTTGGTAGGTAAAAAATTCAAGAATAAATTTCTAAACTACCAAAGGTGAAATCAAACCAAAAATTGAAAAATATCCCTGCCTTCCGGCAGCATTTGAACCTGAATCTGACTTGCCAAGCCAGTGCCTTTACCGCTTGACGCTGGCATACAGAAACACTTCGTTCTTTAACCAATAAATTATTTTTCTTTTGTTACTTCAAAATCACGATAATAATCTTAACTTCAAATTATACTAAGCCCCTCATATTAAATGAGCCAAATTATAAATTATAAACAGATTATAAAATGATTAGCTTGCCGCAGCAATTTACCTAATTAATGTTTGTTTTATTTGGCAAAATTCCGTTAATCAATTAAAAAATTTTATGACCTGGTCTATTTTATCTTTTTGTCAGTCAAAAACCTGTTTGTAATCCCTGCCAATAGTGCCAATACCTAATAAAGACGGTTTTCCACTAAACGGACAGTTGAGTTTATGTTTTGTTTGTGTTTTCTGGAACTTGAAAAACGAAAACAAAACTGAGACAAACTCAAAACTCTTGTTTCCATCAAGCGGACTTCATTTTGTTACAGTTTTGTTTTCGGTCCTTTTCCACTGGTTGTTGCGAGGAAATCAGAACACATTTTTTCAATATTTTATTTATATTTATATACATACCTATTTATTTTTTAAGATAGTTCCAAATTGAAAATACATATAAAAATAGTTTAAAATATGTGACATCATAAAAACCTAAAAATGACAATATACTACTAATAAATATACTTATATAAATTTATCCAGCGTTTCAAAATAAATTACTTTAAAAAAATACGTTATTTACTTGCCTACAGGTACCAATTTGGTACAAAATTTAGACTACACAACACGACCGTTTCCAGTTTCCAGGATGACCGGGTTCGATTCCCGGCTGGACAGGCTTCTTCAAATCTCCAAGTATTTGTTTTCACCTTTGGGGTTCGAGGATGGTCTTAAGAATTCGTAGGGGGATTTTTGAGATTTGTTTCCGAATTTTCAAAATTACTCATTCACTTATTTCAGATATTTCTCTGACTTTTCATAAATTTTTTGCACTAATTCTATATCTAGCCAATAGATAGATAACTAACTGTACCTCCGAAATGAACTTCTGTAACATTAATTCGTCACAAAATCCAATGGATACGCCATCCTTAAACCCAAAACAATATCAGGAAACAATATATCAGACGTAGTTTAATGATTTAAATCAATTTTTTAAATATTTTTTTATTTCTGTAACTTTCATCAATATATTATCTCTATATACTTAATAAAATTGACATTACCAAGAAAACTGTTTTATAAAATATGTCGCTGGAATATCTCCTTTACCAGAATTTTTAATATTTTATGAAGATTTTATACTGCGATCCATATCAAACACATACGAATGTCACGTAAAGCCAATAAATTTTTCGAAATAAATTATTGCAGATCGTGTTTCGCACATTCAAATATAAAAGTAATGACTCAGGAATATTTTAGGGCTGCAGATCGGAATTTGAATTTTTCACAATTCTTATTCACTTTTTTTTCGGAGAAGGTTATTTATATTTTATGTGTGTACGATCAATATAATTATGAACTTACTTTGTAACTTACTAAATACTTTATGGTTGACGTAGTGCATAAATTTGAGATTTTTTTAAGATTGTTATTTACTCGTGAAATTTATAGTTTAACGATTCGGTATTTCATTTTGAAGACTACGTTTTATAAATTATATTTATTCAAATCTACATAAGTTCTCAAAATTACCAAATTGCATGAAACAAAAAAACTATTGCATAAATCAAAAGAATTATTAAACTATACAAAAGCGTAAATATTTGTAAGTAATAGCGGAGACTGGCGATTCACACTCTACACCAATGGGTTTAAGATCAACGAAGGTTCAATATGAATGTAAAACTCTGAACCTAAACATAAACTGATGGGTAAAAATGTTAAAGAGAGTTCAAACCGAACTAACAAACATTGCAATAGATGAAAAAATGATACAATCCTAGATATCTACGACTCCAGACAATCTTGTTGTAGGAAGTATGGAAGATTTGTTCCTAGAGAGACTTTAAAAAACCTGCAAATTATAAAAATATTAATCTGGAATAGATATATCTGCATTTTCCCTTTTATTTCATAATATTTTTCTATGGGCGCTGGCAGGGGCCCGTTTCAGGATATGACATGTGACGGCTATTACTTAAGAATAATACATATTTATAAAATTTATAAAAATGTATTTATCGTTTTACAAAATAAACACAAAGCGCAAAATGTAAATATTCAATTATTTATATAAATATTTATTCAAAAGACCGGTTCTTTTATAGCCGTTCAACATTACTATTTTCCAAATATGATGAATATAAATAACGATTAACATCGTTTATTTCTATCTTTTTACAAATGCCAACCATTAAGCAAGATTTATTGCTACGATTATTTAAATTAACACCTTATTAGAATTATTATTTGTACCTACACCTATCAAGAGTTTTCTTGTTATATGCATTGGCAATAACGCGGAAGAAAAAAATAATAGACGTGACAAATATTAAAGCAATTACTTGCTGCCAAGCCTTTGATTTGAAAGAAAATGTTGGTTTTACTTTCACATCTATCACATAGGGTAACGAAAATAAATGGTTTTCATTTTGATATATCGCGTGACAAGGCAACCATTTTTACAGTTTTTAAAATTAATATTTAAATTTAGATACCTATTAATGACATGACTTATATATAATAATAATAATACTATTTTGCTAAACAATTTGTAATTTTAAACTAAATGTGTTTTTTTTTTATTTTCCCTATAAATAAAACAAAACAAATTAGGCGTCACTTTTTCAAAATCTAAAATGTGATAAAAAATTACAGATTTCAAATTTAGACAGTCATTTATATCAAACTCAGCATGCACTTGCTCTTGTACCAGGACACAGCGGGTTGAGGGTAACGAGATTTGTGGCAGTAGCATAATATTAGGAGAGATTGAAAAGGAATTGAGCAGTAAAAAACCGACATTCTATGTACTTTCACCGTCTTAGAAAGATCTTTGGCTTTCAAAAGGTGTGGTTTGTACGGTAACCTATAATCAAGTGTAAGAGGGTTGTCAGATTTGTATTACACATTTTTAATAAACAGCTAACTTCGGTTTTAATTTATCTTATTTCTATTGTTTCAGTATGGTTCCGACGAATTCGCCCACGAATCTCCCAGATACACATCACCTGGTGCAAATTCCTACTACTTGACAGCAGATGGTACGCCGACCTCGGCGGTGGGCGGTACCGGCGGGGCTCCTGGTCCTGGAGGTCCCGGAACAGGAGAATGGCCCGCCACATACTCATACCAAACGTACGAAGCCTTCGGTCTCATTCCGGAGACTGAACCCCCTGGCCAAGGATTACCTCCCATGTCCTCGTTGAGGCCTAATGGGACGCCGACTGCCACCACCTTGGCGGGACCTAACAGTGCCACTTTTGGACCATCTAGTACAGATACAGTCGTTAATAAAGGATTGGGAGGTGTAAGTATTTTAAATTGTATTATTCTTTATTTATTATTTAAAAGCCAAAGATCAATTATCTAAACTAGCTGCTTCTCAGCTTCAGCTTGATGTAACTGTGATAATAATGAAGTTTCTTTGGTCTACTAAGATTTGCAACTGTATACCATAGCTCGGTTCTTGGAATAGAGTCAACTTAATTCAGAATCTGAGTTATTTAGTCCTCAACCCTTTTTGGTTATTGCAAAAGGTCGTGCCAAAGGAATGATCTACTACTGGACAGATACCAAAATACTTATACGTAAACTTTTGAAGAACGTATCTACTGAGATCCTAGAAAGGTCAATCAATTATATACGCATTTTAACAGGTTAATGTTGTCTGAAGAGACCATGTGAAGAAGATGGGTCTGCAATAGACATTGAACTGTCGTTTCTGAAATGAAGGTAAGATCCTACCTGCCTTGGAAGGAATTGCCCCAAATATTTACTAAAAACAATCATCGACTTCATCAAGACTCGTACCATCCACAAATAAATTAGGAATGAGCAAGATTAGAATTCAAACCACCTATCACAGCTCAGAATTATAGGACTATTCACGATCTGGAATGGTGACCAAACTCGTAGAACTCGGGGTTTATCTAGACGGTAGAATGTATGGGTATAATCAATGAGTTTCATGAATGGGAAGGTATAGGGCATCTAAATGGTGGAACAATTAGCGCATTGGGCTGCATTTCCAGAGAAGGGAAATCAGGCTGGAACCCAAGCTGGATTCGGGAAATCTGTCGGAACCACTCAGGGGGAGCAGAGGAAAAATACAGATCTAATGATGGATCACTGTCGTCTGAAGAGACTACGTAGGAAAGATGGGTTAGCAACAGACATCGGACCGTCATTTAAGAAATTCTACCTGCTTTGGAAAGCAGACTTGTATCGTCTATTAAAAAAAAAATAGGCATGAGCAAGATGACATGATGGATCTCAGTGGTATTGACGTTATTGTACTATACATTTTAAGACTAAACCTTTTTCTCTTAAAGATTTTCTAAATGATTTTCTTAAAGAATCCAGGTATAATTGCTGTGCCATAAAATCTTGGTGTCATTAGCAAATAGAGTGAAAATACTTGCAATGTTAAGTTGAGCTGTCATTTATATAAAGAAGGAATAAAATGGGATCCACGCAGAACCCTGAGACACTTCCCAATTTGCATTAAAAGCTAGTAGCTTACGTTCTGAAAGATAAGATTTTACCCAACTCCCAATGACTTGGTCAAATAACAAAATATCGCCGCTACAGCTTCGTTAAAATTAATTTTATAATAAACAAGTTCAAGACAGGAAAATATTGAATCCATCAGAAATATTCTTTTTCTTTTGAAAGCCAAATTGTTGTGTTTCAAGCAAAAGTAAAATATAGACTTTCAACTAAACAAAATTTAAAGATGTGAACCAGCTAAGGTGTTATACATCAGCTGGTAGAAAAAATCTTTTGATAAACGAAAGATGACATTTTATTATTATTATTATTATTATTATTATTATTATTATTATTATTTATTTTTTTTGTAGATATATCCCGCAGCCGAACAAGCAAGCGCCAGTAGTTACAGCTCAGCACCATCCACCCCCGTCAGTTCGCCACCACCGCCGATTCCTACCGGTTGGCTGACGAATCACACCACTCCTCACTCGCCGCACTACACACAAGCCGTCAATGTAAATAATACTGTCGCCCCTCAGGGAATTCACATGGTGAGTATCAACAAGTGGATACTGGTTTTCATACCCTGTTCCATGAGAGAGTCAGATATTTTCGAATGTGTATGTATGAGAATCATTGTATAAATATACAGCTACGATTATAGCAATTCCTTTTCCTGAGTTTTACGTTTTTAAACCAGAGCAGGTACATTTTTATTTTAATAGTATTTGTATAGAAGTTGTTAAAATTTTATTTTATACTTTTTATATTTTTAATTAATAATATGATTTATATAAAATTCTACTACCATGAGGAAACTTATCTTTAAAAAAAAAAATTATTTATAATTTCTCAGGGTCTTTCTACCCAAACTCCAGTTTTATATTGTAACGCTCTTCGTCAAGAGTTAGGTCCTTATTTATAAACAAAATTCAGTAGAATCGGACTTGGGTAAGTCGTCCTTGAACTAAAATCGAAGTTCGGTTACAACGTCTCTAAAGTTCCAGGTGGTTTTGGTTCCGATAGATATTAGCAAATCTGTAACTATTTACTGTTACGGATTTGTTACTACCCATCTCTAAATTCACGCGATATAACCGAACTTTTCGTTCAAGGACGACTCAGCCAAATCTTGTCTTAGCATTTTTCTTTCATATAGAGATCTGAAATTAAGATCGCAGCGCCACCTAGTAAACTCGCCGGAACCACTTATTAATACAAACATATTTACAGATGACTCGCATTTGTTTACGATGGGTCGAAACTTTTTTCATGTTATATTTAATTTTTTTTTTAGCATGTTTAAGAATACATACATATTTGTACAACTAAAAACAGTGTGGTTTTAGTGATTTATTAGTTTTATTTAGTTTTTAAAAACATTAAGGAACAATTTGTGGAAATTGTTTTTCCTGGTAGTAATTTATTTTAGTAAAATGTCTTATTTACTTTAGAATTATTTGGTAATAAATTTGACATTTCTGGTAATATTTGGTGATTAGACATATGTTTATACTATTATAAAAATTCCACAACTACTAATAATAATTTTAAAATAATTACATAAAAAAACTAAAGGAGTTTTTTTTTGTTTCGAAAACATGTCTCAGTTTATTTTGGAACCTAACTATGTACTTTCCAACATCAGGAAATTGATGAAAAATCAGGTCGAGATTTCCCCTTTTTCATGAGTTACACTATGAAACTGAACAGTAATAATTTGCTACAGGGGTGTATCAAAAAATGTTAAAAACTAATATTTTCTTGAATTCGGAATATCTTGTTCAAAATCGGTTTGCTGTCGTAAAATGTCATTAGAAACAAGTTTCTCTGATAACTTTTTTCATATTTAAAAAAAGTCAATTTTTAAACGATTTGTCAAAAAAAATGGAAATGACAGATAAATAATGTCATTAGCCAACTTTAATATGGACTATTTAAAGCTTTTAAATAAGCAGATGTTATTGTCCTACGATGTTTTTTTTTCCAATCTTAGTATTAAAAAAATCCCATATGGATCCAACTTTATGATACAAACTGTATAATTAAATAAATAAATTGGCCTTACAACTTGATTTCATCAATATTTTATCAAAAATTCACCTTTATTTTTTTTGTTTGAACTACATCTACTGAAAACTCTTTTTTTTAATTTTTTCTCGCAAAAATCAATTATGATATAATTAAAGATGATGTTGATTCAATTTACAATCTTTTATTTGTAAAAACTGATTTTTCAATATAATAAAATGTTTAATGAAAATTTAACTTTCTCATGGAATTGGATATGTTTAATATTATGTGACATTACACTCAATGTATGAGATTGTACATTGTTACCTAATTTTAAATTTATTGGGTTTATTATTAGATGTTAGAAATGTATTCCAATCAATTTTAGTTTTATAGTTTAGTAATGTACAATTTGAAATTTTGTGGGTCAAATCACATATTGTCGTTGTTAGTCCAATAGGTCGTATGTTGAAAAAAAAAAGAAAGTTTTAGGAGATACAAAAATATTAAGTAATAATTAAGTAATAATTTATAGGTTCGTACTGTTTTTTTTTTTTAAGAGATATTAGTTAAGATGCAAAAGCCGCTTTATTATTGGATTATCGCATGCGAACTATTGCTGCACGTTATAAACAGTTTTTTTTTGTTTTAAATATATCTTTAGCTAAAAATGTATTTTTGACATACGACCTATTGCAGTATTAACGACGAATTATTGATTTTTTTTACTGAAATTAAAATTTTGTTTAATTTTATAAATATTCTCTAACTCGTAGCAATAATTCTTGAAAACTTAAATGTTGTTCATTGTTTTTTTACTGGGCTACCCTTATTAATAGTGTTGGAACTTTTCATGAAAAGTAATTTTTGGACTAGGAACACTGGAAATAATATGCCGTTCCCTTTTTTTTTAATCTGTCAAAAGAAACTGCTGTTTGATATCCCCTGGGAATATAAGACACACAGTTAAATGTTTTTCCATCCTGGATGTATTTTCAAAAACACTTTAGGAACAATATTTGTATTTTCGTTTTTTTTTAGGCAAATAATTTGTAAAATACGTTCAAAATTTGTTTTTTTTTGTCATTTTTGACGTTTTTATTTTAATAAGGTATGAAACGAAAATTCTAAAACACTTTTCCACTTTTGAAAAGTCCGTCGGACTGAAAAGTCCGTCGGACTGAAAAGTCCGTCGACTTGTCTGTAGTCTTTTCCCATCACTACTTATTAATACCTATTACTTATCTACTTTGTCCCACTAATAATAAAAGTTTCAAATTAGGTACCCATATTACTGATTTTAGTATGGTTGATCATATTCGAGAACCTTAAAATACATTATCATCATGGAGAAAAATGACCCAATTTAACATATATATTATTTCGAATTGAAATCGATAGAAACATATTTTTTACTTATTTAGTACTTACTAATAATGGTCATTGGAGAACAGACATTACCATCATCTATTTTCCAGTTATAACATACTTTAACTTGTTTTTTTTTATGTACATTTGTAATTATTAAAGAATACTTTTTTTAATCGATTTAATAATATTAGACATTAGGATAAGTTTTTTTTTAACAGTTAGTTGACACGGTAGAAAAAATAATTTGGGCAGTTCGTGTTCAAAGTGTGTTTTTAAATCATGAAATTTCAAGTTTTTCTGTTAGTGAAAAATATACCACTTTATAAAGTTGTTGCATAAATAATTTTTTTTTATTAATATAAATCGCATTAATTAAGAAGCATAAAAATAAATCTTCAATTGAAGATAAAAATTATTTCATTAAAAGAAACTTAATTGTCGTGAAATATGAAAATAATGTTAATGCACGTTTAATTATTTACAAAAATGTGCCGATTTTGGTATAGTAGTTTTAAATTGGGTACATTTTTCTCTGACATGACCTCATAATATTGAGAATATGTGATCTCTTTTATTGAACATTATTTTAAACTGATTGTTATTTCCTAGACTGCTGGCCCGACTGGAACGACCTGTAGCTATCCTATAAATGTAAGTTCTATTGAAATTGTTCTTTATGTGACCGTTTTTATGAGAAATCCTTTAGATATATATTAAAAACATAACAGTGTGTTGTATTTATCTCATACATATGATTGGTGTTGTTAAAATATTCTTTTTAGAGGAATGATTTGTAGACTTAGAGCACTTGTTGTTAAACTTTTTTTAATACTTTGTTTATATTTATTTAATCCTTACTTTCTAAATGCTTTTGTTTTATCAAACTGCATACAGAATTCTAGTTAAGTGCTTATGACATGATGACAAGGAATATCAATTTACATAATCTGGTTGTACATCACAAAGACATACATGCTTATTATGTAACTGGGAAAAATAAAATTTATTTAATTTTGCGATTTATTTGAATAAAAAAAAAAAACAATTTTTTTTCCGGGTTCAATATAATATCCAATGCACGCCATCGATGACGCCGTTTAATTTTAAGCCTCCACAATCACACATAGTTGCCAAATTACCAAAATTACAGGGTAACATTAGAAAATTTGGAGTATTCTGAACACACTGCATTTAGTAATAATAAATTGTACACAAGAAATTTGAAATACTCCAAATCAATCCCATACAAAAAAAATTTAAATATTAAATTGCATGGCCATGTAATTCAATAATTAAAAAAGTAATTATGTTCAGTTTGTTTATAAACATCTTTTAAAAGAAGTAACATTAGAACAGTTAGATCATAAAATTAGCAACACATGACATTTTAATGTAAAAGAAGTAACATTAGAAGAGTTAGATCATAAAATTAGCAACACATGACATTTTAATGCTTAAGAGGAAACCGGACCTCTCGCGAAAGCAAAAATGTTTTAAGGATTTTCTAATATAAAATTGTATTTATATGGGTGCCATTGGAAATAATTCCTGATATTATGTATCTTGACAATCTGTATATGTAACGTGTGGAGGGTGGGTTACCCCCCCCCCCCCACGGCACTTAGGCCCATTGCGCATCCTCCTAAAATGATAGACACCTCCTAGTTCGTGAGCTAGCCTACAGATTAGATGTAGTTGACAACGTCGCCAAGAGGTGCTTCTCTTCCAGTGTTAGCCGATACTCGCCGAACACAAATCTTCTAATAAATGAGAGCATCGAGCAATCGTAAAGGATATGCTCGATAGCCTCATCTTCTTGTTCGCACTCTCTGCAAAGTGCGGATTCTGACAGCCCCATGATATGGAGATGCTTCCGTACTTGGCAATGACCAGTCAGAATGCCTGTGACTAGGCGCAGATTCTGTCTAGTCATAGTCAAGTATTTGTTTGTTGAAATGTTGTCAGGATAACTTAGGAGCTCCCTGGCAACTCTGCAGTTTCTTGTTTCATCCCATCCTTCCTTGAACTTTACAAGGGAATGATCTTTAATTAGGTCTGTCACTACCGATTTTGTCAGGCCAATAGAGGGGCCAGGTCCAAAAAGTATTTGGTTGGCTGCTTTCTTGGCTAGTGAATCAGCATGATGGTTACCTTTCGATGTGGCATGATCTTTAATCCATCTTAAGGTGACCACGTTGTTGATGGATACTTCGGCCAACACTTCGTGACATTGTAGTCCTAACACTGAGTAAATTCGTGATCTATTTAGGGTGATTAGTGCTTGTCTGCTATCTGTATAGATAAGCATGTTCCTTCCAGTGATATTGTTTCTGGTTATTTCTTTTGCTGCTATGAGAATCCCCGTTAGCTCTGTTTGAACTACACTGGCTCTATTGCTCATAGCCCATTTTATGTTTAGGTTTAAGAATCTGGAGTATATTCCACATCCTGAGCCTTTTTTTGTTTTAGAACCGTCGGTGTAGATATGAATGGTACCTGCCACTTCTGGCTCTTCTATTTGTTCTGTTATAACTTTATATGACTTATGGAAGATATATCTCGGTGAGATGGAGTCCATGTTCGCTTGAAGCAGTGGGAGCGTATCGAGCGCCTCCTGCCAAAAGCGACGTCTCGCCTCACCCGATCTTACATCAGGTTCTATTCCAACCGTGAGGAGGTGTGTCATTATTGTCAGAGCAACCTCCTTGATGTAAATATCAAGGGGAGTGAGACTAAGAATGACTTCCATGGCTTTGTTCGGTGTTGTTTTCATGGCTCCTGTTGTATTGAGACATGATATTCTTTCAATTTGTTCTAGTTTACGGATAGCTGTTAATTTTTGGATTTTTGGTACCCAGAAAACTGCACCGTATGTTAGCATAGGTCTTATAAGTCCATGCGACGACTCTGGGGGAGAAACCCCAGGTGCGACCTACGGTTCGGCGGAATTGTTCATGTCAGTGTATGCTTTTTTGACTCTTTTCTAAATGCGAGTTGCATGTTAGCTTGCTATCAAAGGTAAGACCTAGGTATGGTACTTCACCTCTGTTGCAAAGTTTAGTTTTGTGTTTAGGAGTTCTGGAGGTTTGAATCATTTAAAACATATAGAAAAAATTAATTACTCTCTGTACAATAAGCCTTGAACATGATGACTAAATGAGCTACGTTCTTGTTCCTCTTGAATTTGATCCTTAATCCAATTGCTATTTGGTGTTTTATATGTCAATCTGTTATGATATGAAGCATTGTCCATTACAGTTAAAGATGGTTTATGAAGTCTTAGAAGCAATAGTTGTTCTTCGAATTATTTTAATTTTTTTCGTTATTCTTCTTACTATATCTGTATCTGTAACGTGTGGAGGGTGGGTTACCCCCACGGCACTTAGGCCTCATTAGGTCCATTGTGCATCCTCTTACTATTATAATCACATTGATTGCTTTTAGAAGCGCATATAGCCCCAGCATAAAGAATCATATATCTGTAAAAAATAAATTGCAAAGTTAACATATATATATATATATATATTTCTTAGTTTTTTTTTAACCTTTTACCATCAATTTTTGTACATTTTATTCTTCTTTTATTGTTGTATTGTCAACAACAGTTCATCGAACCATTTTGGAAAATTAAAGTTTCTTCAATATAAACAAACTCATACATACTTGCTTCCTTTTGTTTGACAATATTTTCTTCAAAATTCTGTCCGTTTCACGACAACTTCAGGAATTTTTAAAAACTTCGCCCAAACTTCGCCTTGATTTGTCTTTCTTCCATTTGAAACTTATTTCTAATATGGTATGCAATGATGTGCGACATCTTTAAACACAACTTTCTTTTTTATCATGCATTAATTTATAATTTTTTACTAATAATTTATTAATCTTGGGTTATTTACTACTAACAAATTTGAACGATGAGATCCGGCCAAATTTGATTGATGAGATCTGGCCAAATTTGTTAATAAAGTGAACGGTAGGTCATAGGCTTTTTGGGCTTAGGACGGCAGAACAGCTCCTAAAGGTAGCAAAAGACCATTATTATCACGTTCTTTCTCAAAATAATCTATTAAAAAAGCCACCAACTCCTTACAGCGACTATTTATTTGTTTTTTTTTTTTACATTTTTCAATGAGAAAATACCGCTATTAAATCCACAATTAGTTAATTAATCTCGAAGACAAATAATTTGTCGAAAATAAATCGAACGATGCTAAACACTGGACGCTTGACAACAATGTGCTTAAATTGACAGTTCATGAATTTGATGTCAACTTTCGGTATAAAATTCACTAAAATTATTTTGTTAAAAACCTACCTACGAGATACATTTACTACTGTGATATGTTAACAAATAAATTTTTAGTAAGCAAACTTAAAAAAAAATCTTTGGGTCCAAATTTATTTGTTCAATTATCAAATAAAATTTCATTAATTTAAATGACGTGTGAGATACCAAATGCCCGTTATCGATGACAATCATTTGATTTTATATTGAATTCAGTACATCTGGAAATGTACCACATTTTGGCTTTAAAAAAAAAAGATACAAGAAAATGAAAACCGATTTCAAAGGCCGAAAAATAATATTTATAAAAATTTTCTTAAGACAGATACGGATAAAAAACATATCTTTTTATATTCTACTTGAAAGTTTTTTTATTGTATAATTTTGTTTTTTAACAATTAAGTAATTGCAGATTTGCAAATTCTGAAATGTAGAAATCCTTAATTCCCCCTAAGAAATTATAAAAGTTACACCCTCATAGTTCCAAACCAAAGAAAAATTGAAAATAGCTGAGAATAAAAGAAGAAAAAATGGGTGCAAAACTGGGAGTCGAACCCGGAACCTCAGACTCAGATAACCAATTATCTACAAGACAGTAATTTTATAATTACTGTATTTCTACACGATGTCATACAGTGGCTTAAAGAAGAATTGAGAGAGCTGAGATGGAATGATAATCTGTGTGAAGCGATGGGAATCTGAATACTTCAAGTTAACGAATTGGGACATCAACACGTATGTGTGAGGTAGCTTAATTGATTATAGCGCAGATGGCTCAAGTCTGAGGTTCCGGTTTCGACTCCGTGTTTGCACGCATTTTTTCTTTCTTAAATCGCAGTTTTTTTTCAATTTTTCTTTGGTTTTTTTCACTTAGGGAATAGGAGGGTGTAATGTTCATAAGTTCGTAAGGGAAATTTGTATTTTTCATTTTCAGAATTTCCAAATCTGCATTTAGTTTTTCGGATCCAAACCGACTTTCTCACTTCGCTTTTATTTCAATTAACTAATTAATAAGTTTCTTAATTAGAATTCTTATTTATTTACAAACCATAACATTATGTCTTAGAGCAAATACAAAGAGAGGGCACCCTTATATTTTGTTTTTATTTATTTTTGCATGACGTTTTTTTTGTGTTTTGAAGCCTCCTGCACCCGAAGCACAGCGTTTAGACGATGCTATAGGTTTCCTTAGGGACCATTCCGAGGCAACGGTAAGTTTTTTTATTGCTTTGTTTGTTTTTCACCGACTTTTGTAATTTTCGTATTTTTATCGTATTTTCCATTCGTAATTTAAAATTAAATCAATAGATTTGACTGTTTTTTTTTTCCGTATATTCTCGTATTTTTTGACACTTTACTGAGAGCTGATTTTTTTTAATGAACATTCCTTTAAGAAAATAATATTCATATTAATGTAAATTTATAGATAAACACAGTTATTTGGAATCAAATAAAACAAAACAAATAATATTTCTAAACATATTCTCCTTTTCTTTTCAGGGTACCCGTATGGAAGAAAGATTGGATGATGCTATTAATGTATTAAGGAATCACGCAGAACCCTTAGGTTTAGTAGGACAGCTTCCTACAGCACATCAAATGACCCAATTAGGATATCCAGCTGCCCCATCGACAGAACCTCATTTACCTGATAATATTAAAGTCGAACGGCCCACATACAACACCAGTGAGTTTTTGTATCTATAATATTTTTATAACAAATGATTTATTATTATTTTTTTTACTTCAATCTACTAACAAAAACCGCTAATGGGTTTAATTTCAAATATTTAATTTGTGTATGGAGACTTGTATTATGCATTAATAATTAAGGTGAAAAATAAATCACAAAACCATTGAGGTATCAGTAAAATCACTTGAGCTGATAATTTTAGTTGGTGAATTAAGGTTAAGTTGGTTCACTAAGTAGCCATTGACGTTTTTATGAAGTAATGTCTGCTAGCTCCACTAATATTGAATTTTATGTTATTTTTCAATTTTATGAAAAAAGGGATAAAGGATTTGAAAAAGCTGATTCAAATAATCTTTCTCGCGTTAATTAATTAATGGTACATGAGATTTATGTGGAAAATATGAATTGCATGAGTGTAAAGTACTGATATGGTAAGAATTTAAGTTTTAGGTATATTTTAACGTCTGTATTGTTATTATACCTACTATTATCAAATATACACATAGGAACAACAGAAATAAACGAAAACACAAAATGATACCGTAATTGCAAAATCCAATATGGCGGAAAAATTATCTGCACATTATCACTCGCTGAGTAAAATAACAGCAATTCATTATTTCAATAAACGGTTAAATTCAGTTAACAGAATTATCAAATCGAATGTCATAAACATTTTTTTAAAATTATATTTCCGATGCTTCAAATTTTGTTGATCATCTTGCCGTTAATTATCAAATTTATAATTTTTATTAAAAATAGTTCTAGAATTATTTTCAAGTAATGAACAATAATTTCATTCGATTATTAAAAATCGAAATCGGGTGTAATTCCATTAATACAAATAAAACTGATTGGCCGAGCAGACTTGTCCTTCCGATTACGTTTAATCAGCGACAACAATGAAGGGGAAATTTTACACGCGCGTCACCATCTAGCGCAATTTTAAAAATAGAGTTGCATAAAGCTAAGAACTAATGATAAAAATTAAAGAGTAATTAGGGGAATAATAAACTAAAGAAAAAATCAAAAATTGAAAAAATCTGTTGCGGTCGGGGCTCGAACTCGCGACCACTGAATTGCCGTTCTTATATAATATAGACCACCAGAGAAATATGTTGTAATTGTTAATTTGAGTATATGGTCTCTACTCGGTTTATCAGATCCTTTTAAAACTTTTCAATCATTATCTAGTCACCAATATGGCATCATCCTTCATTTTGACCAATGAGATTGAAATGAAGAAATAAACAACTGAAGGTTTATCCTATAAATTGCAGAAGCAAATACAAGAGAACTCGGGGGGAGATAACGAACCAAAAATAATTGAAAAATTCTCCGGGTGGCGTTCAAACTTGTCGTTCCAAAATCGTAACAACTAGACCACCAAAGGTCGTGGGTTTAAGCGCCACCCGGAGTAGAATTTTTCAATTTTTCTTTGGTTTGTTTCTACAATTTAAACTGACAAAACAATTCTCGAGAATAAACCTTCAGTTTAGTTCCTCATTTCAAGGAAAACATAAAATAATAATCCATTATTGATGCGGCTTATTAGAAAAGTAATTCTTTGATTGTATTGAAGAGGTTAAAATCGAATCTATGTAAATAAAAATGCACTTATATATTGAGGTCACATCACTGAAGATTAAATGCTATTGACATTATAGCAGAATATAACGTATTTGCATTTTTGCACATCACATTCAATTGCTCTTCTAATAAAAACAAAATTATTCGAATTACTTAGAACAAGTGCTGGAATTTATGAAAATATTATACTTTTCACAGTTTAACAGACCCCCTTAACCCATCATTTTCAATCAGATTTTTTTAAGAATCAATAGGGTTCATTCCTTTGTAGAGCATGATTTTTACTAAAAATTTCATTCATATCACTTTTCATTTTTGATTTATGCTTTTTTTTAACTTCAACCCTTCTTAGACCCCCATTTTTAATCAGATTTTTTCACAATCAATAGGCTTCATCCTCTTATCGCTTTTCGTTTTTGATTTACGATTTTTTTAATTTCAACCCCCTTTAACCACCCCATTTATATTCAGATTTTTTTCTAAATCAATGGTCTTCGTCCCCTTATAGAGCTTGATGTCTTCTGAAATTTTCAAATTTTTTGTTTTTGATTTATCGTGCGGACAAAAAATGTGACATCGGACGGACGAAACTAAACGCATAATACTCTTCACAAACTATTGTGCAGCACTTTTTATTATTATAATTTTGAAAAAATAAATTTTTGGCGACTCATAAAAAATGACATTTTACGGATTTATTAACATCCCTAAATTGTCACTTTTTGGCAGTATTTCCTTTATGGCTCTATTTACTTTAAGGTGTCACTTTTTTGGCCGTATTTGGCTTATCGTTAGTAATTCTGTACAAATTTTATTAGTTAACAATAGATTTTTATACCATCAATAAAAATTTGAGACAATTCTTGCATTTATGACATTTTTCAAAAACAAAAATGTAAAAAATAATATTGGCTCTACTTGATTAGACAGTCGCCTAAAAAATGTTGTATGTACCTTGGCCATATGATTTTTTTTGGCCTAACCAGAAGTTGCTTGACCTCGGCTATACGCCTCGGCCGCACATTTCTGATTCGGCCAAAAAATATCAACTTTACGGCCTTGGTACACAAATAACTATTTAAACTTGATTTATTAGAGCATGTAAGCTGCTGGATTACGAGCTTAGAGATACTTACATTGATTCAGGAGTATGTACAATGGGTCTAGAGAGACAAGTAAGGTGTCATGCAATATTTTTAATTCTTCAATGACCAAAGCCGGTTTTGTTCAGGTAGTCTTTTTCCCTTCTTGCCCACATACAAACTAATTGATTTAACTCTTAATCATTATACATGTCTGGATGATAATAATAATAATAATAATCTCTTAAATAGAAAGATTGCTTGCTTCATACTTAGTATCAAAAAAAAAATATATTGTAAAGTTTTTACAATAAAAGTAGAATAAAACTTCAGTGTTTGAAAGAGGAGTATCAAGAATAAACCATTCAATCTATTTTTTTTATCATCAAATAATATGTACCTAGACATATTATGTGGTCCATGGAGACCTAATAAGTGAAGCAGAAGCGATACATCAAGATCAAACCTTCGGGCCTGCTTTACCTGTGTTAGAGTGAATACTGTTACGCAGTAAAGGTTCGAGTAAAAGAAGAAGATGGAATATTAGAGAAATATTCCATGTTAAGAAAAATCTAGACATTTTGAGAAGCTTAGAGAAGGTTAAAGCAACAACCGAGGAATGCTTTCTCAAAGATGAAACAGATTTTCGTCCTTGGGGACATGGTACAAGTCACAGACGTTTTGACTATTTCTTTAAATCAATAGTTTTTATAAAGAAAATAAAATATTATGATGTGTAATAGTAGAACTAAAATAATACTTTTTTTTAGAAAAACGTAAAGAACCTCCAGACACAGACACCAAACCATCGAGTTCAGTAGAAAGTCTAGTACAACCAAATTCAACTAGTGGTCCGCCATCAAAATCGACAAAAAGGTCGAGAAGATAGTAAGTTCATATTTTTCATTATTTTTAATTTTTCAAAGCCTTTTTATATAAAACAATGGCAAAATTAAAAAATTAAATGATATCTATTTCAATTTTGTTCTTTTTTTAAGCAACCAACTTTGGTTTTGATTTTTTTTTTTAATTTCGTTTATTACACATGAAAATTACTTAGAAAGTAACATTTAATAATTTTTGTTGTCATTTTTTTATAATTGTAGAGTTTTCTAAAATAATATAAAAATAGATACTTAGGTTCCACATTCTTTGATGTCAATTTATAAAAAAGAATATATAAATAATATTAGTCGATTTGATAAAAATTAGATTTAGAGATTTTTAAACTTAAATTTACTACTGAGTAAAAATAGTTTTAGTAGAATAAATTATTTTTTTAATTTATTTTTTGTCACTTTTCTGGACATCATCGAAAATAAAAATACTGATTTTTAGTGATCTACATTTTAAATACTATAAACAAATAGGTACCATTTTATGTATCTTATATTATTTAAAACAGAGATATATTATTTTTATACTACGAATATTTAATTTGTAAAATTATGGAGTACTAAGTATTTATGATAAAGTGAAATGACGTGTGGGCCCAAAACAAAGGGCGTTTCTAAAATAGTATTCTTAACCTTTGCAGTATGTAATTCATCAAATTATAAAAGGTATCAAAAGTTAAATTCTGAATGTGTTTTTATTATTGTTTCCGAAAAGCTTATTTAATGATATTTCGGATAGTTATATCTAATAAAATTACTTTATTGTTTTGGTATGAAGCTAATACATTTCTACTATAAATTATGATTTTTTTTTCTTTATTCTTTCATTAAGAGGGCGTTCAAGTATTACGGCGTAAATAAGTTTTTCTTATTTTTCCTTACAAAAGGGCGGGGCGGGGAGATACAAATCCTACGCAAGTGAAAAGAATTACAAAATAAAAAAATTGTTTTCAAAATAAAATTTTTAATTTAAATTACTATTTTTATTAAGGTTATACCGAATTTCTTTTAATATTTCTTATTAGAAAAAATGACAGATCCGAGAATTGACGTAACGATTCTCTACTAAGTAGTATAGTATTTTTTTTAAATGTACATTTTAAATGTTCAATTTGGGAAACCTCTATGCCATTTAACGTGCATTGTCATCTGTTTCATACTTAAAAGTTTTGAAAAATTTTCTTACGTCTTATCATTTGGGGGAAGGGCGGGCTTTTACCATTTTTTATTTTTACTTAGGGGTAAGGGTTTAAAATCATTGAAAGTTTGCTTATGTAATACTTGAACGCCTTCTATCGGAAATTGTTACAGAATAAACTGAGTTTTGCAAGTTAGTAATATAATTAAGCAGAAATAAATTTACCCTGGCAAACAAAAAAATCATTATTGTAGTGACGTCACAGTAAAATATTTTTGTTTCAATACTATAGTCAAAAGTAAACTTTTGACAACCTATATTTCGGAAAACATAAAATTTTTAAACATTTTCAATGAGTACCTACTCAAATTACGTTATGTAAATCGATTTATTGGTACACAAAATAACCTCCTTTAAAATTTATACACTTTTCATTCAATCAAAACATTTTTCACACTGAACAAAATACACCCTATTATAAATGACTGAAAGGCGATAAAAACGCTTGTCATGAATTTTATTTTTAATGTGTCAAAATAAGAATTCATTGGGTGATAAATCAGGCGAATATGGTCAATAAGTAATTAATTGGATGCTGTTCCTCATGCTGTTATTGTTTGCATTGTCATGATGACGAATGATTCACACCAGTAACTTCCGGCAAATAAATAAGTATACTGGTCCGCATTAACTGTCCTCTATCCTCTAAGTCTAATAAACAATTGCAGGATAGCCCGTTTTTTTTTTTTTTTGAAGAAATGAGCAATCATTTTTTTCGAAACACTTCATGAACGCACCACTTTTGTGAAACACTTTTAACAGTCTAACAGTCGAATCTGTGCAGTTTTAGACTCATTTATTCGTCACATGTTACGATGTTTATATACAGAATTTTAACGACCAGCTTTAAATTTCCTTGTACCACTTGACATGTTCCTGTTTTTAATATTCTCTCAAAATATGAGGTATCCAAAGGCAAACTTTCCTGACATACAAGTGATCGTACAAAATCGTAAATATTTGTTCCATCGCAATGCCTAAGGATGTCTATATCTCATTTTATGTCACAGGCGAGAATGGACGTCATCAAAACTGTTGGTCTTCCAAGCTTGCCTAACGAACTAAATTTTTGCACACATTGCTGCGGTGTTAAATCGTATCCAAAATAATGAAAAATCATCACTCGAAATTCAGGATTCAGAATTTTCATTTTTCACACAATTAATTTCTGTTAAAACAAAACTGTCGACTGAAGTATAGTTAAAAACGTCAAACTCTACAAATATGACAAAGGGGAATTCTCCTATGAAAAGAAAATATGTATTACAAAAAAAAAAACACTAGCAAATTTTTATCTTAAAAATCATTAATAGGTAGTTAAAAAGGAGAAAGGGAATCAGGTATTTAATCTTTAAAATGCTTTGTTTCTAATTTAAAATGTTACAACGTAAAATATAAATAAAACTAAAAGCCAATATCACATAAATTACTAGTTTACTAGTTTCCCTTCAGAAAACAACTACTCCTTTGTCTAATACCGCAACAGGTATTGAATTATATCTGAAGGAAAGACGGCAGAGATATAAAATTAAATTTCAACACTTTCAAGGACGAAACCGGTCCAATAATGATGTTCTCCGTAGTGATCAAAATCAAAGGTAGATAGAAATTAAATTTTCTTTCTCTGCCGTCTTTCCTTCGGATATAATTCAATACCTGTTGCGGTATTAGCCAAAGGAGTAGTTGTTTTCTGAAGGGAAACGGTCGCTCGTAATTTATGTGATATTGGCTTTATTTTATTTTTTTATGTTCTTACAACACTCCTACTGTCTGAAACCAATTTTCTCAACATTCAAGCCTCGACACAAATACAAGTTTTTTTTTAGAAGTATCTGTTGAATTTAAAAATTTTTGAACAAAGCACTGTTTGTTGTCTCACAATGCAACATCAAGCAACAAATTTAAATATATTTACTCACAGACTAGATTCTTAAAAAAAGTTTTTAATATATTGATACATAATCCACAATTATATTAGAATAATTTTAAATATATTTTTTTAATTACATGCCATAATAATGATTAAATCAAAATAGGTTACCTTAACTCAAAAGATTATTAAATTAAAAACTTTTCACATTATTACTATTTAATAGTTATAATCCAACTTTACAATCATTACATTAACAAATTTAAGTGGTCATTAGCTATTGAGAGATTTACTAATTATTCTTGCAACCGGGTGTACGTCATTTAAACCAATAATTGTATTAGAAACAGCTAGAAATGATGCGGTTTTAAATAATGGTATTACACCCTGACTGTCGCCAATAACTAGGCAACGTTGCCACATGTCAAACTAGGAACGTAATATTTTAAAGATTAAAAACCACGACTAAAATAATTTTGTATTTAAATCGGGTCTAAGTTAAAACAAATGAGAACGAAACCTATGTTTATACAGGGTGGTTCAGCTTATATCGTCAGAATTTTACCAGTCGATAGTTTATCGTAAAATAGAGGTAGTTTGTCCGATAAAACATTGTACAAGTTTGTTTCCTTTTTGATGTACAGGATTAAAATTTTTTTTAAAAATATTTTTTTATAAATACCTAAATTTTAATGTAATTTTCAGTTTGTTAACAACTTTATGAGGTGTCTTTCAAACATTGATTAGTTTTTGGAACAAAAATATCGCTTTGTAAATTTTTGTATTCATTATATTTTTTTTAAATAAACTAACTAAAAATACAACTTTTTTTGTCTCTTTAATTTATTTGTATCTTTGTATTCAAAGAAAACATTTTGCACATCTCTGATGATCTGAACCCTGTACATCAAAACGAAAGCAAAATTGGATCATAGTTTATTGGACATAGATCACCACCCAGTTTATAAATACCTACCAATTTCTGAAAAAAAAAAAAAAAAAATCCTCATTGCAGAACACTGGAAATATAAGGAGTACTCAGTTCCGTGAACCCAGCAGTGCTCCTTGTAATTAAGAATACTATTTTAGAAACACCCTGTATATAATAGTTATAATTAATATTTCCCATTGAAATTATTTTTTATAGCAATAGTTTATTTTGAATAACTAATAATTCAAAATTACATTTTTAATGTGAACAATAAATATAGCTTTTAAAATAGTAGTACTACTTAAGGAGGTCCTTTCGCCACACCTCTCGCCTCAAATGTTAAAAAAAAAGTTATTAGATTATGACTAAAATTAATTTTTTTCTAATAGTTGAAGTCTTTATTTATCTAATACTGAACTTTTAACTATACCTTACCTTGCAAATTTTTGAGAATTTTTTTTTAAATGTGAATATTTGTACAGTGCCTCACGAGAAAGTAAGTCCTCAACAACAATTCTCGAATTATACTATTATTTATTGATTAGATGGAGTAGAAAAAAACTAAAAATAAGGTTTTTGAAATATTTAGATTTTGTTTTATACAATAAAATATATATAGTAAACCGTGGAACTTATTGAGAAATTAATATTAAAAAATCACAAAAAATTTTCAAGTAACCTAGTTGAAAATTTTTTGTGATTTTTTAATAATAATTTCTCAATAAATTTCACGGTAACCTATATATTTTATTGTAAAAAACAAAACCTAAATATTTCAAAAATCTTATTTTTAGTTTTTTTCTACTCCATCTAATCAATAAATAATAGTAAAATTAATTATAATTCGAAAATTGTTGTTGAAGTCTTACTTTCTCATAAGACACTGCACAAACACACACATTTTTAAAAAACATTTTTCTCAAAAATTTGCACGGTAAGGTATAGTTAAAAGTTCACTATTAGATAAATAAGGACATCTACTATTGGAAAAAAATCAATTTTAGTCATAATCTAATATTTTTTATTTAACATTGGTGGCGAAAGGACCTCCTTAAATGGTTATTCATACCATTTTAACAAACATTTTAAATTCTGTTTATATTGTTTTTTTTATATTTGTGTATTTAAAGCATTTTGCCATTGTTAGAATTGTTTTAATATAAATCTCGACAGTCTTGATAATTGTTTAAGTAATACCGATGAAGATGAAATTGACGACCCCAACGGCAAGGCCGTGCGCGAGAAAGAGCGTAGACAGGCCAACAATGTTCGTGAACGGTATGTAAACAACACTGATAACTAATATTTTCTGTGATTTCCCTCCTTTATCCTTATCCTTTAATTAATCTGTAAGCACTCACTATTAACTTTACAGCCAAAACCTAAAATCGAAATTATTAATTTCTTATTTTTGTCAACTTTCTATTATGGTTCTTCATGGTTGAAGAGTTTAAAGTGTCAAATTGTCATTTTTATTTCTTTTGGTATTTGCACATTTGATTAAAAATATTTAACTGAGCTCAAGAGTAGAAGTTTTTAATATTTCTTATTTTCAATATGTCATAATGTTACAGTCTTAATAATAAAACGTGTGAAAAGGAAATTTAAACATAGCTGAAAAAATGGACCAAAAAATTTTTACATCAACAGATGAACTGTGAATTACAACTTTGAATGGATGGCATAAATCAACTTTTATTTTTTCGCCACCAATGTTAAACAAAAAATATTAGATTATGACTAAAATTAATTTTTTTCCAATAGTAGATGTCCTTATTTATCTAATAGTGAACTTTTAACTATACCTTACCGTGCAAATTTTTGAGAAAAATGTTTTTTAAAAATGTGTGTGTTTGTACAGTGTCTTATGAGAAAGTAAGACTTCAACAACAATTTTCGAATTATAATTAATTTTACTATTATTTATTGACAGAACTGGTATACTAGTCAAAACTGTTCAGAGGAACTTTATGAATTTAAAGATCTTTTGTTTCAGAATGTTCATATTGATACATTATAGTATAGTCGATGTTTTATTATCACTAGTAATACCACTAGAGGTGAAAAAATTTCCTGATATTAATTTGACCTCGCGTGGTATTCGGTAAGAAAATTCCACGCCGAATTATGGTTGAAAATTAAATATTTTTAAAATTTATTTTTCGTTTCTCAACAATGCAAATTATTTTCTCCAAGTCACCAATGAAACATAAAAGGTGTTGTCGCCTTGATTGTTGAGTTGTCATGATAACTAAGTAAGACCCTAACCTCGAATATAATTTCAGTTTTGAAGTTGTCAAGCGGCCCGACGTAAAAAAATGTTTCACTGCAATTATTTAGGCCTTCAAATGCTTATTTCTACTCATTGTAGTTGCATGGGAATACCATTTGAAAATAGAAAATAGTATATTCTTTAATTTTACGTAAGTTTTGAATAACTACAAGTGGTAGAAAATTGTTTTCTGCGTTTTTATTAACATGCGTTATGAGCGCTTTAAAATGGTATGAAATTCATAACCAGCGTCAGCAAGCATCAATCGTAGGAGGCTGTGATCATTGTATTTTGACAGTTCAAAACATTAAATAACTCGCGTTTTGTTGCGATAAAGAATATTGCACAACCCTAAAGAAAAAAATAATTAACTCCCTACCTATTGTTTTAGATTTTTTTCGTAACAAATTGTTAACAATTAATTTTAATAAAACAACATTTCTTCCATTTACTAGTTACGATTCAAATTTACCTGAATATGATTCAATTAATATAAATTACAACAATGAAAATGTTTGTATAAAAATGTCAAAAACAACTAAATACTTGGGAATTATAATAGATTGTAATTTAAAGTGGAATGCACACATTAGTAGTGTTATAAAGAAAATTAGATTCCATTTAGCAAAATTTAAATTTTTAAAATGTTTTTTGGGTATCCCCCACTTAAAGATGCTCTATTATGCATTAATACAGACTCATCTAACCTATGGTATTATCGCTTGGGGAGGTGCGGCAGATATCCATATTAAACATTTACAAATAATACAAAAATGGATTTTAAAAATTATTTATAATAAAAACTATACTTACCCAACAGAACGTTTATTTATAGAAGCAGAAGTTTTGGATTTGAGACAACTTTTTTACCTACGTGTAGCAATATTTCAGAAGAAGCATATTTTCCTTAGCACTCCGGTACAACATTTATACCCAACGCGTTATAAAAATCATGTGATTACCGTACCTAGAATGGAAAAGACTCTAGGGCAAAGAAGTTTTGTATATCTCGGTCCTAAAATATTTAACGCACTTCCGGTGGAATTTAAAAACCTAAATTCTATAGCTCTTTATAGGTCTAAATTACAACAATGGATATTAACTAAGCAACGACAAAAATTTCATGACTTTATTAATTTAAATATAACTAAAATCTAAAAAGAACTTACCTGCAATTATCCAATTATTTATGTATACAATAATTATTTATAAACTATTCAATGCTGTAGCTAATTTGTCTCTATAATAAATAAAAGAAGAAATAGTAAAAAAAAGAAATGCTATGTAGAATATAATTCTCAAAGTATCCCACGCACAAGGTTCGCCTTTAGTGGAACCACTATTTATTCACATAGACAATTTTTTTTTCTGTTAAATATAAGTTAAAATTGTAATTCGATTTTTAAAGTGAATAAATTTATTATTATTATTATTAAGTAAAACCAACAAAATTACCTATTTGTTTAAAAATGAATCGATTTGAAAATCATACGCTATGCAAAATATGCGTGAAATTGTCTGATGTAATGATCAATCATTGCACCATGACTTACTTACTCGGATTAATAGAGGATTGTGGCTCCAACTTGAAAAACGAAAATTTGTTCCGAATTGTCCACGAATATTTGCACCTAAACTACGCAAAATTCAAAGTGCTGAATGGGAAAAAGGTGAATAAATTAGTGTTTAAATATTATATATATTTTATTAGACATAGACACATAATTCAAAGCATCCAAAGTCCTGCATTTTCGCCATTAAGAAGAAAAGAAGTGGCCGAAGAATATAGAAAACACCTTAGCATTGTAACTAAAATGTATCAAAACTAAACCTATTATGTGAAAAAATAAAAACCAGTCTGTCAAAAATGGTCTGTTATTGTAAACGTCAAAAAATTTCCAGTGTAATTCGCTGTTGGGTACCCCACGAGAAAAAAATTTCCACTAAAATACCTCCGTTGCCATGGTGATCTGTCAAAAACACGTATTTTGATTGGTTCAAAATTACAGGTGTGGAATTTTCATCTTAATACCCATCACCAAAAATAATTATCAGACAACATCTTTAACAAAAGTTACACAGAGTGACATTTGATTTTGGTTTGCAATTTGTTGATCATATTAATAGTATAGTTTCTAAATATAGTTTTCAACGAAATTGCTCTAAAAACGCTAAATTATTTTTTAGTAGGCTTGATTGAATTTATCCTACAATAAAGATGACGCCAACTGAGGCGAACGGGCAAAGTGCCGATGAATGCAATTATTGTAAAAAAAAGTGTAAACACTAGTGTAAAATGTGAAAATTGTAATTCAACATACCACCCATCATGTGCTCAAAGACTAAACCCAGTAATTAGATGCTGCAAACTTAAGATTAGCAAGAAAAACATAACTACACCTGAAAATGAAATGGAATCGTCCACAGACGTATTCCGCCATAAAGCTTACAACTACTTAAAATTATTAACAGAAGAACAAAAAAGTTCTAACCAATTGATGAAGGGAGAAAATCACATCTTTAGAAATAGAACTGAATAACGAAAATACTAAATATTCCGAACTAGAAAAAATTTTTAATGAACTGATATTAAAATTGGACAAAACAAACACAAAAAATGTGGCACCTTCAAACTTGATCAATGTCAATAACCAACTATCAGATTCTAAGTCGCCAAATACAGATAAAGTAAACCAACAAAAAACCAGGCAAGGACATTCTTCAACTGAACATAAAAACGTGTTTCAAAATATAAACAATGGGAATTCCAGTTTACAGGGTTTACAGAAATCGCGTAGCTCTGGGAATTATGGAAGCACAGACTATTCAAAAAAACAATGAAATAATCAACCTTGGCCATGATGATGGCTTCATCCCTGTTAAAAGAAAAAGAACAAATAAAAAAAGTATGGGAAATGGAGAAGGAGATGACGAATTTCGAGGTATGGAAAAACTAGGGATGTGCACGAGCTTGTAAAGTTCGAGCGCTCGCGATCAAGCTCGAAAAATTGCAGCTCGAGCACGCTACGACGCAGCTCCGAACAATACGAGCGCATTGCGTACCGGTACGGCTTGAGTCTCTTATGATCCGAGCGTTCCGTTCTCTGAATGAAACATTCAACATTAAATTTAGTGGTGAAAAGTGATTAATGTGTTTCGGTCCCCGTAATATAAGTGTGATAAGAATAAGTTTTTGACTTCATTTACGTTTACAGTAAGTGTATAGGATTTTTTTTCATTCGAATAAATAAAAATTATTTGATATTTCGAATAAGTAGCCAGTCATAAACTCGGTTCATCTAAGCAATGGAGTGCTCGAAAACATTATCACACCTTGTACACGTGATCTCTCTGACGAGGCTACTTTTACAGTCACACTAAGGGACGATCGAGGTTTTATTAATTTTATTAAATAATATGCAACTAGGTATGGAAAAATTACTCGATGATAAGTTCATTACCGAGAGTTCGAATGATTCGGAGTACGGAACACTCGGATCGTTCGAGGCTCGAGCCGAGCCGATACGCGAGGCGCTCGAGCCGAATATTATACAGGAGCCGCTCGGGCATCGGACTGGTTGTACTGTTCGAAGCTCCGCTCGAGCGTGCTCGAGCAATACAAGCAAGAACCGAGCCTGCTCGATCAAGCTCGTGCACATTCCTAGGAAAAACCTGACAAAAAAATCTGGCTTTTTATGTCTAGAGTGCCTGATGATGTAACGGCTGATAAAATAAAAAATTTTATCCATAAAAATACAAATTCAGCCGACATATATGTAAAGAAACTAGACACATTCTATATAAGGGAAAACAATCAGGCATATTTGGTTGGAGTCAATCCCAATCTACAAGATCAAGTTTACCGGCAAAAGTTTTGGCCAAACCATATACATTTCTCACGCTTTAACTTTAAACAGGGGGAGCGTTTTTTAGACAAATCCCAGAATCAGAAGTTGAGAACCCCACAAAACTTTCAGAGGGGAGATTTCGTAACACCAAGAGTGTAAAAATGTCTCCTTTACATCCCATACCAAGTCTCCGAAGCAAAAATATTGGAAAAGGAAATACAAATTCCAATATAACCAGTGTACAACACCATAGGATAACAGAAAAACAACTGAGAAAGTCAGAAATTAACTCAAAATCTTCATTTAACATCTTGCACCTAAACATCGCATCACGTGGTTAGTTTATTTGGTGTTATTGAAAATGTAAATAAATTTAAATCGGCCTTGCTCACATATCTGCTAAAAAATGCTTTTTACTCGTCTGCTGAATTTCTCAATTCAGCGAAATAAATGTTTGTAATCTGTAATGTAATGTCTCTACCTATGTAAAGTTCATATTCTATGTATGTTTAATTTTAATAAGTTTTACATCCTAAATGTCCTAGAATCTGTATGTAAGGTAGGAGTGCATGATAATTGTTATGTATGTATGTATGTATGTATGTATATATGTATGTATGTATGTAAGGAGAATGGATGGTTGTGTAGACGTAGACTATGTTCTGACTAGACTAATAAAAAATTTGTGTAGATAAAACTATGTAAAATTTTTCAAAGTTGAATAAAGTTGAATTGAATTGAGAAAGTATTGATTGACCAATCTATTTTGGTAAATCAATTCAGTGTCCATTTTTTACAACTAAGAAGAATACATGTTCGGCGTTCCTCTCTAAATTAGTACAAAATTCTATTGATTTCCCAAATCTTAGTAACTCTAGAAGAATTACTACGTTCTACTCAGACAATGTGAGAGCCAATATTATTTTTAACTCCCCACTTCACAGAATGTGCAACAAGTTTAATCATGGGACAAAATTATAGGAAATTAACCATTTAACCATGATTCACTAATACTAATTTTATCTAAATCAACATTTTCATCATAACTCTTAATTTTGATTTATTTAGGATTTTTCTAAATTCTATTTGTTGCTTTAATATGAACATAATTATATTTAAGATTTCTTCTTCTTTTACCAATATATTTTTTCTTATCTCTATTTTAAAAACAAACTTAATGTTGTGATCTTCTTATATATATTTTATTTGTATCCTATATTTGTAAAATAATTTTGCTTAATGCGCTAGTTCAGTGTGATGTCATTTTGGTTCCACTGACATTTAATTCTAACCAAACTTTTAACATAAACATCAATAAATTTGACTTATACGTTTTTACTGTTTTTAGTTTATTTCTAAATATTGTTTACAGGTCATAAAAAATAGTTTAAAGGTATGTAATTGGTAACTAAACGATTTAATATTTGATGCATGTTATCTACTTACTTTAGGAATATATTTATAAAAGTGAAGAAACGGTATAATTTAGGTAAACAAAACGAACAAAACGCACTCAAAAAATCTACTGTCACTTTAATTCTCAGTGGAACCATAAATACATCATCACTGAACCAGCGCATTGTATGGTATTGAATGTACAGGATGGTCCAGTTTATATCGTCATTATTTTACCAGCAGATAGTTTATCAAAAAATAAATGTAGTTTGTCTCACGATTCATAGACTGAAACGGTGGTCTCATTCTGGTTGCTAAGGATGGAGTGACGTCACGGAATGAAAAAGTGAGTTGACAGAAAATCTTCTACTTGGATTCGTACATTAGTTTTTTAAAAACATCTAATATTTTATTGTTATTTACTAGTGTTCATGTTTTAATTTATGAACTATGTTCTAGTGTTAGAATTTTTATGATATCAGTAGTTTGATTTTTTAAAAGATAAGCTACAAAACAGCAAGGGAAAATCATGTAATGATTTCCATAAAATTTCAAATTAATTACTTTTTATTTGAATTACTGAAAGAAATATTATTGTGTAATTGGTTTATTTTAAACATTTTGGGTTAGGGCACATCCTCCGATCCGAACTCGGACCACACTTTGTTTATACCCTAAAATATTTTGAAATTTTAGCACGCCTAGAGCGAGCTGTATAGTGTTGCTGTTGGTAAACAATTCAGACAAACAAAAAATTAAAGGCTAATGATTAGATTTTGGAGTATTATTCTGCAATTATCATTCACTATTATTAAATTAGTTGCAGCTTCGTCCACCCTACATTTAAAAGCAGATGAGATGATTTCTTACAAACATTAAATACAAGAACAAAAAAAAACAATGAGTTTTACTAAAAGAACATACATTATTGAAAAACAGGTTTACTACAGGAAGTTTTTAGTAAAAATAAGTTATAAATCATTTTGAAGAGAATTCAGAAGAAATTTCTAAAGCAATTACGATAAGTTATTTGAGTAAAAGATGCTATCTTTACCTCAGAAATACTCTTTGTGTCCCTTGCTGGAGATTTTAACTTTACAAAAGCCCTCTTGATTGTGTTTAATTGTAAAGGTGTGTACATACCGAAGATGTCTCAATGAGTGATGATTGATAAGCGATGGTTAAGTAGATGTTAATCGATGTAAGAAATGTACAGATTGAAATGAGTGTGTGCATACCAAAGATTAGCACACCCTCGCACTATCGATGCTTACATATTTACAGGCATCTTGAAACCTTAAACGCTATTTGCTCTCCAAATTATTTCTGGTGCGACGGTGCCGATAGCGGTAGCACACACGTCATACAACATAACGTATAGTATTAAACAATAAGTCAATTATTATAAAGTGACATCCCAAATGGAAGAAAAAATCGGCTTCTATTTGAATCACTATATTATATCTCAATACAATTGAAAAAAGAAGTCACTCATTACGATGCTTTTTGACAACAATATAACATGAATATAGTATTAAAAATATTATGACCTAACTCTGTATCAAACTACAGTAGTCCAATGCATTATCTTTCTTTACCTCGCTGAGAAGACGTATATAAACGAGAGAAAATGGTCGAGGCACCAAACATAAACAAAGACAAGAAGGGTTACTCTACAAACAAGACTATAAAGATCTTTTCAGATAGCCAGACAGCCCTTAGGGTCCTGAGCTCCAATCTAGTTGACTGAAAGCTGGTTTGGAACTGTATAAATACCCTAGAATTCCTCGGTGCTCGGAACAAAGTTACTTTGATCTGGGTTCCGGGACACAATGGTGTGGAAGGCGACGAAAAAGCCGACGAAAAAGCCGACGCACTTACCAAAAGAGGAACCGAATCTGTGTTCATAGGACCTCAGAACCATTCCTGGGCATTGCAAAAAGCACTGCGAAAGGAATTATGTCAAAATGGACGGAGGGTGCAACACTCACGAACTGGAGAGATGCCCCAGGGCTAACACACCCTAAGAAATCATCTCATTTGTTTTTAAATGTATGGTGGACAAAACTGCAATTAATTTAATATTATTCTAATATTTTACCATTAGCCTTAATATCAATTTTGGTTCAGTCCCATTCCTCTGGTGATTTTTGTTTATAAAATGTATAACTGCAAGCAGCAACACTACATCTCCCTTCAGGCATGCTAAAGTTTCAAATTTTTTCAGGGTATAAACAAAATGTGGTCCAAGTCCAGCTCGGAGACCGTACCTGGGCCAAAAATAACCCTACCTGCTTATAACCGACCCTAGCCCCAAAATGTTTAAAATAAACCAATAACACAATAATTCAAATAAAAATTAATTTATTTTAGATTTTATGGAAATCATTACATGATTTTTTCTTGCTGTTTTGTTGCTTATATTTCAAAAAATCAAACTATCAATAGTATAAAAACTCTAACACTGGAAAATAGTCCAAAACATAAAATATAAACACGACTAAATATTAATAAAATATAAGATATTTTTAAAAACTAATGTAGGAACCGCAGCAGAATATTTTGATTTTCCATTCTGTGACGTCACACCCCCGTCCCTAGCAACCGGACGAGACCACCGTATTGTCTACGAACCGTAAGTTTGTCCCATATAACATGGTTCAAGTTTGCATCATTTTTGATGTACAGTTACAGTTTTTTTTATAATTTTTTATTAATATCTAAAAAAGATTTAACCCATTTTAATGATATTTTCAGTTTTATGACAACTTTATAAGGTGTCTTCCAGACAGTAATTAAAGAGGTTTACTCTGTCCTTCGATTAGTATTCGCCACAAAAATTAAAAAAAAAAAAAAACTAACTAAAAAACTAACTAAAAAACTAACTAAAAAACTAACTAAAAATATTTTTGTCTCAAATTTAAAAATATTTTTGTCTCAAATTTAAAAATATTTTTGTCTCAAATTTAAAAATATTTTTGTCTCAATTTTTTTTTTCGTATCCATGTTTTCGAGGAAAAAATTAAAACTAAAAAGTTTGCACGTTTCTGGTTACCTGAAACCTGTACATGAAAAAGAAGCAAACTTGGATCATAGTTTATTGGATAAAGTACCCTATCAGCTGGTGAAATCCTGATGATATAAACTGGAGCACCCTGTATATTTTTGATGTGTTACTGTATTATTCATTTATGTATTCTAATTTATGTTGTCTTGTAACTGAAGATTCTCTCTTGGCCACTAAATAATTTATTTAATACTTTCTTAAAATTAAATAATCATTTTAGCATTTTAGTTCTGTATCTGGTGCTAGGCAACTGAAACACCTGAAACTTTATAAAGTTTTAAAACAACTGTCATTTTAAAACTTTCACAATTACAAAAACTAGCGAATATTAAGTTTAATTTATTGCATAAGAATAATGTATAAATATGCCTGCATACACATTTTTTGTTTTCTTGGTATACATACTTTTATTACTAATTCCATTTATTTATTACTTATAATAAATATGGTTGAGCAATTTTCTACCTGCTGGTTGCCTGCACCGATCCGATCTGGAATGTGTATGGATGTACCATGGACGTACGAATTTTTTATAAATGTATTACATTCTTTTAATATAAAAAGTTTCATTTTTATTAATTAAAATAAGCCTAGCACCAAACAAATAAAACCATAGAGGCTTAATCAATTAATACTAGTTGACACGTATTAGAACCACTTGAAGACAACATACTGCCTAAATAATCAGCCGCCGCCTATGACTTCCTTTTAAATCCCTTTAAATTGGAATATAGGGCTAGCTCTCTCGATTTTAGTTTCTCAAAATCAAACATATTTCCAGATGTTTATTTAAAAACTATTTTAATCATTTGGTGTTTGTTTTGTAATTTGGCACTTTAACCTTTTCAACCTCATTTTCCAGTCCTTTTTTTTATAATTCTTAAGGCCCATATTCAGATTACTAATGTTACGTCAAAATTAATTCTGAAATTCATATTTGAAATTGTCGTAACATTCGTTTTTGGGATTTTGGCCAGCATGTAGTAGAAATACATTGAATTGCAAAAATAATTTAATTCTTAAAATTAAATTTATTTTGTATTTTTTTTTGTGATATATAAAATATGTAGAAATAATATTTGTTACTGATGCAAACGTTTAGTATTTTGCAATTTTATGTGTTTTGATTTGTTTGTTAGTAACTGTATAATATGTAAACACATTGAATATGGGCCTATCATTACACCATTTCAAAAATCTGTCATCTGTTTTCTATTCTGTCATTGGGGTTGCAATTTTTTTAAATCGGTAATTTCTCGCCTTTTACTATCTACTTAAAATCATAGCTGATTTAAAAAAAAAATATAATTGATAGTTGTTTCATTAGTTAAGAATGGATATTCAATTTATATATTTTTTTTCGGGATATATTCACTTAATAACTTATATTTCATTCAAAAGATTCAGAAGTTGAGATATAAACAAAGTTCAATAGTGTTATTTATCTTACTGAATTGCAAATTGTTTAAAATGACGCTTAAATTGTTCATAGCTATGATTTTAAGATTTTATTAAACAGAAAACTGGTCATTTAGTAAGACTCAGTTCTCAAATTGCCACAACAGTTGTTCCAGTGCCGATGAAACAGAAGACGGTGACTTAGATCCAGATATTAAGGCCCAAAGGGAAAAAGAAAGGAGACAGGCTAATAATGCAAGGGAAAGGTGGGATATTTCTTTTCTATTATTTTTCTATCAAGTCTTTCCTTGGCCTATATTCTTGTATGTGTTTCATATTAAGTTTTATTACAGTTTAGTAGATTGAATACTTTTATAATGCTTTTTTATTTATTCTTAAAAGTGACTTGATTTAAATAAAAACAGAAATATGTACCTCTAAGTAAATTTATTATTGATTAATTTTAAAAATATTTTAAAGAATGTAATTATTCTTAATATTAATCTAATAATAGTTTCGATTAAGTTTTTTACCTGTTTAAAAAATTTAAGGTTTTTTTTTATTTTTAATTTTTAGAATAAGGATCCGGGATATCAACGAGGCTCTTAAAGAGTTAGGTAGGATGTGCATGGCACATTTAAAAACTGACAAACCACAGACCAAACTTGGAATTCTAAATATGGCTGTTGAGGTCATCATGACACTGGAACAGCAAGTTAGGGGTAAGTTTTCTTGATAAAAGAAACTAATTTTTAGAAATACTTTACCATTGGATGTCTATGTCCAATGCTTCCAGTTAATTTTATAATGTACCTAGCTTGATATGTCATATTTTTTCAGGTGTAAACATAAAAGAAAGTTTAAATGTATTACAAGTTTGTTCTTCATAATTTGAAATAAATGACATTCATATTGAAATAATTAAAAATTACACACTTATCAAGATAACTCAAAAATTCAAAATAACAAATTTGATTGATTTCTGTGGTACTGACCTGGTTAAAAGTAACTTTTTGTTGCTCCATCAGGTAATGAAATTTATACATCTGATATATGTTTGACATCAGCTATTAATTATAAATGTTGTAGTATAGTTCAATTATTTAGAAGTAATAGACAGTCACGGAATGACATGAATGTGTGAAGAATGCTGACATAGTTATCATATACATCTTTGAAATAAGAAGTTCTTTCATCATACAAAAAATGCCAAAATGTTTATAATACATATTTCTTGGCTCAATGAAAAATTAGTTTTATTTAAAAAATGTATTTTGGAGATTGACAGCATTTTTCATACATTCCATTACTGTTTATTGTTTCCGGATTCAAATGATAATATTATTTTATGTTTTCGTAAATTTGAACCAAAAATATTTAATACATTACTTACCTAGTATCAGTACATAAAAATAATAAAAATGTTTAGTTGTGTTCTTAATGAAATTAATTGAAATTTATTTATTTATTTTACGGGAAATTGCCAGTATAAAAAAAATAATATGCAATAGAAAAATATATAGTATCTATCCAAATATTTACATACTAGAATAATACAAATATTTACATACTACTGGGTCTTCAACAATACCGAAAACCCACGTGACCAAATCGTCATGACGGGCGATTGGTTAAAATAAAAGTAAAAATCACTAGATGTGAGCCAGTGCCGTAGGTATTTTATTTCAAAATAGATCTTTTTTTATGGTCTGCCACTACGAGAACAAAATTCAGTTAGGTAACTGTTAAAATTATAACACAAAATCATAATATTAATTAGAGGTGCTTTACATTATTATATTCTAATGTTAGAATTCGATATTTTAATTAGATTTAGTCAAATGCAATAATATAATTTTTAAAATTATGATATTATTAACATAACCTTAAAAACTGAGCTATTTATATCTAGTTTGTATTTAACAAAAAGAATAATCAACTGAAATATGGTTCCTACTATTTATTGCCACTATTACAAAAAAAACCTACCAGAACAGGGCGCAAGAAAGTTATGGACAAAAATGTTATGCATTAAAATATGAATAAAATTAAAAATTATTTACTTCAGATTGACTCTTAAGATATTTAGCTACAGCTGAAACTTTCAATACGATAGTCAGAAGACAATGGCAGTATTTGGCAATTATTGCAGTTTAAGTAAACAAATTTAAAACTGGAATTGTACCTGGGCAATGGGAAGTAATAAACAAATAATTTTTTAAGTTTGTTCTATTATTTATTTGTTACAGGGTTTAAACCATTTACAAAATACATTATGTTACTTATATGTATACAAAAAAATATTAATATTATTAATGTAACAAGCACATATCTGTTTTAACTTCTCAATTTAAATTATAAAGGTATACCTATTAACAACTATTTTATTTAAAAGGATATTGAGTAGTAATCGGTGGTGCACAAACGATACTAATTCACAATACCTATCTGTTCAAAATTTTTACCACCAGCTTTAATGCAATCAGGCCAATAGAGGGGTCAGGTCCAAAAAGTATTTGGTTGGCTGCTTTCTTGGCTAGTGAATCAGCAAGACGATTACCTTTCGATGTTGCGTGACCTTTAATACATCTTAAGGTGACCACATTGTTGATGGATACTTCGGCCAAAGATTCGTGACATTCTAGTACTAACCCTGAATAAATTCGTGGTCTGTTCAGGGTGAGTAGTGTTTGTCTGCTATCTGTATAGATGAGCATGTTCCTTCCAGTGATATTGTTTCTGGTTATTTCTTTTGCTGCTATTAGAATCCCTGTTAGCTCTGTTTGAACTACACTGGCACTATTGCTCACAGCCCATTTTATGTTTAGGTTTAAGAATCTGGAGTATATTCCACATCCTGGGCCTTGTTTTTTTTGGAACCGTCGGTGTAGATATGAATCGCACCTGCCACTTCCGGCTATTCTATTTGTTCTATTATAACTTTATATGGCTTATGAAAGATATTTCGGTGAGATGGAGTCCATGTTCGCTTGAAGCAGTGGGAACGTATCGAGCGCCTCCTGCCAAAAGTGACGTCTCGCCTCACCAGATCCTACATCAGGTTCTATTCCGACCGTGCGGAGGTGTGTCATTGTGTCAGAGCAACCTCCTTGATGTAAATATCAAGGGGAGTGAGACTAAGAATAACTTCCATGGTTCTAGTCGGTGAATTTGTTCTAGTTTACGGATAGCTGTTAATGGACAGCATACTAATAGGTCTGTTATTCTGAATATCTTTTTTGTTGCCATTTTTGAAAATATATACCACATAACTACTTTTTTAGATGTCTGCATGTCGAAGGTTAACGCATTGTATCTTTATTCTACTTCAGTTTGTCTACTTTATATTCATCAAGAAAAAGTTTAAAAGCACTTATACATATATTTAAATAAAAACTAAATGGTACTATTGCATTAATATGAGAGTAACAAAAAACAAATTGAGTTTTTTTATGAAAAATTTAATAAATAGAATGTTATTAGTTTTGGGAATTATCTTTTTAATATCTATTTTGATTTTTTTTACTTAAAAACCGTTACACTCTAATTTTCTACTTCATAAATAATATAGTCTGATTTTTTATTCAGTTAAAATTTAGGTACTAAATTCGTGTTTTATTTACAGAGAGGAATTTAAATCCCAAAGCAGCTTGCCTGAAGAGGCGAGAAGAAGAAAAAGCTGAAGATGGACCTAAACTTGGTCCTGGACCTCATCATATGCTCTCTGGACCCCATTACCCCACATTACCTGTAAGTAAAAAAATACTGTATTATTTAAAGCATCAGTAGTATCAGTACAAATTGTAAAAATGTTAAAATTTCTACACTGAGCACACAAGAGTTCGCCACACCCTTAACTTTTGAACCTGTCCAGGAAAAATTTTTACAAATTTTATTATGGAAAGATGCCGCTTTTCATTTTTAATTCAACTTTTGATTTTGAAAACATTTAATTCATCTATTTTCAAAATATCTAATCCATTTTTCATTTATTTTCATTAAGTTTAATTCGTATGATTTTTTTTTAATATACCTCAGATCTGCCGAACACAGAAGTTTAAGTGGTAGAAAAAAAGGTCAAGTATATCTCAAAGAGTAACTAATTTCATCCAAACGATAATTCTGACAGATAATTTTTTAAGTCTTTTACCTTGGTTAGGTGTACTTCTGTTATATTCTCTTCTATTCTTATCTTCTATTATTATCTTCTATTCTTATCTTCTATTCTTATCTTCTATTCTTATCTTCTACTCTTATCTTCTATTCTTATCTTCTATTCTCTTCTATTCTCATCTATTCTCTTATATTCTCTTATATTCTCTTATATTCTCTTCTATTATCTTCTATTCTCTTCTATTCTCTTCTATTCTCTTCTATTCTCTTATATTCTCTTCTATTCTCTTCTACTCTCTCCTATTCTGTTCTATTCTCTACTATTCTCGTCTATTTTCTTCTATTATCTTATATTCTCCTCTCATTCTCTTCTATTCCCTTCTATTCTGTTCTCTGTGTTAGATGTAATTTTATCAATTGATAAATTATGAATTAATAATGTTTTTTTTTTGTTTTCAGGGGGCACCTACGAATATGCCTCACAATCCAGGTCAGCCACAATAGCATTGATAGTATTTTCTGCTACCTGTACATACACACTCGTACAAAACGGCATCATCATATTCATCTTCATATAAACAATTATCTATTTTTTTAAGAATATTAAGTAGTGATACAATACATTGTATTCATACTTTTCGATTTGTTTTTAATAGTTACATTTCTTTCACTTAATATTATTTGCGGAACCACTGAGTTGAGACAGCTTTATTTATTTTAAGTGTCATTGAGGTAGCTGGTAATGATGAAAAATTGTAAATGTTCAGTGCTAAGATATTTTGAACTAGAGGCTATTTCTAATCTAAGTGAATAAATTAATGATTGTTCTAAGGCAAGACATTTCTTGTCAAAACTATAATCGAGTTCGAATGTCTGTGTCATGTAATTTATAATTTTGTTACTGAGCTCTCGAACATTATAGATGTTCAAATAATAATCCAGAACGAGATCTGGTAGTGTATAGCTTTTTCATAAATTATATTTTTGATAAATTCTGAGTGATAAAAATGTTCAAGATTAGATGACATAGACGAATTTATTGAAATTACGAAAATAATTTATTGTTCTGAATATTTTGCTCAGACTGAAAAACTAATTCTGTTACTCATCATCCATTATCTTTTTAAATTTCAATTTGTCCTATATTTGAAACAAAAATCGGTTTCAGAATATTAAATTATAAATTTTGTCAGATTTCTTAGATAATACATTTTACGACTGATCGTTTTTATTTTACTCGTCAGTGCTGTTACCAACTGATACATCACAAATAACCACTTTTGGCTATTGAATATTAAATTATATATACAATATCGACATTATCAATTATCACCACTTTTGGCGACGCCGCTTGAATATTGAATGACTTTCATAAAGAATATCGACGTCATCAAGTATCAAAAATGATACATCATTTTAAATCAAACTTAAATAATCATGATGGCAGATAATTTCCATTTTAGCAACATTATAAGAGCCGATCTTTTCACAGTTACATGTAGGTTTACTTTACAGATTAACGAACGATATCCCTATAGTTTAATCAGTAAGTAAATTTCAACTTTACACAGAGGTGAAAAGATTGGCCCTAAGTCAACCATTGGGGTGTTCAGTAAGTTTGTCAGATTTTTAAATAACAAACTGAAAATTTCATCGGTTAAAACGTTTTTAACTTCCTGATAAAAAATATATATTTTTAAAACTATAACACCCTGTATCTTTAAATTGAAGCAGTTTCGGACATATCTTTATTAAGCAAAAAACGTTTATTTTTATATCCCCTACAACATCTAAAAGTTTTCGGGAGGGATACCCTGTATTTTCAGAGATACATTGACAGTTTTTAACATTATTTCTTTTTCTACATGAAATTTCGACATTTTAGAAAAATGGAGCCCAAGAACTTCCAACCATAAGGAGTTGTTTATTTTCCTGTTCCATTAGCACCTCTTTAACATGTTGATATGAACTGCCACTTGTGGGTTTTGATCCAGTTAGAGTTTTCTCATCTTCTTTTCTGGCTAGGAAGTCTATGTTCCTGTTTCCCAACAATAGTCTTCTGTCCTGGCACCCATTACAGAGTGACTTTATTATGTTCTTCCTAGGCCTGGAGAAACTGTTGACATTTCAATATTAATTTGAATTGTACTTCAAACCCTTTCAGTTCTTGCCTGGCTGTCTGTCACAATAAATATTCTTTGGCATTTATTTCTGTTACTTAAGCCTGGAAGGCTTTTGCCAGTGACCCCAGAGTTTAGACTAATAGTCCTTCATGTAGTCACACGGCAAATCTCAGCTTCGGTGCTCTTTAGTACTGCATGTAAAATGTTTTCCAATTTCTCTATGAAAAGATGTTGAATCAACTACTAGATTTGAGGCAAATATTTTAAGTTGCTCAAGAACATATTGAATGGTTACTCAAACCTTTGGATACTATAAAGAGGCGATTTTAGCCAAATTAAAGTTTTTTTTTTTTTCATATTCAGCACCAGGGAAGCATTATCCATCTTATCGCTTAAAGCTATAAACCATTTGCATTTTGTTGCTGATATAATAGACATACTTATTGGAAAACCCTTTAATTCAATTATGGTCCTTGTAAAAAGTTAGATCTTTTACACCCAAGTAAGGTCCATATTTATAAACTGCATTTGGCTGAGTATTACTTGACTAAGTGCGTCCTTGAACAACAGTCGAAGTTCGGATATAACTGCTCTAGAGTTCCAGGTGATTTAATGATTACACTGGAATTTGAAGATGGACAGTAACAAATTTATAAACATTTACGGATTTGTTACTATCTCTCTAAATTGTCGAGATATACCTGATTTTCCTGCAAGGACGCACTCAGTCGAATGTATAAATATGGACTTAACTGTCTTTGTATTGTTTCTGGCTATGTACCATGCATCCTTATGGACTTTTAAATATTCAAAAGAAAATATTTCAAACTCAAATATGACCCAAAATATAAACGACAAAGAAATCTCAAAGACAATGTTACAAAATATATATGAGCGACCAGAAAACAAAATACTCCTGGCTAATACCTCGACAGGCATTGAATTATATTTATAAGGAGGCATGAGAGGAATAATAATGTTTAACATAGAGTGTCAAAAAATCAAAGCGAGAGTCTTTGATTTTTTTTTATTAAGTAGAACGTCATTCCTGGACCATTTCGTTCTTATTAGTACTCAACAGCAAGCAATAGACATTAGATGGGGAGGATTTTATGTGGGGTAACGGTTGCTCCTATATCTGGTAGACATTTTTGAGATTTCTTCATTGGTTCTTGAAAATATTAATCGAATTATGGGAGTGCTTGAAAGCACTAGAGTTTTATTATGATTTGCAAGTTATTTTTGATACTTGGTGAGTCAGAAAAACTGCAACCACCTCTTAATATCTAAGTTGTAACAGATTCCATTTTTAAGCAAATTTTTCAAAATAAATCTGTTAATTATTAATTTTAGAAATTGCCGTCAAGAATCATTAAACTGATGTACATTTGTTTTTTTTTTCCAGTGAATTAAAATTCTTTGTTTTTGAAGTTTTTCGAATTTTTACGTTCTAATTGGGTGATGAGTAATAGAAAAATGTCATTTAAGATTAGATATAGAGGTGTGATTTAGTAAAAAATTGCTGCTGTGCAATGGAACAACTTGACATTTTTTTTCTACATTAGAAAGTATTTTAAAACCACGGCTTGTAAACAAAATTAAATATTTCACTATTATAGTGAATATAATGCGAACAAATATTTATATATAAAAACCAGGAAATGGCTTTTAGCTTCAATCTACGTGTATTTTCAGCTACTTCTTTAATAATTAATATTTATATGTGGTTTGAGATCATTGTGCCAATATATAATACTCCGTGTAATCTTAAAAGTATCTCTTAGTCTTATTTTTCATATTAATCTTTGATCTCTTTTTGCCATCTTTTATTTTAATTTTTTTTATAAAATAACCGTTGAGTGCAGTGAAATGCCAGAATATTTTCTCCTGCATTCAAGTTGAAAACAATTTTTAAAGACTTTTTTATGTAATGTAATTAGGTTTTTTGCACTGCTTGATTGGATTTTTTAAAAAAATAACTTTCGGGTGTAGATTTTTATTAAACGTTTTTAACTTTGAATTTTGACTTTTAGATAAAAAATTATATTTTAACATAGACATATTGTGCTAAAATATGAGATCAATATCTTTAAAGTTTTCATTTAAGAAGCGGTCAATATTCAAATCTGTAGAATGAACAAAAAAGAAGAGTTTTCGGTGAACTCATATTTATAAATTAAAACCAGTTTAGGAGAGGTGCTATTTTTAAAGACGTAGATTTTAGGGTAAAAGTACTTAATGATTGCGAATTAGAATACTAGTTTTTTTTTTATTTATATTTAGTTGTTGAACGTTTTGCACAATTATACATTATGCTCAAAGTAATATTTAACGAAGTTCATTGCAGTTAATCAAATTATCATTTTTATCATAATTATATCTACTTAACGAACAAAGTGAGTAAAGAATTGTGCCATTTTTAAAGTGAGAAATGAAGTTCAAAAAAGTTTATAAAATAAAGCATCACAAAAAATTTAAGTATGTGTTTTAAGGTTAAAATTATTTAAATTGGAAACAAACTTAATTAAAAAATCAAAGAACATTTTTTTGATTTATATGAATAGTTGTTTTTTATTGTTACTTACTGATGAGCTTGTATTCTATTATGACACGGACAGACAATAGAATAAATTATTCTAAAAAAATTTAATACACCATGTAATCTCAAAAATACATTGATAAGAACGCAATTAATTTGTCCTTTATAATATTCTTGTTAGCAAAGATAAAGATACAATATCGGAAGTCGAATAATTAAATTTAGTTTTGTTGATATGAAATTACTTAGTTCACAACTAGTTTCGTATATTTAAACATCATTAGGTATTTTTTGTGTTAATAAAAAGGGTGAACTAAAATTTTCTGTGGAAAAACAAAGTATCAAGTTTACTTAAATATTGTGTAATTTGCGTCAATTGATTATAATTATTGAATTATAATGTAGAACAGAAATAATGGTGATTTGAACTTACCAAATTCCATGGTAGGTATTTGGTCATTTTAGATAAAAGAGTTATTTTACATTTTTTTTATTAAGGTTAAAAATGTAAAACATAAGTTTTATAATTTTACAATAATATAAATAATATTTAAATTAAACAAATTTGGAAAATCAAGTTATAAATAACGTTTTATAAAACAATTAAAAGTCAATTGTTTCTTCTCTAAACTCCATCTTACAATTGTTTATAATCTTTTTATTCATATTTAATGCCGATGATGTTGAGTAAGCTACACCTCAAACATAAATTTTGCCGAATCTCTGATGTGCCAGTGGGAAGGACTTGTATATTTTGGACGCTAGACAAAATTTTAGCAACTTATTAAACTATTTACGTAAATACACGAAATTGAAATTAGAATCCATAAAATAATTTTCTAAGCGTTCATTTCAATTAGCTTCGCCGCAAAACTGTCAAATCTTTTGTGTGAAGTGGGAGAACTGCGAGGTGTCTATTATGGAACGATTTCTTTAAAAATATTTTTCTATTCACTAACTCACTTCTGTCAATATTTAATATTTATTAAATATTTAATAGTCCTTTAAAACTTTTAAGGGAGAATTAAAATGCACCTGTAACTTTTAAAAGAGAGTAAAATATGGTAAAATGATATATGTTATAATTGGAGAAGTTTTGGTTGAATAATGATTGTAAAATGAAGAAAGGTTTAATATAAAGCTATTATAGTTAATATTTCAGGGCTGAATTTAGATTACATTAAGCGGCCCGTTTTAATTCTCAAACGTAAGGGGTCTAGAACCAAAGGCGTAAATCTCCATTTTTTGGGAAAAAAAAAAGTTAAACACCTAGATATGTAGTTTTAAACACGCATAAGCGATTAAACTAAAAAACGCAAACCTAATCCTTTAAAATATCATTGAAATTTAATGTTGAAATTCAGTGTTAGTTTCAAACCCGGCAATCTCCACATGTCCGTTGGTACCAAACCCGGCTAAATCCCAAACTGCCAATCAGGTTGCCGTATGGAGTGATAATTTTCATGCTTATCACATAGACTGCGAATTTGTTAAAGAAACCTACAGAAGGATTTGATGGATGCCGTATTAGTAGAAATTTAATTTCAGTTGACATGGCATAAAGATTATAAAAATCGCCATGTATTACCGTTTCGATCATCATTGGAGGTGTTTTCCTCACCTATAAGTCAAATGGCACCATCAATCATCTTTAAGTCGCCTCGGAGCGCCACGGAAAATAATAATAATATATGGAGTGGGTGGCTCAGTGGTAGAGTCTCTGCCTGTGGATCCAAGGGTCCCAGGTTCGAATCCCACCGTTGGCCGGGATTTTTTTTAATTTAATTATTTAAAATTAATTCTGATGCCTTGGTAGGATTCCCCACTCGACAATTCACTGTTGGGTTCTAATTAACAGTGCTGTTCCTAAAGTGGCGCTGGGAAACATTAACAAAGCCTACACAGAACACGAGGCTAATGGCCTTAGTAGTTGATGCCGATGACACCAAATTAAAAAAAAATAAAAATAATAATAATAATAGCCGTCCCTTCCCTTACACAAATCACTCAATGGACTTTAGTGGTTGAAATTCACTCCTAAGGGGGTGAATTAGGGAGATTATTATTAATATTGACCAATTGTTTTAATTTAGCTTAATGAACACTGATTGATATTATCTGTTTACCTATTAAATAATAATAATCTAAACAACCCTTTAGTATTTTGTAATAGTTAATTAGTTAATCTCGCGCATAATTAGAATCAAACATGGAAATCTTCGAAAGTGAGTAGCAATACCCATTCTTTTTCTTTATTTATTAAAATAACTGATAATTTTTAAAATTTATGCAAGTCGGCATGATTCTTTACCACTGTTAAATTAAAAAAAAAAAAAATGAATAAAACAACCCTCAACCTTCCCAGGAAGTTTTTCACAATTATCCAAAATTCTTAAACATGGAGAATTCCGTCTTTGGTTCTAGACCCCCTCATGTATCTTTTAAAAATATGTTTTGTTTTAATAAAATTCTAGCCAGAATTATAGTTTATAGGACCATACATGCGACCAACTCACAGAAATACAGCAACATCAAAATGTATAAAAAATATCTGCAACTTTACATTTTTTGGAATAGGATAGGGAAATAATTTTACATTTAGTCAACCCAACTATGACTAGTTTTTTTTTAATAGTATTTCCACTGGACTTATTTTAGTCCACAGTGAAGCAGTTTTTCCTGTTCCAATAGATTTATAAACAACTCTTTCAGGTTTTTAGTGCTCCTTGAAGCATGAGACCTAATTATTATTAGTATGTTTGGTTATGTTATCTGACCTTCTTCTTAGCCTTTAATGAACTATTCCCTTTAGTTCTTTTGCCTTTAAGACCCCTCGTTCTATCACCCTAATCCGTTTGTAGCGTGGCGGCACTGCAGCCTGCGGTTTATTGTGCCACCATTTGAAGATCCAACTACTTTCCCATTCACTCACTCATTCACCATTATTCATTCCACGTCGTGGATGGTAGATGGTAGACTTCACTGCTTAAATGCTGCGAGAATATGGGTGCACACTCAACCAAATATCGTGCTGTCGTGAATAAGACATATTGTAAGGGACACAGGAGGATATTCTCATTTTGTTTACAAAATTATTTTCATATCTTTTAAAAAGCTAAAATAATTCAACCTATTTTATTGCAACTGAACCTAAAATATTTTACTAAATTAGATGTAATTTTACTAATTTAGATAATAATAATAATAATAATAATAATAAAAAATAACGTAATAATTTTTAACAATTTCCGTAACCTAGTTAATGTTAAGTTGGATATCAAGTATTTTGTATGTTGTTTATTATCGGCGTACAACGGCTTACACATATATTCATTGATAAAATTGTCTTGTACCGCCGTCTAATCCTTCAGTGTATTCCTTCCAATACCTCACACCACATGTCTCTTCACCCCTGATCTACAACTGGAACGTATCGACACAGGTATCGATGTCGGCGTCACGAATATTATATGAATAGTTATATCTTCTGTTATCTCTGATGCACACTAATCTCGCGACTGACCTCTCCGGCAAAATTTGTGGTTGAGGAGTACTTTATTTGATAAAAAAATCGACTGGCGGTTAAAAGTTAATTTTTTAAAGGTCTGTACATTTTAAAGGATTTTTTTACAGAATAGACCTCAAAGAACTTTAATTCCGATAAAACTAAATTTAATAATTCTACGATTTGAGATTCCATCCATCTAAAATACATAAATCCTAATTCACAAACGAATCGGCAAGCTACAGCTTTGTAAACTATAATGAATGCCTAATAGATTAATTGGTCGATAGTTCAGGAACTGGTAATTACCTATTTATATTAACGAATATTTAATTTATTAATTATTTGATGAAGCATAACCTCATTTATTTGAATTTTACTAATCGCGGTATGTTTGAAAAATGAAAATATTGTCCAACTCTACTTTTTGACGTTGCTGTCTTTAAGGATTTACGGGTGCACAATTATTTAAATATTGTTTGTGAATTAGACTAATAGTATAATTATTAGAGAGATCATTTTTATTTCAATAGTATATTTTGAGACAAGAATTATAAAGTATGTATTAGTAATTCTATGAATAAATAATTTTATTAACATGAGTTGTGTACTATATTTTTCTACAACCATCAAGTAGATTTTCATGATTTTTATTTGACAGTACACGTGTTGGGTACTTTGTAAACAAATTAGTAATAAAGTTTGTTGTCAAATTATCGATGGAAAAATCATACTGTTTACAATGATAATTTAAAATTCCGGTTTTATAACACATTCGCTGCCAGGGAGGACACTGGTGTCGGCAATATTTATATTAATTAGTATTGGCGAACGGGCACTCATTTTTGTGCAATTTTTATTAATAATTGGTCGCTCTGGTGCTGTAAAATATGTTAAATATTCAGGTTTTTTAAGAGTAGTTTGTATAGATTTTTGAAAAGAGTCCGTTATTGTGACCGCTGTGGCGCATTATTCTGGGCGCTAGGGCGGACACAACTCGACAAGTCAATGCGTGTCCGCTGGTAATTTTGTGTCTGCTCAATTGTCTGTTGTATGTGTCCGCCATGGCATGTGATACCGGTGTCCGCCGAGCTGGACTTATGACTGGTGTGCGAAAATGGTATTGTGTACGATGAAGCTCCTCAGTGACTGTCAAAAATCCAACTTTTCATGTAAGTCATAATAAAAGAGCTATTTGCGTCTAATCTCCTTTTTATTATGCCTACTTAAAATATAAACGAAACAGTATTTTTTGGACTTCCTTGAAGCTATGGACTATTATTTAAACTAATTCTTTAAGAATTCTCAAACCACATATAGTGCTCTAAGTTTTTGCGCCAGTATTCTATTTCGGATTTACGAGAAGTTACTTATTATGTGTATATATTTTTTGAAAATTTCTTTTTTTAATGCAATATACTGATTTTTAAAAAAAGCCATAGGTCTTTCCTAATAATTGCCAATGAAAGTGAAATTCCTTTTTGGTTATTAATTGTAACTTATTTATATATTAATTTTCTTTTGAAAATATTTAAATTATTTACTTTTTACTATTTACTTATGTTTTGGTTTGGGCTTGAAAAATATTTATAAATGTAATTTATTTCTTATCATTTTAGTTTTTTTTTACTATAAAATTTTAAGTGATGAATCAAGCAACTATATGTATGTCAATAATTTAGGTCTTATCATAGGGTATTAAAAGTAATTGTGTATTTATACTTTAATTTTTGATTTCATTACTTTCTTAAAATCGTTAAATACATCTTCAAAGTGTGCTTTTACTAGACTGAAAGCAATTATTTTTTCAGTAAAATTTTTGTGTAAAGGGAAATTCCTATTGAGTCGCTTTGTTGAAAACCAAATTATTCTTAGTTTTTTTTTTACGAAGATAAGTGATTTTAGTTACAAATCGGTATCTGGTAGTAATTTGACATGTACTCAATAAAAACACCTTTCCAGGCTAAATGCCCGTTGATCAGTGAGTACAAATGAACACAACATTCCAACTATTATTGCTCTTCTTTCATAATTTTAACATTTTACTTCCCTACACAGCTCCATGCGAATTTTCATTGACTATAGCACTGTTGTTTATCATTTTTTGAAAGCGATTTTGGTCTCCTCTTTGTCTTTGACAGCTTTACTATCTCAAATCTTGTTCCTTAATAAAAAAAAGACCCTTTAGGCGAGATTCGTTGATTAGGGTGGATATTCTAATACATAGAGCTAAATATTTGGCTAAAAACCTCTTGGCACAGTGCAGTGTAGGCTGCAGCTTTGTTCTGATGAAGAACATTCGTTTCTGTGGCGTATTTTCAGAGTTTAACAAGGAATTTTACATTGATGCGTTGCTCTCCTTGGACACATGGACATATTTCTATCGAAGTATAGACACAAGGTCCAGTTTGAACTAAAACCAAGGCTTAATTAAACGGAGCGCCACTTTTACGATAATGGCAATATAAACAGGAGATGCCACGTGTCACGCTCATATTCCATTTGGTCTTGACGCCCTCGCCATTTGCAGAACGATCGGCTCCACCAAATCATAAGAAAGAGTCTTATTTTAGATTCTGTCAGGTAGAAATAGGAAAAACCAGAACCCACCCAACCTTCTGCTAGACAGTTACGTTGTTTCATTCTAAAATCGGATTTTTTTAGTAGAACCTTTCAGTCTAAAGATTCGCGTCACTTTTTCAATTATCTGCTAAATATTTTGTTATTTTCGAACAAGTATCGTAAATACATAACAGTTCTAAAGTAATACCACCACAGATCCAATTATTGTTAACCAAGGAGCCTGGAGTTGTAGAAACAAGAAAAATTTGGGTTTTAACGCGGATCATCAGAAAATTTTTATATATATATAAAAAAATGAAAAAAAATATGACAAATTTTTTATTTACAATATTTAAAATATTTTTCAAGTACAATCTTATTCGCTATTTATGTAATCCAAGAAAAGGTCATACTTAAAGGTGATGTAAACGACAACGATACAATTCCAAATTACTCTCATGTGCAGTATATCAATTTACGGATATTTATTGTTTTTAAGCCATATTTCAGTTCTAATGAGTTTTTGTTTATACATAAAATTACCGTCATAATTGGCACCTACAGGTAGAAAATTAAAAATTTTTGATTTTTTGAGCTTATGTCAAAAGACTTTTTTACCATTACACTAAAGTTCCAGGTCTATATGGCGAACGTAAAATCATGGTCCAAACGTGGCCTTTTCATTTTTCATGCTCGTAACAATGAGACTAGAAGAAAAGCAGTTTAATTAATTTTATAGTGTAATCCCACTAGTATACTAAGGAAATGTTGAAAAAACCTTGCATCCATATCTAATTTCTAGGGAGTGCTCTCAAAACTTGCAAAACAGACATTTTACTTATTGTTCTGCATTGCTGTGACTAAGTCATCGCCGCAATTTTGCATATAAAATAATTGGAACACAATAATATAAATAGGGACTTGAAAGCGATTTAATAGGGAGCCACACAATAAAAATAATGTTTGGTTTCTCATTCTTATCTGTATTAACTCGTTATCAGGAAAACCGCATGTCTCAGTTCTTTTGAGGACACCCTATAGAAAAGTCATTTGGATGTAAGAATTTGAATAAAATGTAAACTTTTTTAACATTTGTTTTGTGACCAGCGCGATTAGAGTCTTAAAGTGCTTCCCTTCTAATCTCGTTGTTACAAAAACCACTTTAGAAACTTATTTTTAGGTGCACTTTGTAGAGCTAGAACTTAGGTACAATGATAAAAAATTCATCTTTTCACGTAAGCTACAATATATCAAAAACTCGTAGCAATTTTAATTTAAATCGCTCATCAGTGACAATAGTGGCACGTCTCAAAAAAAAAAAATCCAAAAATTCTTGCTTCTACTTTAAATTGGTTAAAGTTTCATCCAACAAGACTGACGTAAAATTAGTTGAGATAGTTTCCCCGAGATGACAAATGTGTCACTAAGACAACATTACATGTATTCCGCCCACATGCTGCATCAACAACGGCATATTTTTAATATGCTTCTGGTCATAGATAAATGCTCTGGCTTTGGTATATTCCAGTCGTCTTCTGTGGGCAATACTGGCACAAATGAGGAGGTGGCAACGCTTTGTTTTTGAGTTATACTTATATTAACTTAACACGCTACAAAAATTTAGTATACAAAAACTCACTGACACACAGCCAAGCTCATTAATACCTAAAACTTTTAATACTGATTTTCTCCATAATTTTTATTTTTGAGTTGTGCCACTGTTGTCGCCAGTGAGCGAAATAGTGCCATGCCTTTATAAAACAATCCTGTAAATAAAAATAGTTTTTGTTTATTTTACTTCTGACTTGTATCATTGTCCTCTATTGGCTTGTATAAATAGTATGACTGTTCTCTTGAACCATTCTGTTTATGCGTGGTTTCATGCATCAATTCATTTGTATTGGTAAACATTTGTTCATTTTTTTTATTAATTTTAAGTTTATATATTTTACTTAAGTGTAACTTTCTAGGTAGATTTTTTTTAAATAAACATGTAATATTTTCAACTGTTTATTTTAGTGTGGTAGGTAATTATATTTATATTATTTGTTTTCTTTGTTAAGATTGTTTTAATTACTTTACCTGAGTTTTTTTTTTGTACAATTCCCGGTATTTTCTTCTAATTTGGCGACAAAATTTTGTGAAACTTAAAATGGTATTTTTCCTCTATTTGGTTTTCCTCACTAATAAACAAAGTACATTAGAATATTTGGCAGCTCTACAAATTTGCTTTTGTTTTAAAATAGTAAAAATATTTATTGACAAGTTGAAAATGTCTATTTTTAAATTATGAATTGAAATTCATAAATCAATGCATAACATTCTAATGTATTTTGGTAAAAAGACAATAACAACCGATATTATCTATCATATTTCTCAGTAATTGTTTTTAAATTTTGTAATATATTATATATAAATAGAAACTGCCGAGTCTTAGGGAAAGAAGATGCTGTCTTCACGAATCTATTAATTTTGATATTAACTTTTCTTTTTCAAATGTCGAAATTCATTCGTAATATACATATCTTATATTCAATTGGTGTTTAATAACCATAATCCACTGATATAAATTTGTCCAAAATGAAATATGTATCAGGTTTTTGAGGATATCCATTGAGATAAAAAATATATAGAGTTATTTCCGGTTAAGCCTGCGTTAATATATTTTGCAATCGGAAAACTACTTTGGAAATTATTAATTAATTGAGCAATTTTTTAAAATTTAAAAAGTTTATATCAAAATTAGGAATTAGATGTAAGGAAATCTATAGTATGTAAAAAATCTTGGCTAGTTTCTGGAAAAGTATGTCGTTCAGTTGGAAAATATACCAGGTTAAGGTAATTAAGTAGGTATTATTTTGTTAAACCCTGAAAATTTATCGATTTTATAAGTCTTTTTACTTGCAATAATGTTCTGCATAGTATATTTTTCGTAATCCTCCAGTGTTTGTTTCATTCCAATATGGCAGCCATGATTCTGACAAACCGGCAGCGAGAAAAGCACTGAAAGTTTTTTCGGCACTAAATTCTATTTTTTTTGTGGATGAGGTTGGCAGCCATACTTTTAAAAACCATTAATGGTGCAAATATAATTTTTGCGACTTTTCTTAGAAGTCACGCAATTGTTACCTACGAATTCTGTAAAAGTGTTGCGAGCATTTTATATTATATATTTTTGTAGTTATTTAACAATACGAAACTTCTAAGATCAGTATGTGGTACTAAGTGATTAGGACAAATTGTAAAGCTTAAATTTAAGCCTGTATAAACGTTTAAAGCGAATGTGTTTCTAAGTATATAAAAAAGTATATATGACAAAAAGGAATATTGAGTGATGAGGATTTAAGTTAGGTTTAAACAGCTAGACTATGACATAAAAATAAAAATTATTATCAACTCTATGTAATATACAATAATACGTACATAATATACTATGTGCCATTTTTCATACAATTGTGTTTTTATTACCTATCCTTAAAAATAACCTTTCCCTTTTGAACTACACTCCATTCCAAGCATTTTTTCGCATTGACGCACACCTTTTATTTTTGGTATCTTCTTTTGGCCTGATCAAATACATCTTTGGCTACACAGATTGATTGTATTCTGATTACTCTTGAGGTTGGTACTGGTGTTCATCTGCAAGTAATACGTCGTCAGCGTATATAAGTGACTTTTGTTAGAGAAGTTGGGTACATCGAACATGTTTTTCTGAAACAAACAATACCTAAAATAAGTATTATATACTACACATTACATTAAATACAATAGTATTGATTAGAGAGAAATAGAATAATAGATATGCACTATTCTATCATTGCCATCGTAAGGGCGTGGTCAAACCGATTAATCTCTGGATGGGTCTAGTAATGTACTGTATAACAAACTTTAGTAGGAAATTAATAATAAATTACTGAATACCAAACTAAAAAGCCAAAAGAAAAATTGAAGACGGTGGAAATCTGTATTATAAATAAACTTCGTCGAGAACTTCGTTAATCGAAGTCTTTTGTTAAAAATATATTAAATTACAAAGTATTCAGTTTTTAAGAATTCTTAAAAACTGAAAAGAAATATACACGATATTAAAAAATATAACTTATCGTAGTACGCCCGTGGAAAACGTGACGTAGATTGCTTTAAGAGGAAAATTTACATTACAAATTGAAAGACCTGCGGGGCAGCGACAGTTTAGTAAGTATAAAAATTACAACTTAAGGGAGGAGCCTAAATACTCTAAAATTACTTTTGAGACTAAACAAAATCAGCATTCATTCATAATTTTAACAATTGCATGTAGATACGAGGGTACATATTATTCTATAAACTCTAACGCGCGAGGTTGAAACAAAGGAACCGAATAATAATCCATAATAGCACAAAATAATATGTATTTTACAATATAGTAGGTACGGTGTATATAATAGATTAAAACTTATTTTGACTGTCCACAAATTTGGTTTAAAAATCTTTTATAAATATACCTTTCAGTTGACGAAAAACGAAGGCCTAAACGAAAAAAATATTCATCATAAGTTTCGCCAATGTATTGACAAGGTAAGAGTACTTTCCCCATATTTTTTGCTTTTAAATTAACAAAAATATAGCAGTAAACATTTAGCGATGTCATGATTTTGCTGGAAAGCAGGACTCTCGACTCTCCATTCGTCTCTCTCAGTGCTGAAATGTATGCAATCTGTTTGATTCTCTTACATTATTTTATACAGGGATTATTGATTTATCCGCTATGAAGGCTAATAATGGTTTATAGGGAGTATTACTTTTTTTAAGGAAAATATAAACTATTGAAGGTATAAACACAGTGTATATAAGTATAGATTATAAACAGTAAGGCTATTGCTTTGCTAATAAAAAAAATAATTAGAAGTATATAAAGCATAAATTAATAATATTAAAATATATAAGTACAAGACTTGCTGATCAGAATCAGATTTACTACACGAATCAACATTTTCTAAAACAGCGGCTGTGGACAAATTATTTCTGAAGTTTTTCTGTGCCATACAGGTGCAGGAATCGATGCAGTCAATATTTTTTCTTACGACCACTTAGGAAAGTGACACATATCACACTAATGGTGCGTTTGATTTGATCAGCGGAGATCTCCGAGCGCTTCAAAAGTGTTTGAATTGACACTCCGAGAGATCCCTAAAGTGTTTGATTCGCTTTGGAGCGAGAACATAGAGCGAACTCGATGTTCTCAGAGCAGAAAGATCGAGAAGAGGGAGAAATTTGTCTTTGTCTCTACCTATCTCTTTTTAATTAACTTACAAACAAATTTGAATCTCAAAATTAAAGACCAGACAAGAACTCAACAAATTACTTAGCCGCTTTTGTCTTATAGCTAAAATTATTCATCATAAAAAAACACAAAATGTGTGTTTGGAAAATACATTTTTTCTGTCCAGATCTAATCACCAGTAATCACAGTCATGGAGTAGGAGAGCGAAGCGGGCATTTGTGGTAAATGCTGCATTTCAGGGCCATTACCCCTTATTATTAAAAGTTTTTCCATTTTCTTTACTTTCTGCTCACTATTTTAACATACAAACCAGAAACAAGAATCACAAAAAAGCGAGGTTATGTTTTTTACTCTGTTTTATTTGATTTGATTCAATGCTCTATTGTGACGTCATCACTTCTCGGTCTCCTCGACGCTCGCTCGATCGAGTTTCAAATCAAACGCCCCTTATATAGTCCTATGGAAAGTGCCCTATATCACATGCGTATGAATAAGAATTTACTTTCCACCCGTGTACGAATATGCTACTTTCCGCAGTAGCTGTCACAAAATGTCAAACATAATTTCTATTTTGATCTATGTAATGTCCATATTAATACTAAAATCGATATGATTGTTAAATTATTGAAATTGTTGTAAATTACCTAGATCCTAGATATTTATCTTTAACAATTATTATTAAAATAATTTTAAAATAACTAAAATATGTTTGCTCTTTATTCTGATTAAATACATAACCGATTAGATCATTCAGTTGACGTAAGGGCTATTAGCTCAGATGGTTAGAACGTCGAACTTATCAACTTTACCATTTGAGACCTGGCGAGCGACCGCGTTTAAATCCTGGCGGAGCCAGAATTTTTTTTGTTTTTTAATTTTTTGTTTAGAAAATATGAAAATTGAATAAATACGATTATTGTTGATTAATTTTTTAAATACATTTTAATTATTATAGTAATAATACCTGGTTTTACATTTTTTGATGACATTATTTTGTGGTCGTAGGAAAAATATTGTACATCACTTGTGTGAAAAGTGATTTTCCACACTCGTGTGATAGTCGCACTCGGCTTGTGCCTCGTGCGACAATATTTCCCACTCGTGTGAAAATTGTCACTTTCTACACTCGTAATGTAATATACTATTTCCTGCACTTGCAAATTTTGCTTCCTCAGTCTAGAACAGGATATTATTGTTAAAATATTGTACATCTATGAAAATTATCGGTGTATAGTACCTTTTTTTGCATTTGCATGATAAGTTCTGTTATGTCTGGAGGCATACTCTTCAACATTAGGAAGCTGCATCTGCGGCTTTAAAAAGCTTAGCCAAATATGTAGCTAATTAAAACATCTAAAGCAATGTAATCTTAGGACGTCTTCAGTCGATGGCAATTTAGGAATTATTTTGAAGAGGCCATTTATCCCTTCAAAATGTTAATGGAAGTAACATTGGCAGTTTTTGAATAGAGTTTTATGAAAAATTTTTCAAGATTAGAAAATGTGCTTTCAGAGTACCTTCGGATCAGTGCCAAATCATCCAAAAGGTGATGGTGTTTAAGGTAGGTTTTCTAACAGGTTCTTTTGCCAATGCTTGATAATTGGCTGGTTGTGTGGCAACCGGTCACAGAATGAAAATCAGGCAAATTTTTTAGAAGAGGTTTTTATCGAAATTTAAATCATGTACTGCTATAAATCGTAATGAGTCTCCTCGTCCTAATCTGAACCATATCTTTTTTGTCAAAAACTACTTAAAATAAATTAATAAGACTAGAACGTCTGTATCGTTACAATAAATAATGCAGCGTGAATACCCCGAATTTTTGGCTAATAATATGTGCAATAAGATACGAGTATCAGCTTCTTCGTGATATTTATTGATATTCGCGAATCCACCACTAGTTACAAATTGAATATGCTTTAATTGAATAAAATTTCAAAAAGTTGCTCTGACAGAAAATTTGTTAAATATCGAATGAATTAACAAGTTCCATTATTCCGGAAGTGTAATATTGGATCTGTCAATTTCTGTATCAATTGATTTCTTGGATCCTCTCTTTTAACGTGTTGTATTTTTGATAGAATTTTTTTATAATGATCAAATACCACATCTATCCTTTGAGCATTAAATTTATTTCTAAAAATAATGTTTACAAATTAGCATATTATTCTTTAAATGATATGCAACTTTTGGACTTTCCCAAACCTTAAACTGTGAATGTGAATTTTTGTCTTTGTTTCTTGCAACAACAAATCCGTAATTAAAATTTTAAACCAATAATTACCCAAATATATTCAGGCATTCATCTGCAACAGGATGAATGTAGATATTATAAAAACCCAAAGAATGTTATATTTCTTCCTAATTTATTAGGTACTATTATGTACCACATAACACTTTTTTAGTAAAAACAGATAACAATATGACACATTGTCCATTGGCACCTAACGAGAAGTTTTATAATAAAAAATGAAAAAATCTGAGCATATTAATAATGTGATGCATCAGCCGACACGTAGAAAGAAAGATAGCTATGCTGTGACAGGCTTCTGGTTCACCTACAGTGAATCAGCGAGTCTGTGTGGCGCTATGATGGTGATTCCCGAATAGGGGTTGCTCAGGCGCCAGTTTTGGTATCACAGTTTGCTCTGCGACCCTGTGGTACACCAGAGTGTACTCAAGGTAAACTCAGTGAAGGTAAAAATAATTCCAGGCGGTCATTGCTAGGTAGTCACTATACTAGAATAAATAAAAAATAAAACACTTTTACACCTCGTACCATACGGTACCCTGAAAGAGAACGGTCAAGAACCAGCAATAAGAGAAACACAGGAATAGGTAATAAAATACAATTGAACGAGATTACAAGAAAGTAATTACGGATCCCTATATACAAAAAAAAATAATTAAAAGTAAATTATTACAATTGAAGCTAGTTAAATAATAATGGCTCCCGGTATTCGGAAGATTTACTCAAAATAAATTATTACACTTGATAACTAATCAAATATTAACGGCTCCCTATATTCGGAAAATTTATTAAAAATAAATTAGTACAATTGAAAACTATTTAAATATGACGGTAATCAAATGTAAGCAAATAAATGAAATCAAAGTTTTTGAAACGTCCCTGCATCTTAGTTCGGACCGATCGGCGCTCTGGCAATTACATTGAACGAGAAAAATAATTTTCAGCGCGGTGTTTGGAACCAGAATGCGATGGTTAACGTAAAAATTATTTTGAGATTTGCCAAAAGGCGATCAAGACGGTGTGTGAATTAGTTTTATAGAAAACGTCAGGCTTCGTTCAATAATTAGTTGTGGACGGGGAACGGAATGATTCAAATACAATTGAATGAATAAATAAAAGAAAGAAACTTACATGAAAAATACTGGGTGCTTCTTATAACGAAATTGCCAATGGTTTCCACTAAGGGATGAAATGAAAAATGCTGGGCATGAATCAAAATTATTTTACTTGTCGGACGGGTGTCCAAAACTAATTGTAAATAAAAAAAAAATAATATGCTGTTTCCTACCTTAGAAAAATAAACGGGGTTGTTCAATATTCTTTCGATATCACGGTCACTCACGGAGTATTTCACTCGACACTGCAGGAGAGAGAAGAGTTTACGGTTTCCGGAAATCAAGAGAGCGTAATTCCCAGATGTGATCGAATTTATGCTTTTCGGTATACCCGAGTGGGGGATACCACTACTACAGCCAGCTGTTTACAATTTAAAAATAAAAAAATGTCCTTCTAGTACCTTGACAAATAAAAGTAGATAATTGGTACGAAATCGACTCTACAAAATGCCCATTCGGATTTCGGCAAATAAAGGAATATTTTAACCTACGAGGGTACTCGCAATTGTTGAAAAACGGTAATTCCTGGGAAACAGAAACACGGGGGATCTTCTGCATGTCCTCAGGCGGGAATTAATTGAAATATACATTTTTATAATTAATTAAAAATAAATTTAGTGACTTCGTCACAATGCACTTTTTCTTCCCAAAAACCTGTCATTATGAAGAATTTTCTCCACTTTTATTCCTCGAGGAGTCCAAATGCACAAAATGCAAAAATCTATTTGTGTAATGTGCAGCTAGCCCTGAATTTGAAAATACCAATTTGTGGTTATCCTTAATGGTATTGTTCTTTTTCCAAAAAGTTATTTTTTCTCTACTGCATATTCCTTCTTCTACAGTCAGCACTCCAGTTCCATATGGACATTTTAACACTATCATAGAGTTTTGTTTTAAATTCCATCCGGACTGGCAGCAACATAATCAAATTTGGAATCAATAATAAGTTCACATTTAAAACTTTTTCTTGCATACAAATTTCCAAATCTCATTTTGCTCTGATTTATTGTCCATGCCATATTGGGGGGCTTTAGCAAAAATAAAAGATTTTATGAGATTTTTTTAAAGAAGACCTTGCCTTTTTTACAAATGTCTCCAAATTTTGAAGTAGTGACTCGTTTTAGTTTTTCATTGTGCCACAATGCACAATCAGCTTGATCTCTTGTCACATTCGTTTTTTTCTCATCTAAAGACATTGGCAAACTTTTTAGAAAATCTTCTGCAACGCGCATCAAAGAGTGCGACAGAACAAAGCCACGCACGAAACCAAGAACATTTATTTACTTAGTTCGAAAAAATATACATTACTTTAACAGATTAAAGAGTTGTTAACATGCTGGAATTAATTAATTTTAACTCAAAGACGTATTCATTAAAAAAAAACTCCCGTGTAATGTAAAAGTTAATTTATAATTCAAATCTTACTGTATACCTTTTAATTTTGAATATATTTTTTTAATAAATAAATGATAAAATTAATTTAAAATAATTGAGCGAATTTACTCTACGTAAAAAATAGCAAAGTGTACAGACATAAAACAAAATAAATTCAAATCACTTGCGTACTGTTTATCACTTGTAACTAGTAGAAAAGGTTATACATTTTGTTGGTGACACCCTGTAGACGGAAAAGCTTTTAATTTTTTTAATTTGTATTGTGAAAAGGATTCTACTGTAGGTAAAAATTAAATATATTGTTCCCTTCTAGTATTTTTATTTGTATTTCTTTTCGTTAGAAAGACATTTTTTTAGTTTTTTTTCAAAAGAAACCGATTCAAATATTCAAAAAGTGACTCCAGAGGGGTACGGGTTGAGCCATTACCTGTACATAATTTTTCTTTTAGTGAAAATAAAAGATAATCCGTAAAATTGGTGTACTATGAAACCCTTGCATATTATATACCTATGTCGATCTTACAGAAATGATTTACGTAAAACTATAAGGTGCACAAATACGTAAAGTTTATTTATCCCTCGTAAAACAGCAGTAAAATACATTATAAATTCTCCTTCACAAATATTAACTTCTTAAAAATCTAACAGAGGCGCCACTTTCCAGACGAAAAATTTTGCAATGTAAGGGTACTTCGTGGTACCCCTCTTTTAAAGTTTATTTTTGACTCTTTTTAAAAGAAAAAAATATGTACGTATAGGTAAAGGTTAAATCTATGCTCCTCTGGAACCACTTATTTAAAATTCAATTTAGTTTTTTCTAAAAAAATTGAGAAAATGGGTAAAAATGTATTTTTTTAGAAAAACGATTCAAATTTTGAAAAAGTGTCTCAAGAGGAGCCCAGATTTAACCTTTATCTACACGCACATATTTTTTCTTTCAGAATAAGTCAAAAATAAACTTTAAAAGTGGGGTACTATGAAACCTTTGCATGCTCTGCTCTAAAGCCAAGTAAATACTCCTCTTAAATTGGCATCTAAATTATTGTCACGCGCACCGACCGCTTTTTTACCTATATTGTCTCATATTGAATTATATTTATTGCACTAGGTGTAAGTTTTCTGCACTAATCGCATTTGATTTGTTCATTGTAGCTTCAAATATTTGAATGTAGCACACGGTTCGTAGACACCACGGTGGCATCTTCGCCCGTTGTGAAGGAAAGCTGTGACGTCACGGAATGCAAAATCCAGTTGACAGAAAATATTCTGCTGCGATTCGTTATTAATATTTAGTGGTATTTATATTTTTATACCAACCAATATTCATATCCATTTTAGTAGAAATATGATTTTCCATCAAAATAGCCAAACATTTGGATTATTTGTATAATATCCAGCGAGTTTATAAACTGGCCAAGTTAACACTTTATAAACACAATAGATAAAACTATAATTTGGTACCTATATTTATAGATTATTGTAATAAAACTGGGTTGTTGTTGTTTTATTGTTTTTTTTTTTAAGTATATTATACTGTTCATACATCCTAGAAACTGACAAAATATATTTTTATTTTTGATATAAATATACATTTTATGTTTCTTCTGAAGTCCAATGGGTCCTTGTTTTCTTCTATAAATTCTTTGTAACTACTTTTTACTAAAAATTTCCTGTAGAAAACACTTCTTTCCAATAATGGAGGTTCTTTTAGTAAAGCCCTTTGACTTCTCTTGCTTTTTGTTGTGTTTAATACTTGTAAAAAAGGGGGCGTCCATTAATTACGTGAGGTGTTCAAGGGGGGGAGGGGATAAAACCAAATCTTTCTAAATCTCACTTGGGGGGGGAGGGGGGGGGGGTTTCCGTAAATCTCACGTAATTTTTTTTCTAGTAGAAAACGGTATAAAATTGCGTGAAAGTAAAGTTAAATTATAGTAAAAGTATTTCTAGAATAAAATATTGAAAAATCTTATAATTATGTTTATTTATTTTTTATTAATTTCCATTTAAGTATTTATCATTTAATTTTATTAATGTGATTTTAAATAATTGCAACACTCTCAAACACTAGTCTTTGCTAGTCTTAAATAAAAGTAATAGAACATTATTGTGTTTTTGTTTTTTTTTAATAATCCAACACATTTACACCCAAAACACGAATTTTGAAAAATCTCACGCGAGATTAGGGAAGGGGGGGAGGGAGTTAAGGAAAATCTTACCAAATCTCGCCAGGGGGGGAGGGGGAGTCAAAAAATCCTCAAAAATACCTCACGTAATTAATGGACGCCCCCAAACCATGTCGTCTGCTTTTAAATGTAGGGTGGACAGAGCTGCAATTAATTTAATAATAGTGAATGATATTTTTAGAATAATATTCGAAAATCTTAGCATAAGCCTTTAATTTAATTTAGGCTCGGTCCCTTTATTACTTCTAACGATTTTTGTCTGTAAAAATTCAAAATTATTTGGAACTTTTGGCGGCAAGCGGCAGGTAACAGCAACACTACGGCTAGCTACAGGCTTGTCAACATTTCAAAATATTTCTGGATATAAACAAAGTGTGATCCGAATTCACCTCTTAGGCCGTACCATAATCCAAAATGTTTAAAATAAACCATTCACACAATAATAGTTCTCTTTATAATTCAATTAAAAAGTAATTAATTTGAAATTTGATGAAAATCATTTCATGATTTTACTTGCTGTTTTGTAGCTTGTCTTTCAAAAAATCACAATATCGATATTATAAAAACTCTTAACATCAGAACAAAGTTCAAAAATAAAAATATAAACAACACTAAATAACAAGTATTAGAAATTAAAAATTTAAAAAAACCGACTTCAAAAACGTGCAGATGCCATTACCACATCTTAACGAAATTTATATGGACCACCCCTGAGGTACCCCCTTACTAACAAAAAAAGAATCATATAAATCGGACAAGGTGGTAAAGCATTATCGCTAAACATACATAAAAAATTAAGAGTTTGAGGATTTTCTCATGGATCCAATTATTAGGTGTTGACCAAATTTATATGGGACCACCCCTGAAGTACCCCCTTTCTAACAAAAAAAGAATCATTGAAATCGGACACCGTGTTAAAGAATTATCGCTGAACATACATATAAAAAAATATCGCGACGAATTGAGAACCTCCTCCTTTTTTGAAGTCGGTTAATAAAATATTAGATATTTTAAAAAACAATGGATTATAGAAATATGCTACCCAGAGTTCAAAATAAAATTTGGGATGATTGGTGAGAACTGAGTCAAACTAAGGGAAAGCAACTTTTTAATATATTAAACAAACTGCCTCGAACACCCTGGTTTTTTAAAATTAAATTAACAAAGGGACAAATCGGTACAATGTGCAGCATGAGAATTGGTTACTGCTATAGTTCTGCTCATCTGTTCCGAATTGGTATCCTTGACTCCCCAAGTTGCAGCTGTGGTGAAATTGGAAGTTTAGGTCATATCTTGATGGAATGCAGTAATAATACAGACAATATAAAATTCTTATACCAAAAAATGGTTTTAGCTTTTCGAACCCAGTATTCCCCTTTATGTCTAAATGATTATTTACAAAAACTGATTTGCAGTACAGTCATAATCACGTCATTTTTAAAATCTTCTAACCAGAGATTTTTATAAAAAATATTGTTCAAATAGTATTTTAAATTTTATTGTATTTATTTACATGTAACTAATGTTAGTGCTGGTTAAATAACTTGTATAAGTTGAGACCAATAAAGGAAAAAAAAAGTAAAATATTTTCTGTCAACTCACTTTCTCATTCCGTGACGTCACTGCGTCCTTAGCAACCGTGATGAGGCCACCGTGGTTGTCTACGAACCGTGGGGTGCTCACGGTAAGCTGTGTCTGTGCCATCGTGTGTGCCTTGTGCTGTGACATTATACATGACATGACATAAATATATAAGAGGAACCAGTTGTTTAAATGTAAAATAATAGCTGATATCGTTTATTTGTTGTAGTAATAATGAATGTGGACCAAGAAGAACGTTTAGATCTTAGTGGTGTTTTTAAAAATGAAGCGGATCTTATTTCTGAACGAAGAAAACGACAAACACAGAATAACGAAGATGACGATAATTTTGATGAGTTTGAAACCAAAACACCGGGAGCAGGACACAATGTTGAAATTAAACAAGAAATTATCGAATGCGAAGAACCTAAAATTGAACAACGTTCGGATTTGCTGTCAAAAATTAACACTGATTTGACGCCAAGAAAAAAAGTGCGTTTTTGTGCTACAGCTATTAAAAAAGAACTCTGGAATACTAGTGAAGTTAAAGCTGCAGATATCAGAGAAATGAAGAAAGACACTAATGAATATTTTCAGACTAAAGTTGAACTTTTGCATACGCATTGTGATCTACCGACTTTGAAAAATGAAAATACTGAATATCCAGATTGTTTGACAAAGTCGTGCGACAGGAAACAGGATAAAAGCATATCGTTATCGAATACGTTAAAAAATAACCCAAATGTTATAAAAAGGAAAGGGAAGCAGTACCGCTGTCAAAAAAGTAAGCCAATAAATAATAATAATAATTACCTATCAAAGCTAAATCTTTAGACAAAAAAAAAACATTTCTGTATACATTTTTACCCTAATTATGAAGTTTTTTTTTAATTATAATCTCCAAATGTGCCCTCTTCTTTTTCTTCGTCTTCAATATTTTTGTATGAGTTAAGCTTTCGCTGTCTGTCCAATTTCTAATGCTACGTTTTTAATTAGGCATTCGAAACAAAATGGCTACCAGTGGGTTTTGACCACGGTTCGTAGACAACACGGTAGTATCATCACGATTGCTAAGGACGCAGTGATGTCACGGAATGATAAAATGAGTTGACAGAAAATATTTTACTTGGTGTCGTACATTAGTTTTTTAAAAATTCCAATATTTTATTGTTATTTAGTGGTGTTTATATTTGTATTTTTGAACTTTGTACTGGAATTAGAGTTTTTATAATATCGGTAGTGTGATTTTTTAAAAGACAAGCTACAAAAGAAGCAAGTAAAATCATGTAATGATTTACATCAAATTTCAAATGAATTACTTTTTAATTGAATTGTAAAGAGAACTATTATTGTGTGAATGGTTTATTTTAAACATTTTGGATTAGTGTACGACGTCCTTACTAAATTCGGATCACACTTTGTTTATATCCCGAAATATTTTGAAATATTTGGTAAGCCTGTAGCTAGCCGTATACGGACCATTTTTAACCGACTTCAAAAAAGGAGGAGGTTTTCAATTCGTCCCGATATTTTTTTTTATGTATGTTTAGCGATTATTCTTTAACGCGGTGTCCGATTTCAATAATTCTTTTTTTGTTAGAAAGGGGCTACTTTAGGGGTAGTCCCATATAAATTTGGTCAAAATCTAATAATTGGGTCCATGAGAAAATCCTCAAACTCTTCATTTTTTATGTATGTTTAGCGGTAATGCTTTACCACCTTGTCCGATTTATATAATTCTTTTTGTGTTAGTAAGGGGGTACCTTAGGGGTGGTCCCATATAAATTTGGTTAAGATGTGGTGATGGCATCTGCACGTTTTTGAAGTCGGTTTTTTTTAATTTTTAATTTCTAATACTTGTAGGAATATTTTGTAAAGAAGAAAAATTAAAGATAATATAGTTAGTAACTTTTATTTGGAGAATTTTCTTCTCCAGACATAAATAACGGATATATTCCGTAAAATATAAAAATGACCACCTACCTATAAAGTACCCCCCAAATGTTCCGACTCTGCCCAAAATCTAATTGGTTCACTGGAGGCGGGAATAAAGCCTAAGTTTATGGTGGATACAGACACGCACGCACACACACACACACACACACACACACACACACACACACACACACACACACACACACACACACACACACACACACACACACACACACACACACACACACACACACACACACACACACACACACACACACACACACACAGTCTATACAAAATTTACAGCCAAAGTAACCAGTGTTTTTGGCTAGTTTACAAACTATCCACAGTATTTGGATAAGGTGTGAACTTAATATTCTTAGTAATACATAATAACTAACTCATCGGTTAGTAATGATGTTTTATCTATAAATAATCTTTGTTTCTGACTATCCTAAATTAACCAAAGAGAATTGAGGGTTTATTCTGTAACAATTCCTTTATATTTTAACGGCCGTTAAAATATTGAAGGCCTTTAAAAATATTTTCGTATTTACTAAATTACTGCTGTCATTATTTAAACGGATTCCTTTAAAATATTAGAGGACTATTTTAAAGAAATCCGTTTAAAAAATAACAGAAGTAAATTAGCGAATACGAAAATATTTTTAAAGGCCGCCAATACTTTAATGGCCGTTAAAATATAAAGGAATTGTGACAGAATAGACCCCCCTTTGGGGTCTATTCTGTAACAATTCCTTTATATTTAACGGCCTTTAAAAATATTTTCTTCTTTACTTCTATCATTATTTAAACGGATCTTTAAAATACATTAGAGGACTATCTTAAAGAAATCTGTTTAAATAATGTCAGAAGTAAATTAATGAATAGGAACATATTTTTAAAGGCCGCCAATATTTTTAAAGGCCGTTAAATATAAAGGAATTTTTACAGAATAGGCCCCTTTGTCAGTTTACATACTAAACGACGAGTTGGTTATTATGTGTTACTACGAATATTATGTTCACAATTTATCCAAATTCTTTAGATAGTTTGTAAACTAGTCAAAAACAGCGGTTAATTTGTGTACGTTTCTTGTAGTTTGTGCTTTAGTGTATAGTTTGTAAACTAGCTGGATAATATACAAACCAACCAATATTCATAGCTATTTTAGTAGAAATATAATTTTCCATCAAAACAGTCAGCCATTTGGATAGTTTCTATACTATCCAGCTAGTCTATAAACTAGCCAAGTAAACACTTTACTCGTAACATAGACATACAGGGTGTTTCATCTCAGACGAGCCACCCCGTATATTTCTTATCCCATAGTAATTGGAAACATTTCCCGAAACACCTCGGATGATTTTCTTTGGGGGACATCTTTTGACGTATATTTGAGGCTTTAACGAGCAACCCCCTATGAGGGGGCGCTTTAACCCCTCAAAATTGAATAGGGAAGAGGGGTTGAGTGATACTTCATTTGTAATGTCTTGAAAGCCTCTTTACAACGGTGTATGAAAAAAATCACATTCTTAAAAAAAATTAATTGTTTCATCATGCTTACAATCAAAAAAATCAAAACTGCATTTTTAAATGAAATGTTCAAATTGTCCTCCATTGACTTCCATACAATAATAAAATAAATAAAAAATCAAAACATTTTCTTATCTTGCCTTCATTTTTTGTTTTTAGAAGGTGTTTATCACGTTTCTTCGATCATTTCATGTATTAAAAATCAATCTGTTGAGTTACTACTTTGCTGATTTGCTTACAATTTTAAAAATAAATTATGGTGTACACATTGCAAGAACGTGTTGAGCTGGTTAGCCTGTATTACCAAAATCAAAATGGTGCCCGAGCGGCTGCAAGGATATTTAACCGAAACCATCCTGAACGTAGCGTTCGCCATAAGTTCGTAATGGAATTGATTTCAAAATTTGTTGAGACGGGTTCAGTAATGAATAAAAAAAGGGCACCCATTGGAATTGTGAATGATGAAGGAGCAGCTGTGGCGGTATTGGGCCATGTCCAACTTATGCCAAACACGCAATCTGTCCGACAACTTTATGCAGTTTCCGGTATTGGCCAATCTAACGTTTTCATTGAACAACAATTGCATTTCCAACAAGACGGAGCTTCTCCTCACTGCGCCGCACCAGTTCGCCAATACCTCAATTTACAATACCTTGGTCGTTGGATTGTAAGAAGAGGTCCTATGGAGTGGCTTGCTCGCTCTCCTGACCTGAACCCTCTGGACTTCTTCTTGTGGGGACATCTTAAGTCCAAGATTTTTGTACTTAAATAAATTATCCAAGACCATAGCTTAAATTTATTTTAGCAGCGCACTTTTGTAAAGTTGAAATCCCAAGTACGGGATACTTTAAAGTATTTCTAAGGGAAAGATAGCACCTTTTATTCAAAAATAATTTGTTAACTATGTACTTTTTACTAAAAACTTCCTGTAGCAAATCCTTTTTTCAAAAATGTATGTTCTTTTAGTAAAGCCCTTTGACTTTTTTGCTCTCGGTTGTAAGAATCCATCTCGTCTGCTTTTAAATGTTTGGTGGACAAAACTGCAATTTAAAAATGGTGAATTATATTCGCAGAATAATTACTCTAAAATCTTACCATTAGTCTTTAATTTCAGTTTAGACTCAGTCCATTTATTTATTCTATTTTGTGTGTAAACAGTAAAAATTGTTTGCCAACAGCAAAACTACGTCTCGCTCCAGGCTTTACAAAATTTCAAAATATTTCGGGATATAAACAAAGTGTGATCCGAATTTAGCAAGGATGTCGTACACTAGTCCAAAATGTTTAAAATAAACCATTCACAAAATAATATTTATCTTTATAATTCAAATAAAAAGTAAGTTAATTGAAATTTGATGGAAATCATTACACGAATTTTTCATGACTTTCTGTGGTTTGTCTTTCAAAAAATCAAATTACCGATTTTATAAAAACTCTCACGCAAGTGTATAGTCCAAAAATAAAAATATAAACACCACTAAATATCAATACGAACCGTGGGTTTTGACAGGTTATGATATGGCAAAATTATGGCAACCCTGTAGGCTTGGTGATTTGACAGGGTCAATGACTTAGTTATATAGATTGATCATCCATGTTTTTCAAAATAAACATAAACCTATGCCTTGAAGTAAAAATTTAGGTAATTCTTTTTTTTGCACTATATTCAAAGGCTGAAAATTAGTTGTCTCTTTTTGAATCCAGCTTCTCGACTGCTTAGTCAACTACCGAGAGGTAAACATTTTTTGTGAATATTTTGTTGTTTCTCAAAAAAAATTCTCACCTTGCGTGATATTTGGAAAGATTATTTAACAATAATAACAGAGCTTTTATATACAACATATTCTTCTTTAATCTTTTTACTCTCATTCGGTATAGGTTGGGTTATACATTTCCTTTCTTAAACTTTCACACGTAGCTCTTTTATTAGAGGTGGAAACATTGTTTCTGAGGTTTGACGTTTTCTAAGAACATTACATAATAATAATATGTAAGTGAGGTATAAAAACTAAAAAACTTATCATGAAACTCAGTAGCTATGTAAATCTCATTCGTTTTCTTTTGATGAGATAAGTTTCGCCTGTGAACAGGGGCGGCTACTCTTTAAGGTCCTATGGCTTCGCGCCTCTCCTCAAAAATACCAGAGATACCACAGAATAAAATCCTATTTAAAAATATTATTTATTTTATAATTTTTTCTATCGTCTCGACACATGTTATGAGTATTATTTATTATGTCCCCTCCAAATCCTTCCCATAATAACAATTTAAGACCTCATTGACTAGGACTATCGTCGGCCGCAGTAAGGTAGAGAACCGCATCACTATGGAAACGGAGTGGGACACGCGCTAACGTGTATGTCTTGCAATCGGCTGTTTTAGTTCAGATTAGGGATCAGGCATCAGCAATGGGATTGTCTTTCAATTCAGCACGTGTTGAGATGACTATTTTCCTTTCACAGAATGTGATTCTTATATAATGTCTCTATTCAATTCGTTATGTGTTGAGTACGCACCTAAGAATCCCTGTCCTGGTCTGCTTTTTTAAACTTGTTTTATAGTTTTCACGGAATTTTTACGAAGCACCATGATAAACGATAGACTAAACTCCTTAGCCATGACATCAATAAATAGAACTTTAGTTATGGATATAAATAATTTCGAGTCATGGAAAAAAATTATTTCAATGAAGGATAGGAGAGCAGATTTAAATTTCAGGAAGTCATGCCATGAACTTTCGTAGAAACAAAAATTAAAAGCAATATAAATGTCGATTTTCATGTTTGATTTTTTTAGAATAATTATTTTGTAAAGACGTTTTACTATGAGAGATAACCCAGCAAACATTTTCTATAACATTAGTTATAACTCGACTTTGTTTAAGACGAATTTACTTATTGAGGTAATTATTACGTAAAATTGACTAGAAAAATATACCTCTAATGTAAATTTACCAAACGGTTTTAATTTATATTTAAATTTACGTAAATTATACCAAGAAATCTACCTTTTACACAAATCTGCTTAAAAGTAACTTTAACCATATCAGCAAGGGAAAAACTACTAAAAAAAATAACCAACAATTACTTCAAAGTTAAATTTCCTTTGTAGTAAAATTAGGTGCCATATTTAGGTAATATCTACCTGTTTGGCAACTAAAAATCGTCTTTATAGTAGAATATCCAACTAGGTAGATTTGGTTAAAAATTCTACGTAATTTTATGCATCCATAGTAACCTATTTGGCAGCTTTTATTTACTCTCCTTTAAAGTAATATTAGGTCGAGATCGTAGCAACATTCTACCTGTTTATCTGCCTAATTTCAACCAAATAGTCAAATACTCATTTAGTTGACCTATAAGTCATCTTGAAGAAATATTTATTAACTTTGTTGTAGCAATTACCTGAAAAATTTACCACAAAGTAAATTCGACTAAAAACCACCAATTTAAAAAAAGTCATACATGACCTATTTGTAAAATTTATATTATTTAGGTTATTTTAACAATTAGGTTGTTCAGTTACTGTCTTCGTCATTATTCTTAAGAATTTCGGCCATTTTAAAAAAACCATTACAGTCGTAATCTTAATTTACGTGTGGTGTAGATAGAGCTTTAAATGAATGCGAAAATTAATTAATAAAATGAGTTCGAAAAATAATAAATCATATCGTTATACTTCCGATTTTTATCGTAAAGTGAAACGTCTAAAATCTCAAGTGCAGAACAACGTGACCTAAATATGTTATATTTACGTATAGGTAAATTTTTTTTAAAACCTATAAGTTATTATTTCTTTAAATAGGTAAAGTTAACTAATATGTCGTGAAATTGAAGTTAATTCAACTTAGTAAAAAGGTATTTGTAAAATATGTAGATTTCCTTAGTCATAATAACTTTTAGGTCGAATTCGCACAATACGCCATATTTTCTTAACGTAATTGAAGTACGATTCCAAATTTTAAATTTTTAAAATGACCATAACTAAAACATACGAATGAAAATACCGAAAAACGAAACATTATTGATTTTCTAAAGTGATGCACAACAAACGTAACATAGTTTTAGCTCATAATATTATTATTATTTTTTTACACGATCATATTTTTTTCTTATATTTTTTTAATTAGAGAGTATTTTGGAAGGGCATTGTTATTTTTCTAAGTAGAACTGTTAACATGCACGACAAAATTTTCTTCGCATTAATTTCAACAAGCGTGAACTGTATATTCACCGCAATTACATTACATATATTTTTGTCACCGATATTTATTTATTTATTTTCAATCTTTCATGTGAATTAGGTATATGTTTTAGTTGTGTTGGTGACTTCTTACAATATTTCTACTTATATATAGATAAAAATACCAAATAAGTATAAAATTTCTTTTCGTACACTTGGAGGCATACGTCATCTGCAAATATTTTGGTAGTTTCTACCTAAACTTAGTTAAATCAACGTCGAATTAACGTTATACTGACGTCAAATTTCCCTAGAGAGGTATTACTAACCAAACGTACTGGGCTACTACAATGTGGATTTAGATGTAATTCTACCTATTTTGGTAAATAAAACCAAATTTCGACGTCGTCTTATTCTCCACTTATGTCGAATCCACGTCGAGCCAACGTAAATTTTACTTAATTATGGTTAAATCTAATTTTGCGACCAAATTTATTATATATAATTTAGGTAATATCGACGTCAAATTACACCAAAATGTTTGCTGGGAAATTTCATTTTATTTAATGACTATTAATATAGCGCAGTGTGTAGTGTGGTATTTTTTTATGTTAATAAAAAAATCAAAAATAAATAAATAACAAATTTTCCATAATCCCCACCCTCAAGCCAATTGGCGCCCTCCACCTTCTCAGCTTACGAGCCGCCACTGCCTGTAAATATATTGGACTTTATTATTAGCAAAAATTAATGATAAATTTAGAGATTATACCCGTTATGTGTAGTCAGACAGAAATGTTTCACATACCTTCACAATATCTACATCAAAATTGTTAAAAAATTATCTATGCACGTGGAAATTGTGCTTATTATTCTGATAGTGTTAGAAGGTTTGTGTAAAAATTCACTAGTAGTTATCGGCCGTTCGGGCGTCCTAAGCTGAATAATTTTATTCAATGATTGTTATTTATTTTATTACATTTCTCATTGTGCCTAAACTTTTAAAAAGTACACACTACCCACAGTTGTTACTTTATATCTTCTCTTGTATGTTTTTCTAAATTGTTGCATTTTCTGATTCAGTTATATATTTTTCATTTGCAGATTCCCACGGAAAGTATTTGAAAAAAAATGCCGTGCAGAAACATTTAATAACCCACACTAATGAAAAAACATACAAGTGTGACATTTGTTCCAAGGAATTTACACAAAAACCTAATTTACAGGTACATTTAAAAAGAAACCACACTAACGATAATAAACCATTCCAGTGTAATATTTGTTCCAAGAAATGTACTCACAAATGGAACTTAAAGACACATTTAAAAATCCACACCAATGAAAAGCCATTCCAGTGCAGCATTTGTTCCAAGAACTTTACTCAAAAACATCACTTACAGTCACATTTAAGAACCCACGCTAATGAAAAATCATTCAAGTGTGACATTTGCTCCAAGGAATTTAATCATAAATGTAGCTTACAGCTACATTTAAGAATCCATAATAATGAAAAACCATTTCAGTGTAATATTTGTTCCAAGGAATTTACTCAGAAACAACACTTACAGAAACATTTAAGAACCCATACTAACGAAAAACCATTCCAGTGTAGCATTTGTTCCAAGAAATTTACTCAGAAACATCACTTACAGTCACATTTAAAAACCCACGCTAATGAAAAATCATTCAAATGTGACATTTGCTCCAAAGAAGTAAATCATAGATCTGGATTACAGAGCCATTTAAGAACCCACAGTAATGAGAAATCATTCCAGTGTAACATTTGTTCCAAGAAATTTAATAATAAACCTACCTTACAGAGCCATTTAAGAATCCACAGTAATGAGAAACCATTCCGGTGTAACATTTGTTCCAAAAAATTTCTTCGGAAATTCAGCTGGCAGATACATTTAAAAAATCACACTAATGAAAAACAATTTCAGTGTAACACTTGTTTCAAGGAATTTAGTCTTAAATCTAGCTTACAAATACATTTAAGAATCCACAGTAATAAAAAACCATTTCAGTGTAATATTTGTTCCAAGGAATTTACCCAAAAATACCACTTACAGAGCCATTTAAGAACCCACACTAATGAGAAACCATTTCAGTGTCACATTTGTTCCAAGAAATTTCGTCGAAAAGTTAGCATGCAGATACATTTAAGAAATCACACTAATGGAAAACAATTTCAATGTAACATTTGTTCCAAGAAATTTAATTTTAAATCTAGCTTACAGATGCATTTAAAAATCCACAGTAATGAAAAACCTTTCCAGTGTAACATTTGTTCCAAGAAATTTACTCAGAAACAGCAATTACAGACGCATTTAAAAATCCACACTAATGAAAAATCATGCAAGTGTGGCATTTGTTCCAAGGAATTTAATCGTAAATCCAGCTTACAGAAACATTTAAAAACCCACGCTAATGAGATACCATTCCAGTGTAATATTTGTTCCAAAAAATTTACCCATAAATGTAGCTTGCAGATACATTTAAAAACCCATACTATTGAAAAATAGGGGTGGGCAAAATAATCAATTAATAGATTCATTTTGTAGAAAAATCGGTTATAGATAATTAGTTTAATTAATTAATTGATTAATAAAATATTTTTGAGTAAATCAATTACTTTCCATTTATCAAAGATTAGTGAGTGGTTCAGTGCCAGAGTTGTCTAATCAACAATTTAAAGTGAGTAATGTGACAAGTCTTCTATTTTCACTTGTCAGATTTGGAAGTCGTGGGTGGCGCTAGGCTGTTATTTCGAATAAGAGTTGCCCATATGCCAGTTTTGATTACTCAGTTTGCTCTGCGACCCACAAGTGCACCTAGAGTGCCCTCAAAGTAACTTCAGTGGAATGAATATAACCAGGCGCTCGTATACGTAAGAGGTAGTACCCCAGTATAAAGAACAATACTTTATACTGGGGTAGTACCACAAAGCACATAGAGGTTCCACGTGTATGACCAAGGTCAAAACCGACAACTGACATTTTTTATGCTATTTGCTCCAAACTCTAGATGGGGCTACTGGTAAAATTCTGATTTCTTACTCCATTTTTAAGCTTTATGGGAGAAAAACTTAACCAAAGACTCCAAAGATGTGACGTGATTTATTTATGTTTTTGGTTAATCTCATTTTTCCGTCTGATTTTAGTGATTTTTTGTTGGCTTTGGCTTTTGGTTTCTGTTTATAGTTTCGTCTTAGTTATTTGCAAAATTGTGATGTTCTGCTTTTCTACTTCCTACTGTGTTTTGCAACCTGTAGGTGCTACGTTGAAAACTTCGAGAAAAACTTCATTGATTCACCATGCATCTGCATCATAAAAAGACAAACGGGTATAACAACTAATTGATAATTAATTTATCACTGGACTAGATTCCGAAATCATTTTTCACATAAGACAGTAATACACAAAGCAGTGGAGTAATACCACCATCTGTATTTGGAAAGAAAATACCTATTTATCATTGAATGAATAGTTAAAAGGATTCACCTTTTAATACAATACCTATATATTACATTTGTCCTCGGTTAAAAGACATAAAATATATTATTTTAGTGTTAATAAAATGTAATATCCTAGTCTCTACTTCACATTTAAATTATTGATAGGTATTTTAAAGATTTGAGATTGTATACCTATTTGCTGCAAGTAAGTATTCGTTAAATATGTATTATTATTTTTATCTAATAATATTTATTTAAGTTATTAATAAACATATTTTAAGAATGTTCTATTTTATTATTTATTGATATATCCTATATTTATTTAATAATAATATGCAGAACCAACTCTCCACATCAGACCCCTGCTTATAACAAATTAATTCCTCAAATTTGGTATAATCGACCTAAATTATTTTGTAAAATAAAAGTTTCGAACTTACCAGTTCCATTCTTTATTTTATAAAATAATTTATGTGGAAATCATTTAAAATTTAATTTAAAACTACTACCTACTCCTAAAAATTACAATTTGAATTTACCGCCATCTGTCAATTGTCATTTTAGTTCCAGCTCCAAACACAAGGTGGCGCTAATTTGGTTTAAAAGTTTAACATTGGCGTGGGGTCTCTAGAAGATACGTGCTTTGTGGGTAGTACCTAAATAGTTAAAAAAATAAAAAAATATAATATCTACTTCCCAAGCGGTACACAGTGGCGGCTTGTGCATAAGTGGAGTAGAGCAGCAGAACTGCCAAAAGAATGCAAGTATTCTCGTCCACATTTCACAGAAATTATTTAAGGCATTCTAAAATTTACGTAAAATAGATTTTATGGATAATCTCATAATTTTAGTTTAATTTTAATCATTAAATTTTAAATGGTGTGTGTGTGTGTGCACTGCACCGCTTAGGCCGATCGCGCTCTTCGTCTCCTTTACTCGTTCTAGTAGTCTTGATAGGCATATTATGCCTGTCAAAAAGATTAATTAACAAGTTTGCGAATAGCGAAAGTTTCTTGTCAACAGTATTTTAATCAAAAATAAAAAAAAAATGTGTTAAACATTTTAAAGTACTCTTACCCTAAAGGTGATTCTGGACGAGCTAGATAAAGGGAAATAGTAAAACATAGGAAATATATATGTACAAAAATATTTTAAAAAAAGGTTGCCTGGGTAGCCAATATCAAACCCAAACTATAACGGTTCCTATTTACAACAAATTCCCCACAAAATAATAATGCAACTAATATAATAAATAAGAACGGTAAGACGGATGCTCTTAAAGGTACCATTTGGGTAGGCGCGTCAAGAGACAAGCGACCACTGATGCGATCCCAAGGTCGAGTAGGACGACAGATGCATAAATGTTACGTTTGGTATATTTCGTAAGCTTGAGAAGTGTCGCGCGACACTTACAGGATAACCATTCGAGGGAACGATCAGGGTTGCCAGACCTACTGTTTCCACGTAGATCCACTATTTTTCTCTCTAGCAAATTTTGTTTTTTATTCATTAAGTTTGCCTTATTCTTCAGCAAATGGTTAAAGAATATTTTTTCTAGTAAATTTTCTGCAGTAAAAGCAGCGTAATAAGCACCCACTACTCTAGGTTGGCTCCATAAAAAAAACATCAAGATAATCATAAAATGAAACAAAGAATTAATAGGGCATCATAAAAAGAACATGCACACTACGATTTTGAAATATCTGATTCAGACTGATCTGAAAGAAGTAGGTACCTATTATTTTTCATTGTTTTTTTTTGTTTCCGTACGTTAAGTATATATTAAAAATGTTATTATTTGTGTTTATTCTTTATTTACCTTCTAATTTGGGTCGAAAAAAGTTTATTTTTCGTTTCTTATATACTTGTTTTTTTATTTACTACACTGCAAATTTCAATTATTTCCCCCTGTATTAAAATCTACTGTTCAGATCTACGGTTTTTTTTTCACCCATACTGTTCCAAAATCTGGCAACACTGCCTAGATCGAAAGAAATTTTCAACCTATTCACCTCCAAGCGATGAAGCGATGCTCGAGGACAGGGACCTCGAGTGCGACAGGCAGCAAACCTTTGCCCCGAGTCAGATTCAGAAGTGTCTCTAGGAAGTGTCTCGCCGTGCGAAATGTGTTTCATATAATTGTATGTATTTTAGATGTGAAGCGACACTTCTCGGTCGCGTCGGCGGTCGTATGTCGCGTCGGCGGTCGTCTGTCGCGCCTACCGAAATGGTACCTTAACAATCCGGAATTTCCGGCTCAATTAACGGGCGACTACGAACTGTCCCACGATACCTAGATTTTATTGGGTTCAGTTTTAAAGTAAGATTAAGAGCGATTACGAATTGCGCCACGCTACCTAGATTTTATCGGGTTTTAAAGCCAATTGAAAACGGCTACTTGTTATCTCAAAGATTAACCGAATCCTTTATTGTATTCAAAAAGGAACTTAATTCCTAAAATAAGCGAACATTAGAAATGATTAAATAATGAAACTATCACAATTTAATCGAATAAACTTTATTTATAAATCTACAATAACAACTATACTACAATAACTACACTACAATAACTACACTACAATAACTACACTACAATAACTACACTACAATAACTACACTACAATAACTACACTACAATAACTACACTACAATAACTACACTACAATAACTACACTACAATAACTACACTACAATAACTACACTACAATAATAACTTAAACAATAACAATGCCTAATTCTAATGACTTATTAGTGATTAAAATAAGTGTGAATACAGTATATATTGAATACTATATTTTTGTATATTAAAAGTTAGCTGCATAATAATTGCAAACTGATTAAAGTCTAATTTAGTAATGTTTTGCCGTTTTATTAAGTTTTTTTCTAATCCATGTGTAGTTCGTTCTAATTTTAACATATACTTCTGCTTGAAAATTTAACAAAATGTCTGTAAATTTAAATATGTCAGGATGTGATTTATGAAAACATTAATTAAATTTCGAGTGAAATGATTCACATGCGTTTGTAGTAAATATAAGAGATGATGAATTTGAAGCCCGCATGTAACGTGGAAATGTGGAATTTTCCGTTAAATAATTATCAACTAGGTACGTAATCACAAAATTGCAAAACTCTGTCATCTTCTGCCATAATATTAAAAAGTTCACCAAAAAAAAAAGTAACCAACTTCATTTGGGTCTAAATAAGGAATACCGAAAAACAATTTTTAATATTAATAATAGTTTGATTTTTATATTACGAGGACAAACCTAAATTTTGAATTTTTCTAAACCAATTTTGTGTCAAATGAAATTTGCAACAAAAAATAGTAATATCGAGCAACACTAACTTCGCTGCATTTTGAATTGCTATTTCAAAATCAGAATTTATTCGCTTCGGTTTGAAATTCTAAATTAAATCTGTATGTACATATTGTTATTAATGTATCAAAACACTAGAGGAACATAAAAACCATTTCTGTAGCCATGTATAGTAAACATCAAAACATCTGACAAAAATATTTAGAACAGTAGGTATTGAAAAGTTCCATCTACATACAAAGAATCTACATCTACAAAAAGTGAAGATTTAAGAAACAACTAAAAATTGCGGAATTATTTTTCATAGATAATAAAAAGTTTTCACCTCTATTTGTTTTTAAATTTAAGTTCACTAACACTTGCAGAAGTTCTTCCTGTGGTTTGGGCAATGTTGGTGTGGATTTTCTTCTTGCAGCATAGATATTTCTTCGAACGTAAGAAATGTCTTTCGTCCTCAGCGGTAAATTGCTGAAATTTTCCTTTCTCAATTCCTTGTGGAAAATCTTTAAAGGTCTTTCACATGTATCTGCTACAGTTTTCCTCTTTGTAGAATTACTAAAAATTCGCCTGTCAATCTGGATATCTGGAGCATGATTATGCTCCACTGATGCTTTTTCAAGAATTACGTTATTTTCCTTTGTGTACACTTTTTGTTGACACCCTTTTTTGATGCATAAAAGTTCTCTCCTTTGACTAATAGTTTAGGAGCCCACTGCAAAATGTTGGGTCGATCACTAGTATGGCTAAATTTTTATGAAAACATCGGGTAATATATTGTACAATAGTAATCCGTCGGCAGCCGCCCCAATATCGTTTGCGTTTTACGTTATAAAAAATTATTAACAATTGAAAATATGTGCCACCCTCCACCCATCGCTTTTTTGCCAAATTTTCTACTTAACCGATAGATAGTAATTAAATATAATGTTCTATACCCGGCTGCCGACCATCATCCTTTGCGTTAAGGGTGGCTGACGGGGCCGAAAAGTACTATATCGATGTTGCTTTTATACACTCATCGCTTTTATAGTCAAACAAAATACCGTTGGAAAAGTCGCAAAATTTCCAACAAGAAAATACCCGGCTGCCGCGCGAAAGCGTTTGCATAACTTAGGCTGCCGCGATTTTATGCGCGCGCAAGATTCGATCACGTATGAAATCCGCGCTTTAGATAAAGCTAAAGAGTTTGGGAGTATGCGCACAGCTGACGTCTATTTGACATTTGTCATTGCTTAAGTTGAAATTTTTCCCTTTGTCGTGATAATAATAAATTGTTATAACGATGGCCAGGTGTTTTGTTTGCAAAAACGACGGCAACGTCTTAAAATGCAGCGACGAAACTTTCCAAAAATTAACCAGAGTCCTGCAATTTCGAAAAGAAAAAAATTTTCAATACGGAAATTTGTTGTTGCCAAACCGAAATGACGCCGGATATCATTCGAAATGCTTAAAGAAAATTACAACTTTAAACCCAAAATACCGAGCTGAACTTAATATTAATTTGCAAACAATTGTAAGTATTTACTTCTTTGCCATTAAATTATTAACAAATGCGTTATATAATATATAACTTTACTGCATTTAAAGCATAAATTAAATGAAACAAAAATTATGTGGTTGTGGAATTGCCCGTGTAACCTAAAGAAAATCCTGAAATTACTTAAAAACAAAACTGTCAAAACAATATAAGTAAAACGAAGTTTAAAGAAAAAAGTCCACTATATGAGAATTTATTGTAAAAAATTTCAATGTATTTTATAAAACAGAATTATTGGTACTTTTGATAGAATTTTACAGAATTTTGTAAGTTTAGAGTGACGTAGATTTCAAATTAGTTTATTTTGATTTTTAAAGCATCATTGAAGTTTGTCACAACCCAGACAATGTACATTTTTTTAATCGAGTTTTATAAATTTAAATATTTCCACTGACTTACTCAAAAAATATAAACGATATGATATAATTATAAACAGAAACATTAAGATGCCCGTGTTAGACACGGGATTGCAGTAGTAAAAAAATATAGAATTTTTCTCTTTGCACAATATACTATTTCTCTCATGTACAAAACTTTTTGATTTTAAGTATTCAATAACTACAATAAACCTATTACTGGGTAAAAATTATCAAATTCAAAATGGAGGAGTAAAAATGACAAAATGTCATTTGCTTCTTTGTTATAGTAATGTATATAAAGCAATATTGTTTATTTTATAGCAAGCTGTTGCTTCGTTCACGACAAGCAAGCCAATCTTTCATACAAGTAATACGGACTCAGTAACAAGAATATCATCTAAGTCTGTCGAAAACTCTACTGATAAACCAATGAATTTTGAAGATTCTACTCAAGAATCAATCGAATCGTCATCCGTAACCACCGACCAATTGGGCCTACAACACAAACCTTCATTTCACGTTGAAAGCTGGAGCCTAGAACCATCAGCATCTTCACCTGCGTCAACCTCTACGAATGCTTTACAGCAATTACCACCTCTTGTCATGCAAATTTCTATCAAAAGTGATAATCGCTGTATTTTTTGCGACACTCAGCGAAAAATGATAAATCGTAAATCATTGAAAATAAGCACTTCGCCTGTATTATCGAAACTAGTGGAATCCATGAAAATTATGGCAGTCGAGCTAGAAGATGATGATTTATTGTTGAAATTATCAAAATGTGATTCTGTACCATATCATAATCCTTGCTTTACTTCTTACAAATTCAAGCACCGTGCAATAACTGTTCAGAAGAAAAACAATTACCCCTGGCATGAAACTCGAAAATTGCATCAAACTGCTTTTGAGGCTTTGTCCTCGTTTATTGAGGAGGAAATCATTGCAAAAAAGGAAGTTTATTTCCTTACGGATTTGCTGTTACACTACAAAGCCTTACTTGTGGAATACGGGAGCAATACAAATATAAAGGGCATCGATTCTTATACTTGCGATAATTTACAACGAAAAATAATGAGTTCGTTTGGTGAACGCATCATGATTCAAATTTCAGATCTCCCGCAGGGAAAAAGAGTCGTATTCAATCCCGAAATAACTTCGGCTGCTTTTGCTGCGAAATCAGCAGTCGCTGATGATCGCGAGAGTACCCGATTCAAAAACGTTGCTTTTGCTTTGCGCCACTCCGTGAAGTCTTCAACCGCTAGGAAATTACCGAGGGACGTTACTGTAGAAAATGTACTTGAAGGAGAAACCGATATTCCCGAGGATTTATTCCAGTTCATAGCTGACTTGGTGTACGGTCCTGATTGTCGTAGGCGAAACTGTTGTGACGATGAATTCAAAATCAAATCAATCTGTAGTGATTTGATTTTTGTAATCAACAAAGGCAAAGTAAGACCATCAAAACATCTCACACTTGGGTTGGCTTTGAAATCAATCACAAACTCAAAAAAGGTCTTGACAATTTTAAATCGATATGGTCACACAATTTCGTACAACACGGCCGAGGAAATAGAAACTGAAATGACTTATACTCACTTTGCGAAAAATTCTGTGATTCCTCCGGGTATTCGCGCAATTGACGGTCTTTGCACTCACGTGGCATTTGATAATTTTGATCGTTATGTAGATACTTACGGCGGCAAGGACACTTTGCACGATACGGTCGGAATAATTTATCAAATGGACAATCCGAGAATTATCGCAACTCGACAAGAAGTTGAGCAAGTGCCTTTGCAACAATCCTCTGACAGTGAAGATGATGCGCCAGTTTCTAGGAAACGTAGAAAATTCGATATATTAGATAACGAGAATAGAAATTATTATCCCAAACCAAATTCTGCCATTTCATTGCTCCCTTTGCCAACAATTTTGGATTGTATCGATACTTGCAAAGAATCGACAAAAATTGCTTCTGAAAGAGATCTGGTGTGGTTAATGTCTTTGTTTTTGAATCCATCCGAGCCGATGTGGCTTGGTCATAACTGTACAATGATATCCGACGAATCCAATACTCAGATAGTAGACTATTTGCCTCCTATTAATGCGTCGCCCACTTCATACGATGTAGTTTACGAGACGTTGTGTTATACACGTTCTATTGCCGAGAAATGCCATCAAAGCCAAATAATCGTTACTTATGATCTCGCTATAGCGAAGATGGCCATGCAAATACAAAAGCAAGAAAGCCCTTATTTCGATCACATTTTTATAAATCTTGGTGCTTTTCATATGCAGATGGCTTATTTCAATGCTATTGGTAAATTCATCGATTCCTCCGGTTTGATAGACATTTTGGTTCAATCTGAAGTTCTTGCCGGTGGCTCAGTAAATGCTTTTATAGGCGGCAAGCACTTTAACAGGTGCAAACGTATTTACCCCCTACTGCACTTAAAAAGTTGCCCAACGGGACCAAATGAGGCACTTCCGCTTTCTGATTCACTTACATCTGTTGTTAATCGATATCGAGATTTCCATGAGTTGACTTTGGCTGGTATTCATGGTAAAAGTGCGCAGTATTACATCCAATTTGTCGAGCTAATTTCCATTTATCACATATTTTCGAGAAGCATTAGAAGTGGTAATTTAGATGTTTATATAGCTTCGATCTCGGATATGGCTGATTTGTTCTTCATTATGAATCAGCCAAACTACGCTCGTTGGTCTGTCGCTTACTTAAGCAATTTAATCAGATTGAAAACAGAAAATTCGCCATTGGTGTTGCAATTCCATCAAGGAGCTTTCGGTGTCAAACGCACATCCAATAAGTTAGCACGCGCTCCAATCGATTTGACTCTCGAGCAAACAATCAACGCGGATGCTGGTAATAAATTGACGGGAGTTAGTCACCTGACTGATTCCTTTTCTGCGCGTCAAAGGTGGGCTTTAAGTCACAGCATGCGAACAAAGATCATTTCTAAAGTTTTGGAAGGTGTCTCCCTTTCTCGAAAAGATGACGTTTCCCATTCTTTAAAATCCGATAGAATAAAGAAAGATCGTAAACATCTCGACTCAATCATTCAAACTATACATGATAATATGAATCCTTTTAGTGCAACCGTTGATCAGAAAGAACTGTTTAACATTTCCACTGGAAAAGCGGCTTCTAGTTCAGTAGTTGATTTTTTGATAAAATCGCGAGAATTGGGACGCGTACAAAAAAATAGTTTTATTTCTTCTTGTGCCAGCGATTCAACGAATTTCAATAGCAGTGTGAAACGAAACAAATTATTTAACTTTACACACGATTCAGTAAAGACAATACGAAAAACCCCTGATGGAAAAAAACAAGTTGTGACTAAAATGGAACGTGATATATTTGGTCGCCTTCTGAAGATTGCCATCGAAAAGAAAGTTGATATGGAACGATGTTTTCGTTTTCCTTTGGTCCCTGTTCCCCTGGCTCTATTTCACATTGATGGCGAAATGTGCAAGACTGACAAATCAACTTTGGCCAAAAAACTCATGTCCCGAGTAGAACAGACACTGCCACCTTTTGTAGATGTTGAAATAATAGATGGTTTTTATTTGTTGCATCAGATGGGTGCTGTCGTTCCACTTGAATTTGGAAGAATTGCCGAAAAAATTTTAATCAAAGTTTGCGCATCGGCTTCCTCAGAAATTCATTTAATTTTTGATGTTCACATTTCGCCTTCGATAAAAGATTGCGAGCGTATAAATCGCAATGAATGCAACACCCCAATTTCTATTACTGGCCCACTGCAAAAAAGGCATGGCGATTTTCAACAAAATTTAAAAAATTTCAAATTCAAGCAAGGTTTAGTTGCATTCCTTTGCGATCACTGGAAAAACTCATGTACCTCTGTCATTCTTGGACAAAAAAAGGTTTTTATCACGTCTCAAGAAAAATGTTTCTCGTTTTATTGCAAAAATGGATCTGTAATAAAAACTGAAGAAAAAAGATTGGAATGCTTTCACGAGGAAGCAGACACGAGAATGATTTTCCACTTGAGCAAACTCCCTAGTCCATCAAATGTTGTTATAAAAGCTACGGACACAGACGTTCTCGTAATCTTGCTGGGAAATATCGAAAAATTTTCTAAAATAAATGTTTGGTTTTGTGGGAAGACATCTGCCAGAAAGCAATTCTGCATCAATTGCAATGATCTTGCATCAAGTTTAGGGTCTAATCTTTGTAATAGCTTGCCAGCGTTTCACGCTTTCACCGGCTGTGATTATTCGGCATCGTTTTATGGAAAAGGCAAAGTCACCCCTTTCAATATTTTTCAAAAAAATGTAAAAATACAAAAAGTTTTCATATCTCTATCAGATCCTTCCAATATATTTGACAATCACATTATTGACTCTGTTCAAGAATTCACATGTTTACTGTATAAAGAAAGGAATTGTATAAGTGTCAATGAAGCTAGATATAATATTTTCAATAAAACTTATGCTACTAAAGGAAATGGTACAAAAATCGCGACTAAAGTGAAAGGGTTTGAATCGACTCTTATTCCGCCTTGCTGGAAGACCCGAAGAATGTGGATGGTCTATAGAACCACATGGGGATGTACAGATTTTAAAACCTATTTGGTTCGTTGGGGAAACTTTGCCGACAACAATAACTGATATTTTGCAAGAAGATAATTGTATTTCAAATGAATTAATTATCAACGCAAACACAATTGTCGAGCAATATGACAGCGATACCGATTCCGATATCAATTACTCGGAAAACGATTCATCTGAGGAATTTAATGATGACTAAAAAATGTGTAAAATCTGGCACTTAGTTTTTCATTTTGTTAACTATAACTATGTACACTTTTTGTAATAAAGAAAAGTTTAAATTCTAATAATTTTATAAATTACAATAAACAAAACAAAATTAAGACTTCTCTATTTATTTACCTCTCTTGAACATTAATTACGGTCTCTGCTTTATATATATAGGGATGTTTTAAACATAACTAAAAATAAAAACAACACAAACTATATATTTATAAAAATAACAGAATAACAAATATTCAAAGAATACTTGAAAGCGTGACGCTTTAACTTTAATCGTAAACCCGCGTGTTCCAACCAGAGGCAATAACAGTTGTCAAATAAACGTCAGCTGTGCGCACACTCCCAAACTCCTTATCTAAAGCGCGAATTTCATAAGTGATCGAATCTTGCGCGCGCACAAAATCGCGGCAGCCTAAGTTATGCAAACGCTTTCGCGCGGCAGCCGGGTATTTTCTTGTTGGAAATTTTGCGTTTTTTCCAACGGCATTTTGTTTGACTATAAAAGCGATGAGTGTATAAAAGCAACATCGATATAGTACTTTTCGGCCCCGTCAGCCACCCTTAACGCAAAGGATGATGGTCGGCAGCCGGGTATAGAACATTATATTTAATTACTATCTATCGATTAAGTAGAAAATTTGGCAAAAAAGCGATGGGTGGAGGGTGGCACATATTTTCAATTGTTAATAATTTTTTATAACGTAGAACGCAAACAATATTGGGACGGCTGCCGACGGATTACTATTGTACAATATATTATCCGACGTTTTCATAAAAATTTAGCCATACTAGTGATCGACCCAACATTTTGCAGTGGGCTCCTAAACTATAAACATCGTCGTTGGATTCGACATTTAACAGTTAAACACTAACAGCACGAAACAAAATACACTAAAAATATTTTTTATGTTAAATAAAACGGGTATACATTAATAGAAATTCTTGGAATGGAATGATTGCCCAACAAACTACACATTAACTACTATCAAAAATGAGATTCAAAATAAAGAATTCGCTTTCCTAGATTGTTCCATATAAAAAACATATAGTGCCCATTAAAATCAATCGTAACATTCCCATTTGGTTTTAGTTACAAATATTTCTTTCCTTACGTGAGTAGAAATTCAATGAAAGAACTGAATTTACATTTTGTTACACATTTTTAAGTCGACCGCCATCAAAACAAATAGTCTATTTGACCTAGAGAGTAGAACAGCACAATTAGAAGAAACCTACCTAACAGAAATAAGGAAAAAGTAAAATAAAAATAAAATGCTTTCTAGTTGTTTCGAGTGGGTAAGTAAAAAACGGTGTAGTAGGTATGTTTGTGAAAATAAATTGTTTATTTAATAAAATTTACATACTTAGGTATATCATGAACTTGGGTGTCTAAAAAAAATACCGACCTCAAAAATTTATAATTCCTTCTAAGCCTTTATTTTTAGTTCGATTTTCAAATTTTCAGGAAATACCAATAATAACAAAACATAGGGTGGAAAAACCATTTTTTGTAAACCTTTAAAAAGTATTTTTTTTTAATTTTTTTAAAAGGAATTAAAAAAACATTTAAGCGCCATTCTGTATTAAATCTATGAAAATTTGCTGCTTTTATTTTAATAAATATCTAGGTTTTTAAATGGGAGGATTTCCCACCTTTTCACTTTCCTGTCTGTATGCAGATAAGGAAAGTATAGGAATCATGTTTTTTTCGACCTCGAGTTTTCAACGGATTTTTAAGTTTTGGGGTCCCCTGAATCCGTTTTGACTATTTTCACGATGATGTCTGTGTCTGTCTGTATACTCGATAAGTCGTGAACGGATACAATTTCTATATCGAGGGAAGTTCTGGGTAAAATACTTTACCGATTTTTTATATTTTATATGTACTATATACATTCAACATTGTAATCGCTGTATGTGTTTCAAATTGCTCTATATTCGTTGTAATGTAACTGGGGCAATTATATTTATGATTGTATTGTTATGTTTGTCCATTACCTTGGTCTCGGACCATTGGATCCGGTCCCCATGCAGAGCATACGTGGGGCTGTGTAACAAACACGTAAAGGCCTTTTGGTAAGGAATACACATGGCTCATAAAAATCCTCGAGTGCATCATATGATATACCCGGATATTATAATTGTTTTTATCTACGCCCGTGAGAAAAGAACTTCTTATCCCACTCATTTTACTTGAGATAAGAAGTTTATTAACGCACGCGTTTTTCTTATCTCACTGCTTTTCAGTCAATCGAATAAAAAAGTCAAAAATATAAAAATTTATTTAAATTTAATAACAAATTACTGTCACAATCTAAAGTAACAAGTAACTATATTTAAAGCTTGTTCTTCAATATCAGATGGCAAACTTTCCGAATCACTCATTTTATTACTAGAAAATTAAAAAAATACTGTTAGGTACATTTGTTTAATTTATTTATTGCGTACACCGCTTCGTTTGAATGAAAAACGTAATGATTCTGTTTAAATTATTATATTTAAAAAACGTTGTCAGTTATCAGATATCCATTAGGTTTACATACAAATAAAGTACGTGACCAATTTCTATATAAATAATGATGTAGTTACAAATAAACATAATAAAAATATAGTACCTACCTACTACATCAACAAACAAATACTAATCACCAAGTCAAGTGACCATATAAAAGGACTGTATGCTCATTAAAACGTTCCAATCTAAATGTTATTTAACCACAATATGTTTTGTAAGTTTACCATGTAAATTGTATTTACATTATCAAGGGTAATATATCAAGGACCTTGATAATAGTCGGCTATTTTTGTTGAATCTAAATCTCGAGAATATTTTAATATCAATTTGATGAAACATAATTTTAGGCATTAATAATTTGATTAGAGCTCGAGAGCTGTAGGGCTTTAATTAATTGATTATTAATGCCAAAATTATGTAGAATCAAATTGTAAAATGTTCGAGAAATTTAGCAATAACAAAAATAGCAGAATATTAATCAAAGTCGTGTTATATTTGGGACGACTATTTCACCAGACCAAATATCGACTATTTTTTTAGATAAATTGTCGTCGATATTTGGTCTAGGAAGATAGTCAAGGGTAATATACCAAGACCTTGATAATAGTCGGCTATTTTTGTTGAATCTAAATCTCGAGAATATTTTTGGCATCAATTGATTATTATTGCCAAAATTATGTAGAATCAAATTGTAAATTGTTCGAGAAATTTAGCAAAAACAAAAATATCAGAATATTAATTAAGGTCGTGTTATATTTGGGACGACTATTTCACTAGACCAAATATTGACTATTTCTCTAGAGAAATAGTCGCTGATATTTGGTCTAGCGAGATAGTCAGATATATTAAATATTTTTTTTTTTCAATGCGTATAGGTGTCATTATACCTATTGTGTTTTTAATTCTGGTATAGTAATTTATTTTTAAAAATAATAATAATTAAAATAATGATGCATTCCGCAAAACTTTGTCATTCTAGTATATCTGGTGTAGGTAAAAAGAAATGTTCAAGAATAATATATCATCGGTAAGTGTATAAAAAAATTAATAGTAAAAAGCTTTTTTTAAAACGAGCCTTTATTTAAATGCTCTAAAAAGAAGAAAATAAAAATTAAATCAAACCCATCAATTTATTAGATTATATAATTTATATGGTATAAAAGCTTGTCACGAGATTTACCTGTATAAATTTATTTTATAAATTACAAACATTATTTTTTCTTAGAATTACTTGTGTCAAGATCAAGTTACATAATGTACCTAATCTTGTTTATTTACACAGGTAAATTTCGGGACAAGCTTCACTAAATAGGTTTTGTTTTTCTTGCATTTCTTATTTCGTCGTTTATTTCTGTGTTTTGTTTTAACTAGCCCTTATCCCACATATTTATTTATCTGTTGTATGTCTAGTTTTAACTCTAAATTCTCCTCTTTTAGTTTTCGGTTTTTTTCTGCAATTTTAATTATTTCCTGATTGATTTATTTACGTTCTTCTTTAATCTTATGCAGTTTTGTTTTCATATCTTTTTTGAGTTCTTGTATCATTTTAATGTTGTCTTTTTGTTTTTCTTTCTTATATGGTGTTTTTCTTGTTGTCAAACTTCTTCCAAATATTTTCCAACTGTTGAGAAGAATTTTCCCATTTTACCTCATTCGTGGTAGGTATATTCCTCATCCATATCCATTTTAGATTCACCACGCTAAGCAGGTTTCCCGGATCAATTCCTCGGATACAGTGCCGGATCTATATTTTTTATGAGTGTAGGCCACTTTATTTCCACCGCCCCATGTACCTTTCTAATATAATAATTTTCCATTTATAGTAAGAAATGCTCTAAAGTTAAATAAACAAATGAATTAGTCATTAAGAAAGAGCCTTAAAAAGAAACAAGAATTACAATTTTTTACGGGACTTTTTAATAGCAAAATCATAATATCATCATAGTTTATGGTGTTCATTATCTCTGCTTCTATATAGAGAAGACCTAAAGAATTCACTTTTTCTTGAGACAATGAAGACCTTTGATAATTTTTCACGCATTTTAAACAGGAAAAACTCTTTTCCCAAGAACAATTTGTAGCCGGAGTGGAAAATGGGATGCGGAGAGCTATATCCAAGTTAGGGTAAACATTAGACCGATATTGATTCCTTAAAAAGGTTGAGAGACAGTAGTGAGTTTGATCCAGGCTTCACTGTACACTCTTCAGTTCTATTAGAGGAAATGTGACTGTGAAAATGCACACATTCTTGAACCAAATCATCGTAATATAGATAAAATAGGTACAATAACAGTAGGTACCTAGGATTGATCATTTTCGATAGGAATAAGTTTCTGTAGGGATTTAACTTATTAGTATAAAAAAATCATGAGAAAACCAGTGACTTTTATCCTCTGAAATCGAGTGAGCGTCCTGAAATCTGCCGCCCCTAGGATGCTGCCGCCCCTAGGCCGCGGCCTATACGGCCTATTGACAGATCCAGGACTGCTCGGATATGTTTAACTCTTTTCTTACATACACAGTCATTTTTGTGAATCTGGCAACACCGCTTGATAATTGGGCAGAGTTTTGCTTGTATTTTAAGGTTTATCAGTAAATCTCACTTGCACTTTTTTTCTTTAATTTATCAATTTTTACATAGATTATCGTCTGTTTTTTAGTTTTTGTCACTCCATGTTAAGTTTAGGTATAAATTTAGCTTTAGATTGTGACGTTCCACTGCACCTCTCCTTTTTTCGGGTTTAATGCAAGAGAAAACTAAAAATATAATTTACTGACTTAAAGCAACGTTGGTTAAACTATCTAAAGCCTTGATTTAGATAAATGTTGCTATAGATTAGGCTGTCGATTGTATTATCATCCTCAATTATCATCCTTGATTAATTATCGTTTCCAAAATAATACCTTCAACATTCGAAGATATTTTTTACAGTGCACTTTTTGTTAACACAGCGCCAACTATATTTTACTGGATGTGCTTGTGAAAATTTGTAATTGTTAAGTAATAAAAATGTTTAACCCTTTTCACAGTGATTAACTTTAATTTTAACTAAACACACTTCAATATATCTTCACTTTCACGTAAGAAATGGTAAAATTAATAAACTATTGTTAAGCTATTTACTTAAATTTATGTAGTTTTTGCTAAATAAATAAATAAAAAGCAGATACTTTTTGTTCAACTTTTATGTGCCCGAAAAAAAAAATAGAAAAAAAAATAATTAAATTACCAAACATCAGAATTAATCATTGTTGAATGAAATAACCAAATGAAGAATAAAATCATGGTTCTATTATTATCCGTTACACGTTTGAATGTTTTACATTGTCTTAGAAGATTAAAATGTATTATATCAAAAGAGGTAGGTATTAAAAATAGAAAAATATTATCAAAAAGATAAACAAATGATAAAATATAAACTTAAATAATTCAGTTATCGAATCGATAACTACAAAAGTGCTTTATCTTGTGTTTGTGATCAGTGAATCAATAAGTAAGTACCTACCATTAAAACAAAATAAATAATAGATACAAATCAACTTAGAAAATTATTAACATATAAATAATAGATACAAATCAACTTAGAAAATTATTAACATATATGTCATATTTCATAAGCTTAAGAAAAATATGACTTATTTTCTTCAATCTATAATAAATTAATATTATTTATGTGGTGTTTACCCAACTAAATAATATTCGATTCGTAAGATTTGTATTTAATATGACAATATCAGAATGACATTACATACATAATATTGGCACACTCAAAATATAAACTGAAAAACTATAGTGACCTAAATAATAATACACTACACATTTCTCCCCTAGAAGAGTATCAATATCCACATCATTCATGTAATAATTGGAATTATTATTGGAAAATATAAAGAAATTACCAAAAATTCTAAAAAAGTATTTTTAATGTTTTAAATTAAAATTTCAAAAGGAAAACACACGTATGCAAATAAAACAAATAATCAGGTTATTACTCCAGTCAATAGCTTACATTGAACAAGGGAATTCAAGGTAGAACGTGGCCATTCTAACAAGTACTACTATCACGTAAATTTTGGGTTTATATAGAGAGACTAGACATAAAGAAAAAGACTCGAGTGAGGACTGAGGTCCAGACTTTCGCCGAAGGTGAGCATTCTCGTTTTCGGCACCTTAAGAGCAAACATGACGGGCGCTCCTCCGCCAAAAATCAATTTTACATTTGAGGCAGTTAAAAAAAATTGTAAAAAAAATGGTTCAGGCCAATCGTTGTAAAAATGAACCAAGAAGTTCGCTAAACCGCGAAAAACTTATATTTTTAAAGAAAAACAACAAAAATTTCAACTTTTTAACAAATTTAATTTTTTGGCTCTATAACAAATATCTTAACTATTTTCTAAATAACTTTTTTCAAAAAGATTACCAATTTTAAACAGGACCGAAGATTAACATAGTTTTCATTCCGATACTAATTCTATTAAAACAATGATACCAGTGAATATGGCAACGCTGCTAGTCTTTGAAGCCCGTGGTTAAAAGGATAGCTGCTGTTTAGTTAAATTTGTTAATTCCTGTGTCGAAAAATAGGTAGTTGTTTTTGAAGAGGTGCGAAATTATTGTGATCGTCTTAGTTTGTTGTTGAGGCGTTGTTAGGTTTTTGTTTAATTTAGTTTTTAGTTAATTTATGAAATGAAAAATTCTGGAAGGCAAAAATGCACAGCTGACAAATTTCTATTTTATTTGTTTGCTGCCAGAGTTAGTAAATCCTAGAAAAATACGACATGTGTCAATTAGGGAAAAGAGATTGTCAAGAATTTTGCAAGCTTAAAAAAATGTGTAATATACAGGGTGTTTCTAAATATATGCGACAAAATTCAGGAACTAATTGCTCGTATGAAATTAAGACGGGTCTTTCCTATAACAAAATTTCCTCAGCCCACCCCTTTTCGAGATATCACCCTTCCTTAAAAAGTGGTGACTAAAATTGAGTTTATATTTTTTTTCTAAAAGCTAGAAACTTGAAACCACGGGTATTTTTTCAATATTTCTGTTACATTATAGGGGGGTGAAATTAGCAACACTTCATTTCATATCAAAACTTTTTTTCGAGATGAACTTTTATGAAATCCTTGATTTATTTAATTTTTTTTTATTCTTGAATTTTTTTCATAAAACCAATAGCTTCAGAGAAAAAAAAATTAACACCCTAATTTATTATTATTTTTTTTTTAATTGAGTGGAAAACAGTGTAACGGGCTTGTAACTGTCGTATCATACACTCTGTCATTATTCGTTTCTTGCAATAATTTACACCAGTTTACACCAGAAGATAGCACTTAACGAAGCGTTTTAGCCACTAATTTTGACGAATTTTAAGAAATCATTAACAAGACATTAGGGACTTAAATTTGGGGATTATATTAAGAATAGTGCTGTCGAGGAATGCATTTATTTTCATTATGATATTTCAAAATTAAAGCCCTTTTAGTTTTTTTTGGGAAACTGGAAGGAATTAAAACATTAAAATATATGCATATTATAGATATTATTGCCTAATTTATTTTGCCAAAATTTAAATATTTTGAGATATTCTTGTCCGAAAATTATAAGGGGTATGAACACCTTAAGATTGAAAGAGAATTAACTTTAATTCATGAGATGCAAAGCATCATAATTGTCGCGTCACAAAAACCACCTGCTGCCAAGAGAAAATTTTATTTTGTGTTGTAAAAGAGAAAAAATTAACATTTCGTGTTTTAATAGTTATTTTTTTAATTTAATAATCTATGTGAAAAAAAAATTTTTTTAATACATTTATATTAATATACTTATTTAATTGTATTTATATTTGTTGTTCCTTTAATACAATAAATACAATTTACCTATCTCCAATTCATCACTTTCCGTATCCATATATCTAGGGTCCGATTACAATTAGAAAAACACCGCTACGTCATAACTATTATTTCGAATTTCCAATATACAGGGTTGTCCCGATATTAGACGGTCATATTTTAACAGCGTAATCTACATCCTACAAGTATTAGAAATTAAAAATTAAAAAAAACCGAATTCAAAAACGTGCAGATGCCGTCACCACATCTTAACCAAATTTATATAGGATCACCCCTGAGGTACCCCCTTACAACCAAAAAAAGAATCATATAAATCGGACAAGGTGGTAAAGCATTATCGCTAAACATACATAAAAAATGAAGAGTTTGAGAATTTTCTCATGGGCCCAATTATTAGATTTTGACCAAATTTATATGGAACCACCCCTTTCTAACAAAAAAAGAATCATTGAAATCGGACACCGTGTTAAAGAATTATCGCTGAACATACATAAAAAAAATTAAAAAAAATATTGCGACGAATTGAGAACCCCCCTCCTCCTTTTATGAAGTCGGTTAAAAATAGGAGTAAAAGTTTATATAAACATAGGTCCGAAAACGTTTCGTTTTCGAGATACAGGGTGTTACAAGTGAAGTTAAAAAAAAATAAAATTTCTAATTCTACAGACCTACTAATTATTGTTTACACTTTCGAATAAGGTAACATGCTTTTCTCTTGAAAATGGCGCGTCCTAGCGAGATGCAACAAATGTAGCTTTATTATACAGAAAATATTGGTTTTCCAAATTTTATAGTCAAAAAATATGATGTGTCCAACACATCACTTTCCTATCTAGTTATTATAGGCTTTTTTTGGTTATTTTGTACAACTTATTGCAGTACCTCTATAAATGTTTAGAGGATAAACTAAATATATACATTTATCTACCTCGAAACATTTTTCTATAATTATTCATTGAAAACGAAAATACTGAAAAATTTAAATTTAGCAATTTTCCTACAATTTTTCCATTACGGTCCATTTTAGAAAAATCATGTATAAACAAAAATTATAGAGATCGATATCGCAAACAACTTTTAGTTTAGTTTAGAATTTTGCACATTTTGTCAAATTTCTCGAATACGGACCATTTCAGGAAATTTTGACATAAAGCAAAAATTATAGATAATAATATTAAAAGTAACTTTTATTTGAATAATTTTCTTCTCCAAATATAAATAACAGATATATTCAATAAAATATAAAAACGGCCTCCCATAAAGTACCCCCCCAGATGTTCGACTTTGTCCAAAATCTAATTATTTCACGTCAGGCCGAAATAAAACTTAAGTTTAAAATTTAGTGTTTTTCTGTGTATCGGTTCATGAGTTATGGTGGATATAGACACACAGACACACACGGCAATTTTACCCTAAGCTCCCCCTAATTTACCCACCTAAGAAGATGATCAATAACTGGGGTTTAGTCCAATAAACGAAGCGTAAAAAGGTAAGTATTTGTAACAAATCTTACTAGCCCAATCGGATTAGGTGAAGAACAGGCTTGAGATTCTGAAAAATTCGAAGCAGCAATTTTCCTTCGGAATTCGTTGGAGGGGGTCTGTGGTAGTCTAAATTCAAAAAGTTGGGATTCCAAAGTTGTCGTTACCTCCGCCAGCTTGATTTAAAGGGTTATTTTTTGTATCTTGAATAACTCATTTATTTTCAATTTTACACGGAAAATAGTTTTTACAAAAGTTATTTAAAATTAAATTTCCTACAATTCTGCTTTTTTTTTGTACGATCGATTTTTTTCGATTTATACCCGAAAAGAGGGGGTGAATTTTTGGTTATAGAATAACTCGTTTATTTTCAATTTTACGAGAAAAATTGTTATAAACAAAGTTGTTTAAAATTAAATTTCCTACAATTCTGTTTTTTTTTTGTACGCTCGATTTTTTTGTATTTATCCCTGAGAAGAGTGGGGGTAAACTCTTATCATTGTATTATCGTTCCAAACAGACATCATTGACGTTTCGATAGACTTTTAAAAGTGTACTGAAAAGAAAATAAATTTCATTTTTTTAATTGTAAAAATTATACTGTTCGATAAACTGATTATTTACACCCCTCTTTTCCTTTACCGTGAACGTGCGACCCAACAATATAAACTTTAGAAAAAATCGGAATCATAATTGTACCAAATAACATTTTTGAAAATCAGCAAAAAAAAAACAAACAGAAAAAATAATGGTACAACATCAATAATAAACGTGACAATACAATACTTAGGTTCACCCCCACTCTTCTCAGGGATAAATACAAAAAAATCGATCGTACAAAAAAAAACAGAATTGTAGGAAATTTAATTTTAAACAACTTTGTTTATAACAATTTTTTTCGTAAAATTGAAAATAAACGAGTTATTCTATAACCAAAAATTCACCCCCTCTTTTCGGGTATAAATCGAAAAAAATCGATCGCACAAAAAAAAAGCAGAATTGTAGGAAATTTAATTTTAAATAACTTTTGTAAAAACTATTTTCCGTGTAAAATTGAAAATAAATAAGTTATTCAAGATACAAAAAATAACCCTTTAAATCAAGATGGCGGAGGTAACGACAACTTTGGAATCCCAACTTTTTGAATTTAGACTACCAGAGACCCCCTCCAACGAATTCCGAAGGAAAATTGCTGCTTCGAATTTTTCAGAATCTAAAATACTAATCCGATTGGGCTATACCTAATTATCTTTAAACGTTTAGAAAATATTTACAAAAGTGTGGTATCAGGACTTCACTTTTAACACCCTGTATCTCGGAAAAGAAAAGTTTTCGGACCTATGTTTATATGAACTTTTACTACTATTTTATGATGTAGATTACGCTGTTAAAATATAACCGTCTAATTTCGGGACACCCTGTATATCATCAATAAATAAAAAATATTTGAGTTGTTTGGTTTAAAAATAGTATTCCTACATTTATGTAGCGAACAAGGTTCCAAATACTTTAAGGGGAGGTCGTGAGATTCGTGCGGTGTGACGTCAGAAGGGACTGGATTGCTCTTAAGTCCAGAAACAGTGTAATTTGTAAAGTTTTTGTGCTGCGATTTGTAAACTATGGGTAAATATCTTTCACTTATTTTTAAAGTGTTTTGTTTGAGATAATTGAGTTACATATAAATGCCAATTTTACACTTTCGTCCCGAGTATTACATCTTATATATTATATAATTCAAGTTTACAGTGCTAATTTTAGTTGTTAATAAGTCTCAACTATATAATTCTATAGGAAGTTTATCTAGTTGTCATAAATCATAGGTTTGTTTATTAAAAATTTGGATATATTATAAAGTAGTGCTTTATTCCCATTCCCTAAATATAATTTTATTCATTTATTATTGAGACCATTAGTTAATTTTGTACTTATTTGAAATATATATTTGTTAATGTAACGTGTGGAGGGTGGGTTACTCCCACGGCACATAAGCGTCACTAGGCACATTGTACATCCTCCTAAGATGTGAGCCAGCCTACAGATTAAATGTAGTTGACAACGTCAGTTAACGTATTATAAATTTAGTAACATTATATAAAACAGTAATTTGTTTTGTGCTAAAGAAAAAAGTATTTTGTAAAGGTTATCGTTTTATTGAAAACGAAATTTAAAAAACATTCATAGAAATATAAAACATACAAAAAATTAAAAATTAACATCTTACTTTAAAAAACGTAAGAAAAAATTGGCAGAAAAAATCTTTGATGAAAAAATCACAACATGTGAACATTTTAATTATTAACGCATCTTTGCAATTTTTTTCTGTACAATTTGCACATATTGCTACATTACATAATTTACACAATGTACTTTTTTATCAGCTCCTCTAGAACATTTTACGCAACGTCTTTTATTGTTAATTTTTCCCATTCCCACCCTTATTCATTCTACGTCGTCGATGGTTAAACGCTAGTCGGATGAATCCCATGGTGACACGGCCCATGGTGGAACCTCCCAGCGGTCACTCATCCACGACGTGACCGGAGAGATCACTGCTTAACTGTTGCGAGTAAGTGGATGCACACTAAGCTCGCGGCTAGCCTCTCCGGCTATTGTTGACTTCCTCAGCTACGTTTCTAATTTCAGTTAGAGGTTTCTCTAATATTCTGCTAACAGAAAGTCGTAATTCTCGCGGTAGACTTAAGGTTCGAAGTCTTCTGTTAAGATGTTCTTCAACCAATTGAAACGACAGCCTTTTTATGAAATTTAGTCTAGACATGCTATCATTACTTCTAAAACAACCATACAGTATATACGCGTTTACGCTCGTGAAGTCTAGTATGGGAGTCAGTTCTCGAAATATTCGTTTATGGAACGAGCACGCACACAAACGAGAATTTTTGAACGATGTCATTCATGTGCTGAACGACAAATGTTTTCGTTGGCCCGGAGCGAGCTCGTTCAACTTAAATGACAAATGAGTGTGGCAACATCGGAGACACGAAATGGTATGGAACACTGCCATTGGCCACATTCTTGTCCTACTAGTGCTGTAGTTGGAACAGCGCTAGTCTAGACTATCAAAGCCACCCTTAGTCAAATTATAGTACGCTATAATCTCTGGTTTTTGAGTGTCTGAGTGTCTTGCTCAGTGTTGATGGTGTGGTGCTTAGACGATATCATGATAGTTTCTTTCCATTTTTTTTGGAACATACGACAATAAGGTCATATCTGCAGTAAATTCATATGGAGCAGACTTTTCTGTTCTAGTTGTATTGGGTTGAAACTCTGGGGGTATCATTCGATTTTTCTTTTTGACTGTCCCAACGTATGTCAAATTGTGTGTTTTTAGAGACTGAACTAATTCATAGGATGAGAACCAATTATCGGCAGTAACGTTTCTATTAGTTCCGTAAATTGGTTTGCATAATCGCAACACTGATTGCATTGGCATAACTAATTTTCTCTCGGCATCAGAAAGTCCGCGGCCATCAGTTTTTTGCAGTATATATGTATGCATTATACAAATATGATGTTCCTGCGTCAGCTAAGATCATAATTTTCTACCCGTACTTATTCGGTTTATTGGGCATATACATACGAAAGTGGCATCTACTCCTGAAACACATCACCATTTAATCAATACACACATAATGGCCTACATAGTTACACAGCCGTGAATTATTAACGAGTTTGTGGAATAGGCCGGACATCGCTGCAGCTTTGTCTCCAAGTACTCTCATGACTCTGTCATCAGCATTGTCAAATCTCAAATGAGATAAAATGGTCAAACTTTCACCTTCCGTTTCCCCCCTTACTGTCTATTTATTTATAATAAGTAATTACAATTATAATTTTCAATTTTTTACCTTCAAAAAAGCAATATTTCCATACAAACGTTGCCCCTTGTCCCCCCTTTCTTCCCTTTCTTTCCCTTTCTTTCCCTTTCTTTCCCTTATCTCCTTTGCCCCTTAAAATATGAAAATCCAAAATCCTTGAAACACACCATTATTTATTTGTGATGAGTAGCTATAATTCCAATTCTCAAGTTCCTACCTTAAAAATTCAAAAACGCTGAAACACGTCATTATTTGTGTTCAGTATTTCAAATTTTTATGTTTCGCTACCACTATGCAAAAAATCAAAATTGTCAAAAACAAAAAACAAATTTATCCCACGGGAACCGTATGTTTTTACGGGATAAAAAGTAGCCTATGTGCTATTCTAGACTATAATCTATCTTTGTGCCAAATTTCATCCAGATCCGTTCAGCCGTTCTTGCGTGATTGAGCAACAAACATCCATCCAAACTTTCGCATTTATATATTAGTAAGATTACAATTTACAAATGGTAATGGGTAGAAAAAAACTTAACTGAATTACCTAACCGGTGAAAATATATTTTTTTGTTCTCCTCCTAATATCATGGCACTATACAAAAATTATAAAAAAAAAACTTATTTACCTGTGCGGTCTGGAGCCGTACAAATATACTTTTTTGTTGTCCTCCACCTACCTTATGACGGCTATAAGGGTGTAGAAACATTATCGCAGATACCTACAGTGGAGAAACTCAGTGATATTGTTCTTCCCAACCTTTTAAATTGTCGTGTTTACAGTAAAAAGTTGTTTATCATCAAAATTGTATTTTGCCCTCCTAAGCCAAAAAGCGGTATCTAAAAAAACGACTTTTCTATTTTTTAACGCACCAGATAGCTTAAAAAATTCCGCATCAGATGAACTAAAAAAAAAAAAATAAAACAAATTAGCATATCTCAGCTTCACTTATACTTACTTAGGGGTATGCCATTATTACTAAACTAAATGGCTGCATATCCATATACGACAAAAGAACTTCAAAAATAAAACTGCTAGTGTGATGTTTTCCGAACTTCAATCTATGAGATGTGCCATTAAATTCTTACAGTTGCGGATATTTGGTGGTTGCATGGATGTTAGGGTTACGTTGAAAGTACATTGCATGCGAGTTTAAAGGTCTCGGAATTGCAGCTTATTAATGTAGATGGGATGTTTATGTACTAGTTGGGATTTTTGGTTAGGGCGTGGATAATATGTGTTATAACAAATTTAACGTGACCTTGGATTCAGAGTTTCTGAAGTCTGCGAATACTTAATCCTCATGATAGACAGAAAAAATCAATTAAATGCTAGAATAATCGAAATTTTTTTTCTATCATTTTTTTTTTAATTAAAATTGTTCAAAATGCTGACAGTTGCTAAAACATAATCGATGATTAAGTTTAATCAGGCCAACACCTGATTGCAAGAAAGCTTGTTAAATCTTTCAATAGTTAATAGTAGTTAGTGTGTAATTTAAAGTTCATATCATTCACACATACCACATTCTCAAACTCGGACCCATATATTTTAATGAACGTTGTTGCAAGACAATTAATACTCCTACTTTTTTTAGATTTCCTTTGCCAGTTCTCAAAATGATGGCCTCCATAGTGTAAGAATATTATATTTTCTTAAACACATTTGGTAACGTACGTTATTTTAGATTCAATCAACTAGATGAATTAGTTAGAAAATTAAACGATGCTGAAAGACGTGCTGAACTGCTTAATAATGATGTGAATCGCATCAAGGAAGAAATTGTGACAATTAGGAACACTGTTAGTACTTTAACCTCAACAAATGTCACAAGTACTTTATCTACTACATCTTCTACATCTGTCACAAGTATTTTACCTACCATGACCGTAACAAGTACTACACCTTCCACATCTGTTACGATAAACACGATAAACGTAATGGATCAGAGTCTTGGGTAAATATAACAATCGTAAACTTAATTTTTCAATAAAATGAACAACAGAAATTACCACGATGATACACCCACTTAATTTGTAAAAACATGTTTGATGTTTTTTTAATGAATAGTAAGTTTTTGTGTCCATTATTCTGTTTGCTTTTCTTTGCTTTTTATGAGTAAGTTATCATTTTAGTGTTTGTAAATTACTTGATTAATGTTTTTAAAACAAAGACATTACAACATAGAGACAACATGTTTCATTCATAAATACCATACAATTGCGGGCTGTTATTGTTTTAAAATTGTTAGTGAGTGGAAGAGAGAAAGGCAGATCTCTTGGATAGGTTTAAAAAATGGTTTGTTACAATGTTTTTCCGATCGAAAAGATTTAGATTGCTTAGTGCAGGAACTGACACGTAGTAAACCCCTAAAAGGTGAACATTTAATAAATTTTGCGAGTAGATTACTACTATTAAGAAGTAGTGTTATAAAGCGAATAAGTAATGATCCAAATTTAATCCAATGGAAAAACAAATTTAAAGTAATCATTATGCTAAAACGGCTCTAAATACATTCGTTGCAGCATGTACGGGAACACTGAAGAACAATATGCATCTGAAAAAGCCAGAGTCGCTAGAAGAAGCTGTTGCTTATGTTTCCAAATTTGAAAATATTGAAACCTTGTATAATAATGATTCATATGAAAGAAACATGTCAAAATATAATTCAAATTTTTATAATAAAGAAAACACTGGACATTTTCAAAGCCATAATAATAATTCTTATATGAATAGAAATGCTAATAATATGAATCCAAATTTTGATTTTTACAAACCAAATTTATATCAAAATAATCAAAGACCAAATCATTTTTCAAATAATTATTCTAGGGACCCTAAAACTGAAATAAATTTGGAAGGTGACTTTTTCACGATTACAATATTTCTCTTTTATAAAGGGTAGTAAAAATGTTTCGAGTAAGATGTATGTGAAACATGTATATATTTAGTTTATCCTCTAAAAATTTACAGAGGTGATACAATAGATTGTACAAAATAACCGGAAAAAGCCTATAATGACTAGATAGGAAAGTCATGTGTTGGATTTTTTAATAATGTTGCATTCTTAATTTGAACATTCTATTGTATTTTGGTTGTAATTAAACAAGAACTAAATTTTTCTTCGCTCTGTTTGCAAATAAATTAAATAAAAATATTTGTAGCTGCATAGAGGATCAAAATACCATTCAAATGAGGTACTATTATTAATAAAAAATTCAATCATCAAGTTATCACGGTAACACCCGTGACGTAATCAGTTTCAAATGTAGATTGGGTAATTAAAAACAAAAATCATCCATTTTAGGATTTTTTTTTAAATTCGACTGTTTTCGAAAAGTTGAGTTGGTTTCACAATTTAGCAGCATACTATATAAAAAAATATAGTATAAATGCATAAAAATAACTTTCTTATCGGCAATTAATACACAGTGAAGAACTTTGTTTAATGAAAATGTTTCAATAATCGACCATATTTAGGATAAGAATAATTATAAACAAAGTTTTTTGAGTATTTTCTATTCCAGGAAATACCTAGATAAAATGAAAAATATTGAGGAAAGAATCACTTAACGTCTTGCTCGAAGGTTCAAACGGTACCGGAAACCACAATGTGGTTACCCGACAATTGTTCCCAGGTCCCAGGTCAAATGCGCCCCGACAAAAAATGCTCCTTGACAAATGCGCTTCCCGCCTTAACAGTTTTTTATTTTTCTTCTTTTTTTTCTTTTTTAAATTGATTACTGGCAGAATTTTTTTTAGTTTTTCAATTATTTGTTTTCCCTCATTATTCATATCACGAAGTTTTTTAATAAAGCACTACTGCAAAAACTATAAGTTTTTTTATGAGGTTTTAATTTGACTAAAATAAACCAAATATACAAAAATAGAATTATATTTAGAAGTAAAGTGATAAGCTGACATATGTAGTGTTTATAAAAATCAGAAAATGCTTTTTACTTTCCTATAAGTATACAGATATAAGGAAAGTATAGGAATCATGATTTTTTCGACCTCGAATTTTCGACGCGACGGATTTTTACGTTTTGAGGTCCCCTGAATCCGTTTTGACTATTTTCGCGATGATGTGTGTGTGTGTGTGTGTGTGTGTGCGTGCGTGCGTGCGTGCGTTCGTGCGTGCGTGCGTGTGAACCGATACACAGAAAAACACCAAATTTTAAACTTAAGCTTTATTCCATCGTCTAATGAACTGATTAGTTTTTGGGTAGAGTCAAAACATCTGGAGGGTACTTTATAGGTGGTCATTTTTATATTTTATGGAATATATCTGTTATTTACGTTTGGAGAAGAGAATTTTTCAAATAAAAGTTACTTCTAATATTATTATCTATAATTTTTGTTCTATACAAAATTTTCCTGAAATGGTCCGTATTCGAGAAATTTTACAAAATGAAAAAAAAATATTTTTTTTATTAAAATTGTTCAAATAAAAGTTGTTTGTAATAAATGGACCGTATTCGAGATATTTGAGAAAATGTGTAAATTTCGAATTTTGAAGAAAACTCAAAAACGAATATAGAAAAAAACATTAAATTTTAAACTTAAGTTTTATTTCGGCCTGACGTGAAATGATTAAATTTTGGACAAAGTCGGAACATCTGAGGGGTACTTTATGGGAGGCCGTTTTTATATTTTATGGAATAAGTCTCTTATTTATGTTTGGAGAACAAAATTGTTTAAATAAAAGTTACTTCTAATATTATTATCTATAATTTTTGCTAAATGTCAAAATTTCCTGAAATGGTCCGTATTCGAGAAATTTGACAAAATGTGCAAAATTCTGATTTTTATGAAAATTGTTGAACTAAAAGTTGTTTACGATATCGATCTCTATAATTTTTGTTTATACATGATTTTTCTAAAATGGACCGTAATGGAAAATTGGAGGAAAAGTGCCAAATTGAAATTTTTCAGTATTTTCGTTTTCAATGAATATCTATAGAAAAATGTTTTGAGGTAGATGTATTTGAAAAATGTATATACTTAGTTTATCCTTTAAACATTTATAAAGGTACTGCAATAGGTTGTACAAAATAACCGGAAAAAGCCTATAATAACTAGATAGGAAAGTCATGTGTTGGACACATCAGATTTTTAAATAGAATATGTCTTCACAGTCATTCATTCAAGTCAGAGTTAGTAGAATTATTTCTACATTTAAGTAGGTGTAGAACAGGATTTGGTTAGTTAAAAAGAGCTATGATTATATTAGTAAAACTGAATTCGTTTCAAGACAATATTTTAGGTACCTATAGCAAGTTATTGGTTAAATGCGTCTTTGTAATTCTTAGTTGTTTATGTAGCTCTATCACACCCTGTATTACTTATACAAATTATTTAATATGAAATGAAACGAAAAAGAAAATGGTCAGAAGTCATATTCTAACTATGGAAATATATGAAAAATGCACCATATTTCAGTAACTGATATTCCTAATTTTTTGAACGCCTTGTATGATTTATTTTGCAAAGTGTAAGTAAGCATGAACAAACAATATACAAGTGTAACACATGACATAGGTTTCATGAAGAAAACAAGAATTACTTAAGGTTGGTGGATATATACATTGCCCAGCTTAGCTAAAACGTTCTATCTGACATGAGGAAACTTTTAAGATATTAATGATTTTGTTTTCAAATTGTCCACTATGTAAAACTAAATCTAAGAAACAAGTGCTTTTTATCTTTATACTGTAGTTAGGACATTTTTGCGTAGAAAAAACATTGGATATAGATGCATGTCTGCATCACAAATACGCCTTTAACTCACAAATTTTGTCAGATGGAACGTTTTAGCTAAGCAGGGCAGTATAATAAAAGATTAATTATGCACTTCTTACTTTTGAATCCTTCTAACAGCTTACCCTGTAGAGCTGCAAACTTGAGGTTCATAAGAAAGTTGTCTTGAAAAATAAACTAAAATTTGAACAAATTCTGACAGTAAAAAATGCGGGGTCCTTTATATGTTCAATTTTTTTAGACAAATATCTACTAGATTTTCAACGGATGCAGCAGATGTACTTTTTCTTCAAAATAAAAAAATCAAATCATCTTTTACGGAAGAAAATGGTTATGTAGTTGTTTACACAGATGGAACTTGTGAAAATATTGGTAGACAAGATGCAAAAGCCGGAATAGGAGTTTGGTTTGGATACCATCACCCTCTGTAAGTTTGGGTTTCATGAATATAAATCTAAAATAATTGTCTTTTTAAATTGTATTGATTCTAAGACAAGTTATAAGAGTAATTTTAAAAAATAGATTTCAAAAATTAAGAGATTGAATCATAGAAATCGGACAAGGTGGTAAAGAATTATCGTTGAACAAACATAAAAAAAAATCCGATGAATTGAGAACCGTTGAGGTCGGTTAAACATTTTCGTAGGTTCTTGATGATACATTAATAAATACTTAACTTATAATTCATGTGGTTATATTATTTCTTATATTATTTTTTTTAGAAATATATCAAATCCTGTAGAAGGCATAGTTACCAACTCAACAGCTGAAATTCAAGCTTGTATACAAGCTTTAAAAGTGTTAGAAAGTCAAGGTATGCTCTTCAATAATAATTATCATTGGTAATACCATAGAAGCAGAGCCGGCGGAAGGAACGGGCGACCCAGGCGAACAAAAAGATCAAAAATAATTTCAGTTAAGAAGCTAAAAAAAAAGGGCGTCCCCTGTCGCGTTCGGTCAGAAGAGATATGGTCAGCCTAAATTATAGGGGCGCCAGTTAAGGTGCTTGACCGATCTAAATACGTTCCTTCCGCCGGCACTGCACAAAATGTGAGAATTTTTGGAGAACATTTTGTGTTCCTTTGAATATTATGTATCTAACTTTCACAAAAAAATCCCTCCCTAAAATACCACGAGAAGTCAGCCGAGTGGTATTTCTGGAGGATTCTGGTGAGTGAAATTGGCATAATTTGTAAGTAAACAACAAAATGTTTAAAAAAAATCACCAATATAAACATAATTTTATAAAAAATATTAGCTTTTTTCCGTGATGTAGATTTTTTTTTACAATATAGGTATATTAGGCTATCCAGAACATGTAGTCCGGGTCCTTTAGAAATGGCTGACTGTAGATACACATATATACGTACGATTTACATTGAAAGAGATCTGGTGCTTTGTTATGTTAAAAAGTGAATATTTTTTGTTTTGTTTTTAGTACTATGAAAACCATGAAACCAATAAAATTATTTTTGGCCCTATTTTAGAAAATTATAAAAAACGCTGGGACACATCAACTTTTAAACTAAAATGTACGTTTTCCGAACGAAAATATAAATATAAAGGGCATTTCATGTAATTCGGTATTCTTTTTTCAATAGAACATCCTGTATTATTCTATATTTTTGAAAGCCGACTTCAACAAACTATAATATTTATTGTCTGTATGAATAAGGGTAAAATTTTGAAAATAATAAAAATATTATTACGTTTTAAATATTGGTCAGAGAAAACTATTACACCAGAATGCACTAGTAATGCACCAATATGCACCACTAAACATTTTTTTTGTACTACTTTCCTTGAGAAGATATATCTCTTTGAGGGAGGAGGCCAAATAAACGCTGCCTCAAGATTTAGTATAATGCACCAGTTATCCCTTCTAATGCACTCATATGCACCACCAATAAAACTTTTTGCACCCCCTCCCTTTATTAGTTACAGCAATTGATTTGTCGTGATTTTAGCCCCTCCCAATAAAGTTTTCACAAAAAAAATTGTTGCACCGGCATGCATTCCTGATGCACTCATATGCAAAACTAATTAAACTTTTTGCATCCCCTTCCTTTAGTAGTTATAGCCAGTTTTTTACCATGAAGTTAGCCCCACGCAATATTTTCGCAAAAAAGAATTGCAGCGGTATGTACTATATTTTAAATAATCGGTACCCTGGACAGTGGATTGGAAAGAGAGGCCCAATTGAATGGCCTGCAAGGTCACCGAATTTATGGCCTCTAGACTATTTTCTTTGGGGACACTTGAAAAATAAATGTTTTGCTACGAAGTCTAATTCTATAGAAGATCTTCGCCAACGGATAATAGCTGAGTGCAGGAGAATAACATCTCAAATTCTACAAAATGTTCGCAATAGATTTGAACAAAATTTGTGTTACTGTATGAAAGCAAATGGGTCACATTTTTAACACTTGCTAAATTAACGCTTTAAAAAATCAATTTTACAGTTCATTACTTTTTTTAGAAAGTAGGTAAACTTAAATAACTAACAAAATTGAAATGTAATTTTCTATTGAAATGTAATTTCTCATAAATTTACCTTTTCAAAAATATGCGACTCTTGGTACTTTCCTTATCTAAATTTTAGGGGTTGGTCACCCATACTCGAGGGTCGAAGTGTTGATCTTAAAATTAGGAAAAACATGTGTCCTGCTCCAAACAAAAATCGACGTGTCCAAGCATTTCTGCTTCTAGGTGCATAATTTTCACCCTCAAGAGGGCACTAATATCGGAATTTGACGTACCAACATTGGCATTACTGAATTTCTTATAAAATTACCTTTTAAAAAATGAGCCACACTTAGTACTTTCCCTATCTAAATTCTAAGGGTTGTTCACCCCACTGCTCTAGGGTTGAAGTGTCAATGATGTAATTGGGAAAAAATGTGTTCCCCCCTCCAAACAAAAATCGACATGTCCGAGGGAACCAAGAAATGGGGGTGGACACTTTTCATTGGACCACACTGTACTACTACTATAAATAGGCAAAGACAAAATAGTTCAGTACCATTTTCTTTTCTATTTGTGAATCGATTTTATTTTTTAAATTTTTGTTTAGTAGCTATGGATGTTTTAGTGTTATCAAAAAAAAAAAAAAAAACTGGAAATATATACAGGATGTCCCATTAGTGTGTAATTGTTCAATATTTCAATTTGTGTTATAGACACGCAAACAAATTTCAAAAAAGTTATATGGATTTGAAAAATACATATTTTAAAAATATTTTTGTGTATACAGGGTGTTGCGTTTTTGCCAGGCAAATAAAAATTATGTTTTTAAATAGAACACCCAGTATTTTTATTTAATTTTTAGATTGTTTTGGTAATACTTTATTCAACCCTAGAATGTTTTTGAAAAATATTACAGTGTTGCCAAGAAATTATTTTTTTTTTGAAATTAGAGGATGATGCAGACCCCAAATTAAATTATCATAATTTAGGTAGGTTTACACTAATTTCAAAATTATTTAATATACAGACTGATACTAGGCTAACGAATAGTGGTGATAGTACTGGTTTATTTTATGCAAAGTATTTTGAAACATGTCTTAAATATAACTAATTTTCAAGTTCAATTTACTCAATTTTTTCAAATGCCCTGTATATTATCTTAATATAAAATTCCTTATAAATTTTCTTATATACCGATACCAACATGTTAGCCAATAACACATATACAGGGAGTCCCATCAGTGCGTAATTGATCGATAGCTGAGGTCGGATATAGTAGAGCGATGGAGCTCAACCCCCTTTTTAAGAGGTCTCAAGAGTAACCTAAAAATAAAAATTGTGTTTCATATCATATCAATAAATGAGGGTTTTTAAATTGTGTTATTTTATTGAATTTTTGCGAAAATATAAGGTGGATCTATTTTCAAGGTAAAGAAATCGTTGTAACTACTGAAGGAAAGGGATTCAAAAAGTTTTATTGATGGTGCATATGAGTGCATCAGGAGTGCATACCGGTGCAATAATTTTTTTCCGAGAACTTCATTGGGGGGGGGGGGGGGGGCTAACTTCACGGTAAAGAAATAGCTGTAACTACTAAAGGGAGGGGGTGCATAAGTTTTATTGATGGTGCATATGAGTGCATTACAAGGCCTAACTGGTGCATTACAGTAAATTTTGAAATATTGAAAAATATCATTGGGACCATGGTGTAAGAATATTGGGATCAACTTCACTGTCCTTACTACAACATACTTGGTAACCGTATTGTAGTTACTCTGCTTACACATACCGTGGTAACGTAAAATATGTAACGCCATATATGTTTAATTTGGGGATTTCTAATTCAAATTAGAATTATAAGAAATTTTATAGTCTCCTGATTTAAAATTATGTCTCTAAAATAAAAAGAAAGGTTTTATTTTGAATCTATTATATTTGTGTTTAAATATATTTACATCTTTATATTTTAATATAACTTACAGTGTCCAGTAGTTATTTCAATATACTGTATTTCAATTTTAATTTCTTTCATAGTAAATACTAAAATATTCTAACAAACCCTAATCACAGAAAAACTTATCTCTTCAAAATTATTTGCACTTTGCGCATGATCGATATGTTCAAATGTGCACCTTACCACGTAACCGTTGTGATTAGAAGTAGTCATATGCTTTGGTAACATATGACGTCATGGAAATAACCAAACTGTATCAAGAAATGCTTTGGTAACTATAGTATGTTCTAGTAAGTTATGGAAAGCTTATAAAGAAATTCCTCAAGTTTACTATTACGACGAAAACGAAACAAATTCAGCCCAACCCAGATGATAATAGAAAAAGGATATCGCTGGTATTGTTCCTTTCCTGATTGCCCTAGTGCTGGTTCTCTGTAGTTTTCATGCTCACTTATGCCAAGGAATATTGGAAGATGTAACATGAATAGCTTGTTATATTATCTACTTTGATATATGTGTTTTAGCTCAATTTATAGGGCGTGGGTTAGGTTTTTAAATAACTCTAATAACTTTGAAAAAGAAGTAGGGTACCACTATATTTAAAACTTATAGACTTAACTCTAAATTAGTAATAAAAATATAGAAAATCACTAACCACTAACAAATTATACTTAAAAAATGCCTTAGATACGGTAGATATCAAATTCTAATTCACATAAGTTTGCAAATAATTCAAATTTAAAACAATTTATTGATTAGATCAATTGCACTTGTCTGTGTGGTAAATAAGGTAATATACGATATGGTAAGATAAAGGTAAAAATCAGGTATTTCTTCCTTCGTCCCAAACTGCAGAGGTACATCAATCCTTAAACATTATGTACCGGTTAGGCAACTTCAACCAAGTGATTCGGGATTCATATTCATAACTCTCATTCGAGACTCCTATTCGTGATTGAACCGTGAATGATCTTCAAGATAAATTCTTGTTTGTATTCGAACCTGAACCGTCTAGAGATTGCTATAGGCTTAAAAATGTTAAAAAATTATGATAGATGAAGGGAAATTTGAAAAGGATGTAGATAAATTGCAAAAGGAAAAATCTTATTTAATGTATTTAAATATAGTAAAGCATAATATCTTACTCCAAAAAATAATATATAATTTTATATAAAAGCTAACATGTATCATTCATTGCAGATGTAGAGGTTATGTATAAAATTTGACAATTTGCTCGAGAAATCATTGAACAAAATATATATTTAATAACGTATTATTAACAAAACGTACCTTATAAAATCAGACGGTTATTAACATAAATAAATATGAATTAATATTTCGGATGACCGTAATAAAATCAAAATAGAAGTGACCTCTCCGTCGCTGTCTGTTAGATCAAATAAAATTGTCACTTCCTCTGACACAAAGCATAGACGAGAAATGACATTTGAGTAAGAGGTGATTGTGTCCGAAATAATGAAATAACGGTTCCAACCGTTACAAAGAATGTTCGATGGCCAAAAGAGTATATCAATCAATAACTAACAGAACGCTGGTCTTTAAAATACACAATGAATCACGACTATCTCGTATAAATGATAAACAAGTTTGTGCGTCTACAAGCGGCCATCATTTTTGACAAACTTCACGTTAACGTTTTGCGGAATTGAGTGAAAACATTGCACCATTCGTTATTTTCATGTACAGTTTATTTTGATTCGCGTGTATTGGAATAAAAGACGATTGTCTTTGTTTGATGTATTGTAGTGTTAAATAATCAATAAATCAATCAATGAATTATTATATGGTCCCTTATTAATTTAGTTTACTTTTTCATGTGTCTTCTAAAGTTTTTCTGGCGAAGTCTTTGATGATAGCTTAAGAGGCCGAAAGCGCTCAGACGAATTGTTTTATGAGTTATTGAACAAAACTCAATATTTACGCACTTTACGAGTAAATACCCTCTAACTTCATATCTTATTACCCAGTGTATACACACCACTCAACTTCTTCATTATATTAATTGTTTTAAGTATATTTTAACTGCAGGTGTCAGTAAAGTAAAAATTTTAACTGCTTCTCAATTTACAATAAACTGCATGACGAAATGGATCAGAAATTGGAAGGAAAACAATTGGATGACTTTATCTAAAACACCTGTTAAAAATAAAGAAGACCTGCAAACACTAGATGATATAATCCAAAGATTTGTAGATGTAACATGGGTATGATTTTTTATTTTATTTGCAATTATTTTACGAACGTGTGCCAAGAGAAAACAAAAACTATAAAATACCAATAAATATTTTTTGTGGTTGTTAGATAATATACCTAGTTAATACTAGGTATTTACAAAGTGTGCAAATTATCGTGCTCTGTTGTAGGGTTGCCACCTTTTTATTTCCCAAATCCCGGATATGATCGATCCACACTACGGGATACATATTATTGTATATACCTACTTTATTATGAGATATTTTGAAAAATGGGTAACCTACCCATCTATTAATTTTGAAATTTTTACGTACCGACATGTTTTTTACATTTAAAAAAAATAACAGATTGATATATCATTATTAATTTATCTATGTATGTTATTTAAATTAAACAAAACAAAAACAGGCCTAATTCCTAATTTTTTGAACGTTTAGATATACTCATATAAAGGTCAGTGAAGTTTAGCACACAAAATGCGAATTTCCATAAAAGTTAGCATTCGTTTGTGCACGATTTTTCCATGTTTGTCCAACAAAAATTTTCGTTTGTTAATCCTTCAAAAAAAGTTATGAAAAAATTTAAAATTTAAGAAAAATTTAACATCATCACCGCCATAAAAACTTTTTATTAATTTCTATTTCTAATTAATTCTATTGTCCCTGATTTGTCCAAGTTTGTCCAACCAAAAGTTTTGTTTGCTCACCCCTCAAAACCGAGGTATTAAAAAAATAAAAAATAATAATTCGCCTCGTCCTTAGGGACAACATTAATACATTTCATTCGAAATAGATACGGCAATCCTTTGTCCAACTTTCCTTTGTCCAGACCTTATTTTTGTTTGTGCGTCCAAAAGAAATTAGTTATTAATAAAATTTTCTTTTGTCCACCCTTCAAAAAAAAAAAAAATGACAAAATTGAAAATTTGAGACAAATTTAACATATTGAGTTCTTCATTTGTTAATAACTAATTTCTGTTGGGTGGTAATGGAATAAGCACAAATAAGGACTGGACTAAAGAAAATAATATGAGGACAAACGATTGCAGTCGTTAGTTTTAATAAATTGCTATTAGAAGTACTTATATTATTAATTATTCATATTTTGGGTTCTTTGTTTATTATTAACTAATATCTGTTGGTTGAATAAACAAAAATAATGTGGGAAACAACGATTGCAGTAATTAGTTTTAATAAATTGCCATTAGGAGAACTATTAAAAATTATTCTTATTTTGAGTTCTTTTTAACTTGTTAATAACTAATTTCCTTTGAGACAAATCAAAATTAGACCTGGATAAACTAAACTAATGTATGGCCAAACGATTCCAGTAGTTAATCTTTTGTTTATATTTTGAGCGCTTTATATTGTTATTAACTAATTTCTTTTGGGAGGACAAGGGTTAAAATGGAGGAGTTTTCTATCTCCTTTTAAAAGGCACTCAGAAAGTATGTGGTTATTGCTAAATTCGAAGTATGTAGTTAATGCTACATATCTAGTTATATAGATTGCTCTAATCGGGTCGTTTACGAGCGGCCATATTGCCTCGCAAGTAATCATTAATCAGAATCGATTTTGCAAAAATCTGTTTACAAACCAATATTTTTTAGTTTTTGAATACAGTAAAAAAATAATTATCTATATTTTTATTTCAAGGCATAAACTTATTTCGAAAAATATGGATGATCAATCTATGTAACTCTCTATTTTATTGACCTTGTCAAATCACCAGGCCTACAGGGTTGGCATAATTTTGCCATATCATAACCCGTCAAACCCCACTGGTAGCCATTTTGTTTGGAATGCCTGTTTGACAAGTCATTGAAAATGCCTGAAACGGATTCAGAAAAAAGCAAATTTAACAGAATCTGTCAATTTAATTTCCATCAACCAGTAGATACGCGGATTTGGTTTCATAAATCACGTTTTACCAGAAAATTTGTTCAAGCAACGATATTTTAAATACTATATTGTGTTTTGATTTTGTAGATCCACGTCAATTATAATGGCCATGAAGGCATCAGACAAGCCAATTTATTAGCAAAAGAAGGTGCACGAAGATATTCTCGCCGATGAAAATTAAAATAAACAATTTTGTAGTTGTAGTTTAATAAAAACAATAGTTTAAAAAAACTTTTTTCATTGTTGGTACTTTTTATGTGGGTATGCGTGAAAGAAAGAAGCAGGGGTGTCGCGGTTTTTCCATCTTATGAAAAAAACAGGTTTAATTCAGGTCGCTGAAGTTGGCACCCCAATGATATTTAAAAAAAAAAAGAAATTGCACTGGAAAGCACTACTGTTGCTCCAATATGCACTACTAATTATTTTTTTGCTCCACTTTCCTTAAGAAACTACAGCTATTTCTATGTGCGGGTGGGGTAGCAAATTAACGCTGTCCTCTGCCAAGTAAAAATTTTATGATTTACTGAGTGCTTCAATTAGTCTTTGTCGTTATAGCTATAGTTATTTCTTTACCGTTAAGTAAGCCCCTCAATAAAGTCTTCCAATAAAACTTTTGCACCCCTCCCTTTAGTAGTTTAGCTATTTCTTTACCGTATAGTTAGCTCTCAATGATGTTTCCTCAAAAAAAAATATGGGGCAGGTATGCACTTTTAATGCACTCATATGCTCTCATATGCACTTATATGCACCAACAATAAAACTCCCCTCCCTTTTGTAGCTATAGCTGTTTATTTACCGTTAAGTAAGACCTGCAATAAAGTTTCAGCAAAAAAATATTGAACCGGTATGTACTCCTGATTCATTCATATACACCACTAATAAAACTTGTTGCGCCCCTTCCCTTTAGTAGTTATAGCTGTTTCTTTACTGTGAAGTCAATCCCCAAAATATTTTCGTAAATAAAACTTGCACCAGTATGCACTCCTGATGCACTCATATGCACCAACAATAAAACTTTTTGCACACCCTTCCTTTAGTAGTTATTGAAGTTAGACTCACAATGAAGTTTATCGCACTCCTCATGCACCAATGTGCAATCCTGATGCACTCATATGCATTCATTTGCCCCCATATGCACTCATATGCACCCATATGCATCCATATGCACCACCAATAAAACTTTTTGCATCCCTCCCTTTTGTAGTTATAGCTGTTTAATTACCGTGCAGTTAGTCCCCAATGATGTTTTGGCAAAAAAATATGCATTCTCCCCCCATTAGTGGTGCATATGAGTGCATCTGAAGTGCAGCATGAGTGCATACTGGTGCAATATTTTGTTTTGCAAAAACATCATTGGGGGGATAACTTCACGGTAAACAAATTTCTCTAACAACTGAAGGGAGGCGGTGCAAAATGTTCTATTGGTTTATTGGTGGTGGTGCATTAGGTGTGCATATAGGACAGTCTCAATACTTAATGTCCATGGCTTATTAGATACCAATTTATGTGGCAAAAGCTCTATTTTAAAAGCATCTTTGTCAAAACGTTTTCTTCTACTTCGTGACCATTCTTGTAAGTTCGATTTACTCCACGAAGCTGAGGGCAGCTTGGGCCCAGCACACGACAGGGTTCTTTCAAATCTTCAAGTATGTGTTTTCACCTTTGGGGTCCGGGGATGATCTTAATTCGTAGGGGGATTTTTGAGATTTGTTTCCGAATTTTCAAATTATTTCAGTTATTAATTTTGTTAGTTGAAGGCATTTTAATGGATTTAACATACTGTTTATATAATATATAATATATAATATATAATATATAATATATAATATATAATATATAATATATAATATATAATATATAATATATAATATATAATATATAATATATAATATATAATATATATTATATAATATATAATATATAATATATAATATATAATATATAATATATAATATATAATATATAATATATAATATATAATATATAATATATAATATATAATATATAATATATAATATATAATATATAATATATAATATATAATATATAATATATAATATATAATATATAATATATAATATATAATATATAATATATATAATTTAAATATCATTTAAATGATATTTAAATATTATTTAAATATCATTTAAATATCATTTAAATATCATTTAAATATCATTTAAATATCATTTAAATATCATTTAAATATCATTTAAATATCATTTAAATATCATTTAAATATCATTTAAATATCATTTAAATATCATTTAAATATAATTTAAATATCATTTAAATATCATTTAAATATCATTTAAATATAATTTAAATATAATTTAAATATATTTTAAATATCATTTAAATAAATTAAATTTAATGTAGGTACATCCTTTGTTATACCATATATATATAATCTATTGTTATGCCATGATCGATGAATTTCGAGTTCATTAATACAATCCTGAAACTAAAATATAACGTAAAGAATGAAAACATACATTTCCGCGTGCGCCGATCGAGGGTTACGAAAATATAATGTGATAAATCAAATTGTGAAAGTATACTGAATATGTATGACGTTAAAACAAAACAAAAATATCTTTAGTTCCTGCGAAGTTTAAATACTTTTAATTACAAAATATGAAAGGAAATTACCTAAATAATAATAATTTATTGTAATTCATTAATATTTGTCTCTAGACATATCTACATAATAAATTAACTTTTTCTATTGGTCAAGCAATTTATAAAATTAATAAATGAAAATAGCACGTAGCTTACAGAAAACAACTTTTAAAATATTTACCTACTTTTGGAATTTGAACGACAAGGCGTTAAAATCGACGTTTCTCTTAATCAAAATTAGTATTTTTTTTTAAACTGCAGTCTAGCTACATTCCAATCAATGATTAAATTGCTAATTTGCGAATATTAATTTTAAGAAATATTGAGGTTTTGAATTTCAATGAGTTTTGGTAATAAAAAAATAAAAGTCAAGATTTAAATATTCAGTTCTTAGTAAAAATATATAATCGTAGGTCAAGGACACAATAAGAAACAAATAAAGTGAATATAATGAAAGAAAAGTGAAGTGATTATAATCAGTTGAGGTCCTAAAAACTGAATTCAATTTTGGAAATATGGAAAATCCTCAATTCCATCTACGAAATTATGAAAATTACACAGCCATATTCCCAAAGTGAAAACCAAAGAAAAATTGAAAAAGCTGAGAATTAAAAAAAAATGAGTACATCGGCCGTGAGTCGAACCCCGAACCTCGACTTTAAACAGTCCATATTTTTACCAATTTAGCTACCAAAGCACACACGCTTTGATATCTGAATTCGTAGATTTTAAGTCAATCAGGTTACGATTCTCGTCGGTAGGTACACACAAATTCTTATCCCATCTCAGCTCCTTTAATTCTCCTTAATTGAATTTTGTAACGTTGGGAAATCTAATTTTATTTTATTAATAAACAAGCTATCCTTTTGTACAGCTTTTTGTGATATCATTCTCTATAATTTTTGTCCTATACATAATTTTCCTAGGATTTGAGAAATTTGACAAAAAATGTAAAATTCGAAATTAAAAAAAATTCTTTGAATAAAAGTTTCTTGTGATGTCATTTCTACAATTTTTTTCTACACTCACATGGATATTACCTTATCTACGCACCGATTACAAAACGAAAAAGTATGATATTGCCTTCAACTGAACGAATATATTTCATATCCATTCTAGGTAGTGAGAACACTGCAAAAAAATGAAATCCGCCAATCACCGTTCATATTTTGATCAACCGACTGCTATTATTTTTAAAATTTTAAACAAGAAATAATTCTGTCAAACTACACCGAGAAAAAACTTTGCTAGTGGGTATTAAACACTTAATAGTGGGTATTAATTTTTTAAATACTATATGAGACAGACAAACTGATTAATAGCAGCTATTAAATTTTTGTTCTTGGATCAGTGTTGCTGTCACAAGCAACTAATAAAAAACTTTGCTTAACGTTAGTAAATAATTTAACAACAGGTATATTATACAGTTTAATAGAAAAACTAAATAATTTAATAGTCATTATTAAACAGCCTAATAGCGTTTAATACATTAATAAGTGTTATTAAATGGTTTAATAATGGGTATTTGCAAGTTTTAATACTCCCTATTAAACCACTTTAATTGTGGTTATTAAATAGGTTTATAGAGGTCGAAGTCATATATTATTTTAAAATTAGTTATTTTGTCTTAATAACCTAAAATATTTTTTTATTTGTAGATTTTCGTTAGTGGGTTGTAGAAAAAATATACTGTACAACTCGAGTGGATTGTCCACATTGCACAAATTTCGTCTTTGTGCGATATGGCCATCATATCCACTCTTGTTGCACAAACTACTATTGTACTATACATGATTTTCCTAAAATATATCGTATTCGAGATACTTGAGAAAAAATGCAAATTTTGAATTTTGAAGATAACTCATAAAAGAAAAACACAAAATTTTAAATTTAAGCTTTAATCCATCCTGCGGTGAACTGATTAAATTTTGGGCAAAGTCAGAACGTCTGAGGGGGAAGGTCGTTTTCCTACTTTATGAAATATATCTTTTTTACGCTTGGAGAAGAAAATTCTTCAAATAAAAGTTGCTTTTCATATTATTCACTATAATTTTTGCCTTGTATAAAAACGGATAGAGAAAAAAAAACAAATTTTACATTTAAGCTTTAATACATTCTGCGGTGAGCTGACTAAATTTTGGGCATTATCGAAACATCTGGACGTACTTTATAGGGAGTCATTTTTTTTACTCTTTTACGATTGGGGAACATTTTTCAAATAAAAGCGGTTTGCGATATCATTTTTCTATAATTTTTGTTCTATACATGATTTTTTAAAATGGACCGTAACTAAAAAATTTGAGGAAAAGTGTAAAAAAATTCGTTGAATATATATTCCATAAAGTTGGATCCATATAGGTTTTTTTTAATACTACGATTGGAAAAAACGTCGTAGGGTATTCACCTTTTTTAAAAACTTAAAATATTAAAGATGGCATTAATTATCTGTTATATTCGGTATTTTTTTTAAAAGGTTAAATTTTTTTTCATAAATGCGAATTTTACAGAAAACTAATGTCACAAGTCACATTTTAAGTTTTTCATTAAGCAAAGGTGATTGCCCTACGACGTTTTTTCCAATCGTAATATTTAAAAAAAATTTCCATATGGATCCTACATTTATTGGCACACACTGTATACAAATATGTTTTGAGTAAGATGTGTATTCGGTCTGACAGAAGAGGCCTTATGCCGATTCTGTCAAGAAGAAGAGGAAACGGCAGAACACGTATTTTGCTACTGCGAAGGTCTAGTAAGACTGAGATTCCTTACACTTGGAGAAGAAAAACCAAGGGCAACTAGCTATACCGGAGAACTACTTCCCAGTCTATGGAGTCTACTACAAAAGACCGAATTAGACAAGGTACTCTAAACAATTATTAAAGGATATCCACAATAGATCTGAAAAGGTCGAAGTGGGGGAGGCCACATGGCCCATAGTCCTAATTAAATCTTAAAAAGATGTGAATGGAAAATGCATGTATTTATTCATCGTCTAAACATTGACAGGGGTGATTAAATAGGTTGTACCAAATAACCGGATAAAGCCTATAATAACTAGAAGAAAGTCATGTGTTGGACACATAAGCTTTTTCAATTTTTGGAGCTGTCTACCTGGAAGATGGTTCTATTCTCCTGCTCCATAGGTTTTTCTCTGGAATGAGGACACTGTATGCTTTTTCTGTGATGTCGGGAAACTTTCTGTCCCATCGCATTTCTTTCAGACTTGACTACCCTCCTGGTCTCCCTTTCCAGCAAAATATAAAGGGGGGAGGTTATATCCAGCAAAGTTTCCATAATCCTCGTCTGATGACGACACAGGCAAGCCGCTGAATTCCATCCAACTTTGTTCTGAACGTTCGTTGAAGTTCCCTGTTCGACCAGACAACCGATCCGTACCTAACCATTGGTTTCATTACGGTTTGGTAAATCCAGTTTCGGGCTGATTTCCCTTGCTTTGCCGCATATCCTTCTGATGGTACAGAGGGATATTTCTAGATGAGTTTCTCCAGGATAATCTCCAGATATTTCACCTCCTTCGCAAAAGGAATGGTTTCTCGAACTAAGGCAGGTTATTTAAAATTGTTGAGTTTTATTATCTTGGTGAAGGGGATGATAACAGTTTTCCGACGATTAATAGACATGAGCCCCCAGGGTAGCCAGTTCCCCTGTAAATAGTTGGTAACAAGTTTGTTTGACCTCGACAGTGGCGCGCTGAGCGCGTTATGATGAACTATAATTCGGTACAGTCGGTAAAGTAGAAAACTACTAGGTAAAGCGATTTAAAAAATGGCGGGCTTTAAAATTTATGAAATTTGAAGTAATTTCAAGTAACATTTTCCTATTTTACAGCTTTTACTTACAATAATTGAAACAATCAATAAGTAAAATGAATTTTTATTGTAAGTGAATGCTGAAAAACGGAAAATGTGACTTGTTTTAAATGAAAAATAAAAACATTTGTAATAAGTTTATTTTATTTAGAATAGGTAACTATATCATTACATTATATTAAACATCATATTCACAATATGTTGAAAAATGTTCAAGGGTTGAAGTTAATTTAAAAATATACGTTTACACTAATCACGATTATTATTGTTATTAATATTATTATTTTATATCTATAAAATTACCTAATATCACAAAATTACACATTATCACAAAAAGTACACATTAAAAATAAATTGAGTTTACTACATGAAAATTTTTTTATTATTCTTAAGCTCTATTGGGTGTTCCAGTGCCAGAGTTGCTAAAAAATAATTAATTGAGATCAAAGTTTAAGAAAAATTTAAAAATAGTCACTTGTCAAATAAGTATTTAATTTTGTCATGAACTACATAATTTTAAGGAATAGGTAACTTTGGCATGTATAGAAATGATTTTAAAACAATAACAAAGACCAGTTGTTTTGAAATTTTGTTGGTTAGGTAACTCTGGCACTAAACCACTTTACTATCCCTTCACCCATCTATTTCGGTTCATTGTAGTTGCAATATCCATTCCAAAAATCTCCATACTCAGGAATAACTAAAACAAAAAAAAAATAAAGGCGCCGTGTGCATCTTAAAATTAAACTTAAATTTTTAAATAAATTTGTTTCTGATAATTTTAAAGCAGTCTTAATTGTATTTTTAGATTTTAATAAACTATTTTTTAATCTTGAAATTTTGTTTCGCTGCTCTCGATTAATATAATAAAATTTTCTCTTTCTAGGAGTTAAATTACCAATTCTAGTTGCATTAATTTGATTTAAAATACCAGTTCTTACACGTGGTTTCTTTATTAAAGGTTCCTCAACACATTCAATTCTATCATTGAAAAAATCTAGCTTTCTTTTAGCTGAAGTTATATTCGAAACAGAAGGTTTAATCAAAACATTACTAATTACATTTATTTTTGCAAGCGAATTTGATGAAGGCAGCTCTGAAAAATTTTCATCTAATGTAATATTATTATTATTAGTAGTAATATTCTCTTCTAAAGGCGCTAAAGGCAAGGCAAATTTAATGAGCTTAGTAGGCAAAGTGCTGGTGAAGGCATTCTCGTCAAAATGATCCTCGCACTATAGTTTTTTTTAGATGTGTAGGGAATATTTAAAATATCAAACCATTTCTCTCTAAGGGTAATAATGGACGGAAAAGTAAAAAATTTCTTATTAAGTGAATGTAAATAATATTTGCTTCTGCAATTTGGAGCAGCACATGATAATGTGAATTTATTATAAGTTAATGACATCGTTAAGGACCTCAGTATATTTTTACACCTATAAATTACTTAAATTTAACTAAAACTAAATTAAAAATAAGATTAATTAAATTTTACTCACCTATATTTTCCACGACTGTCATGTTTTAGTGTAACATAACCTAATTTATTAGCAAAGCCAGATTTATACCACCTCATAATATTCAAATGTAGCTTTAACTTTATAAATTTATAACAATTATCCCTGTATTTGATCATTATATTGTATTAAAGTGATATTTAAAAGATTGCATTAGTAAAATTATTGATTTCTTTAAAATTTATTCATTTTTTAATTATTATATGGGTGTAAAAACGGCTTTTATTTAGTGCTCGCAGCGCGTGAAGCGCGATATGATAAACTACAAACAAGGAAACAATTCCCGCCTATTATTCAAACCTTCTCTTTTTAGTTTTTCTATGTGAGCCCCTTCTCGGACCCTATTTTGTATATCTAGTTATATAAGTGTGTTGTATCCTAAGCGAAGAGTATATTATGTTAGCCCGCCGTCTTGGCATTTTGTCCCTAAATATATGGTTTTTTAAGAATCTTAAAAAATTCAACATGACCCTCGTACGAGCAAGTTACAAACTTAACACGAAGCAGAAAAACAAATTTCAACAAACCAGTCATTTGCCTAATAAGTAGATGGATATAACGGATATACAACTAAAAAAAAAATCACCTCGAAAGTTCATAATTTTTAAATATTATCTCTTTCAAATAAGCTGTAATTAAAAATCCAAAAAAACTACTAATTCACTACCTATACGTGTATTTAAACAATCTATAAAAAAAGTTTATATACGATTCGTTAACCTTTTAAAAACCAGTTTTATTTCAATTAAAAATGTTAGTAGAACGACAATAAATGTTATTTTCAGTTATGTTTGTACTTATTGTTAGATCGCACTTTGGCTTATTCCAATAGAAAACCCCATACTCTAATTTGTGAAAATGGAATTATTGTATGGTTTTGGAAAGTGGACCAACTTTGTTTATTTAGCTTACATACTTTAATTGTAATGAAATTATTTTTAAGATGAATAGTTAGATTTTGAATATATTAGAGAGTCATTGCAAGTTCATTTAAGGTCAGTCACTATTAGTGCCGCTCTTATTTTGACATCTAAGCAGGCGCAGATCGTTATGTTTTAAAACTGACTTTATTAACCCTCAGCCACCCGCGTGCAATTTCGAAATAAGAATATCGCATTCAATTAAGTCATAAGAATGGAATGAAAATATATGCTATAGATTTTATTTAAATAATTTACATATTTCTCATATATATTTTAATTCTTTCCTAACAACTGTAAAATAAAACATGTACCTAATAAATATAACTTCATTTACATTTTTATACATATGAACAACATAAATTAAATTCATAAAATTCACAGATAATTTTTTAGCATAAATAGAATAATACAACAAAATTAAAAACAAAATTAAATCCCCATACGCAATAATATCTATTTCATCTGAAATTGCATGACTGGCATATGTTCTGCATGCTCGAAGCATATAGAATTATTGCATTGCTTGAACTTGTATTTGTTCATGTGATTTTTTTTTCTACTACACATATCTAAAGCAGAATTCCGCATTTCACTATTTTATGAAGTTATGTTTATTGTTAATGAGAGTGACGACTGTCAGACGCCACGCGGATATTATGGATGTTAAAGGGCAGTAGGTAGTGGCGACTTTATAGTTTTCGGGTGCGCTCGCCGACATTCGTATCCGTTCGAAGTTTTTTAATATTAAATATTTAATATCATCATCAGGTAAACCTTCCAAAATTATAATTTCTAATGCCTCTTTAATATTATGTACCTACTATTATAGACAATAAAAAAGATTAAACTGTAATTTAAAATTTTTAAAATGAGGTTAAATATGTATAAGGACAATGACTCTAATGTCAAAATTTAAATTTCAGGTTGCAATAAGTCTTATTTTAGCATGGAATTTATTTGCCTCTAATTACGTTGTCATTATTAGTGGCTGAGGTTATAGAAATTTGCAATATTTCTCTATTAAACTGTATAATGGAATTAATTATAGACTATTCAAAACGAAATACGAGCCAGTTTTTAAAAAAAATTATATATTTTTTATGATTTTTGGTTTCTCCAGTTTCTCTTCAGTTTATTTTCATCAACATCTACGGTAGAATTGTAAAGGAGAACGCGTACTTTAAAAAGGAAAATAATTCCAAACTCAAATGTTACCTACACTTAAAATACAGAAGAAAAAGCAAAAATATCTCAAAGTTGTGTGTGACAAAATAATACGGGTGACTTTTTCCCTTCGGAAAACAACTACTTCTTTGGCCAATACTAAAAAACAGCAGAGATAGAACATTATTTTCAATACAATAACACTAGCTTTGATTTTGCTTGCTAATTCTAACGTTTTTCTTGAACGGGTTTTGTCCTAATTAGGACTCAACAGTAAGTATTAGATATTTTTGCAAACTCTAATGGAAGAAATAGGGACATGATCAGTTCCTTCACGAGAAAAGTAGGTACACTAAAACGAAAGGAGTGTATATTTTACTTAACTTATGTACAGAGTAGGGTGCCTCTTAGTTAAAGGGATATATTTTATTAGAGTACCAACTGTGTAATAACGCTAGTTCAAAGGTTGAGTAGTAAAATTGTAAGAGAAAAACTAAATAATATACTGCTAGCTTAATACAGTTTTTGTGCTCTATTCAACTATACAAATGGATTTAAAAGATTTTGATATACAGGATTTAGTTTTAAGGTCGCAAAAATATATTGATTTTTTGTTAATTAGAACCTGGATATTTTATTTCTTCTGGTTGGTGTATTAGTAGTTTGGTCACTTTAAAAAAATATACAGGTAACCCAATATCTAAAAATATTCTGGGTGATTTGTAATTAAGATCCTAGAATGTACAAGAAGCTTTTGTGTATAAATTGGATACAATATGGTGTAGTGCTTAGTGTGCATCCACTTACTCGCAACAGTTAAGCAGTTCCACTATGGGCCGTGTCACCATGGGATTCATCCGACTAGCGTTTAGCCATCGACGACGTGGAATGAATGAGAATGAATGAGAGTGTAAATGGGAAAGTAGTAGGACCTTCAAATGGTGGTACAATAAGCCGCTGGCTGCAGTGCTGCCAGACTACAAACGGATTAGGGTATAGCACGGAAGGTCTAAAGGGTGTAAAACTAAAAAAAAGTGTAGTTGTTAAAGGAAATGGTGTGGTAGTGTTTTCTTGTTGTAAAATATTTTAATTTGATTTTGTAAAAGTTATTTCTATTATTTACCGTATTAATACGTATCTAAAATCATAAACCTTTTATTTCTAGAAATACTTATTAGCATCTTAATCCCTTTGAAGCGCGGTAGAGGCGTACTGTTCGGTATACTTATCCAGGTACCAGCCTCGTGGTGGAACTGATAGTACCCGAAAAAGCCATAATGCAGCGCCATCTGCACTTAGTAAGTAAAATCAAAATTTGATTTTATTATTATTATTATTATTATTATTTTTAATATTATTTTATTATTTTTTTTTGTGTGTCATCGGCTTTAACTGCTAAGGTTATCTCGCCTCGTGTTCTGTGTAGGTTTTGTTACTGTTTCCCAGCGCAATTATTATTATTATTATTTTGTAAGATTTTCTTGTTTTTCTTCTTAATTTTAAATGAATTCCGTTTCGGGTAATATAATGTTATTTCTTCATTCTGTTAAAAATATCTCAAATGGTCTAGGTGGAATTTAATAATAGTCACCCTAAATGAAGAAAAACCCTGTATATGCGCAGGTGTAAATATGTAGTATAAAAAATATTAAAACAGATTGTTGTGTCTTACTTCTGAGGATTATTTTCTTATTTTATTTTAACGGTAAAGACCACTTTCGATGCAAGTTTTTTGGACTTTTGATAAAATCATCATTAAAAAGAGCATAATCCTGTCTTTAAATAAATTACGTCAAATTAAAAATATCCGTTTACGGTGTTCTACTTACTTTTGATCGAAGGACGAGGTCGCCCTAATAACTAAAGCGCGTTAACCAGTTTTACAAAGAATGTGGGTCAAAAATCGTAGCTCTCGTTGCCATAATTACGTTGATTTTTTTTTATTTGCAAGAAGAAGATTAACATTAAGTAACGAAAGTAAAAATTTTTAAGCAGGCAGTTACTTTATTCGTATCGTTAATAAATACTTCAAAGTAAATATGATTCCTGGGTTACATTACGCCGTTTCAACCAATTAAATTGACATATTTTTTATTAATAAGTGATAATACAAGAGTCTTTCATTGTCGCTATGGTACATGGGTTACTACGAATTAAACATCACGAAACAAACATCTGTAATTACACACATTATACAGAGTGTCACTATATTCGACCGATAACACTCTACCCCTGAGAGCTCTCGTTAATTGATTAATTTTGATATAGAACATGAACCTTTAAAGTGCCTAGTTACCGAGATATAGGGCGATAAAAATTTAAATTAAAATTTGCCCTAAATCGAAAACATCTATAATTTTTTCAAATTTGAAATACCAAGATCTTGTCAAATACACGAAGTATCTAAGAACATGCAGACTTTTGTTAAGAAACAAATTTTTACAATGCAGTTAATTTAAGCTCCATAAAAGGTTATTACATTGGCGTAAAAAAACAGGAAATTGCCACCAACCCTGATAGCGCGTCACTGGTTGAATTTTTCAAAAAGTGGTATATGTCAAAATATTACTGTTTTTAAGAGCACATTGGTCAACAATTTAAAGGCATTTTTGACTTATGGCAAATTTTGAATTTTTATTTGAACCTTTTAAGATCCTTTATCTCGGTAACCAAGCCCTTTAACGATTCATGTTTCTATATCAAAATTTATCGATTATAGAGAGCTCTCTGAGGTAGAGCGTTGTCTGTCGAGTATGGTATACTATTTTTAAATTTGGTAGTAATAATTTGTTTGAAATTCCAACTCATGCAAGTTCTAATCTTTTGAAAATAAAACTGGTGCATTATACTCATTTGGGCCTTTGATTTTTACAAAACTTTTATTGGCGATTTTTGGATATAAGTATGTTGGCCTAACAGTAGATGATCTAATCTAGTCATATTTACATGGTCGCGAACAGATGGTTGTGATTGATAAGCGGTCTAATTATGTGAGTCTAACATCCAGAATTGAATTCTGGGTGCATTGCTTTTTGCTATTTACAAGTGAAAAATGTATTTCAGCTTTAATTCTGATTCTGTAGTAAATGCTTGTGCCCGTGTAAATAGTTATTTAGAAAGGTTTGTTAAATTAACGTACGATCACATTGTTTACATATTAAAAAAAAAGGAGGATGTTCTCATTAGAATATTTTTGCATGTTTGTTCAGCGATAATTCTTTATCACGTTCTCCGATTAGTACGATTCTTTTTTTTTGTTACAAAGGGGGTACCTCGGGGGTGATCCCGTATACATAGGACATCAACTCTGCTTTTTTAAAAACTTAAAATAGTCCATATTAAAGTTGGCTAGGTACTGCATTAGTTATTTGTCAAATTCACTTTTTTTTTGACAAATCGTAATTTTTTTTTAAATTTCAATTTGAGAGAAAACTTACGTCATTAGCAAACTTTGATATGCTCTATTTTATGTTTTTAAATAAGCAGAGGCGACTGCCCTACGACGTTTTTTTTTTTCGAACGTAATATTAAAAGAAATTCCCATATGGATCCACCTTTATGGAATACACCATTTATTAAAATGGTTGGCTGTACGTCGTAACTGCGTTCAATTTTTTTCAACAGTCTCTTCTTATTGTGATACCGGTGAGTTAATAACTACTATTTACAAATTATTACTTATTATTTCCTATAGTCATCTGAAAATCACTACGAATTACTTTCTTTTCTAACAGATTTTTATATTTGGAGTTATTTTATACTCATAGGTGTAGATCGTGTTTGGTTTTATTTAATGAATTGTTTATTTTTAGAATTCATATTTTGGAAAATATACAAACACTATGCAAATAAAATAAAAATTACCTTCAGATTTTGTTACCGATGTGATGGGCAGATATTTTGACATTTAGGCTAATGTTGTGTGGTGTATTGAATGGCTAATAAATTAGCTTTAAAATGAAGTGTCATACAGTTTTTTCCTTTCTCGCTAAAGGACGATAAAATCAAAAGTAATGCAATGGATAGTCATATTTCCGAATTCCCATAAAATTACCATTTCAATAATGTGCAAACTTGGTAGCAATTCATGATGAATTTTATTCTGGTCTATTTCTATGAAGACTAGTTTTAATACTTTAGATGCAAACTTTTGGTTGTGACCAATGAACTGAAGGGGGTAGAATTCTAATATGCATGTTGTATTAATAGAAATAAGTACGACTCTATAGGCACAGCCATTTTTATTGTTCATATCATTTTTGTTTCACATTGTTATTGTCCAGTCCACAATCTGGTGGAACAGATAATAACAATGTGGAATAGAAAATGGTTATTATAAATACTTCCGATTGAGATGAAAAATAATATGGCTGCCCCTATAGAGTCGCATCTTAAGTTTATTGACGAGCTTTCTACTCCATTCCGGTTCATTGGTTGTTCAGCTTTAATGCATAAAAATGTAAACAAAATGACGTACCTACCTTTTATACCATTTCCTTCCAAGTACCGTGTGGGGCAGAATAACGAACAATTTTAAAAAGTGTGTAAAAAAGAAAAAATTAACTTTTACAAATACATTATTTATTTTGTTGAAGGATATAAAAAAGTTACTTCCTATATTATTCTCTATAATTTTAGCCCTGTACAAAGTTTTCCTAAAATGGTCAGTATTCGAGAAATTTTACAAAATGTAAAATATTCAAATTTTTAAGAAAATTGTTCAAATAAAAGTTGTTTGTGATATAATTCTCTATAATTCTTGTTCCATACATAATTTCTCTAAAATTATTCGTGATATTTGAGAGAAAGTGTAAATATCGAATTTTGAAGAAAACTCAAAAACGGATAACGAAAAAAACAATAAATTTTAGACTTAAGCTTTATTCCCGCCTGTGGTGAATTGATTAGATTTTGGGCATCGAAACATCTGGGGGAAAGTACTTTATAGGGGAGGGGGGTTTGGAGAAGAAAATTCTTCAAATAAAAGTTACTTACAATATTATTATCAATATTTTTTGTTCCATACAAAATTTTCGTAAAATGATCCGTATTGGAGAAATTTGACAAAATGTAAAAAAAATTTTTTTTATAAAAATTGTTGAAATAAAAGTTAAAGTGTAATATAATTAAATTTTCTATAATTTTTAACCTATACATAATTTCTCTAAAATGAACCGTATTCGAGATATTTGAGAAAATATGTAAATTTCGAATTTTGAAGAAAACTCAAAAACGGATAAAGAAAAAAACACTAAATTGAAATGATTAGATTTTGGGCGTCGAAACATCTTGGGGGGTACTTTATAAGAGGCCGTTTTTATATTTTATGGAATATATCTGTTATTTATGTTTGGAGATGAAAATTGTTTAAATAAAAGTTACTTCTTATATTATTATCTATAATTTTTGCTTAATGTCAAATTTTCCTGAAATGTCCCGTATTCGAGAAATTTGACAAAATGTGCAAAATTCTGATTTTTAAGAAAATTGTTGAACTAAAAGTTGTTTGCGATATCGATCTCTATAATTTTTGTTAATACATGGTTTTTCTAAAATGGACCGTAATGGAAAAATTGTAGGAAAAGTGCTAAATTTAAATTTTTCAGTATTTTTGTTTTCAATGAATATCTATAGAAAAATGTTTCGAGGTAGATCTATGTGGAAAATGTATATATTTAGTTTATCTTCTAAACATTTATAGAGGTGCTACAATTGGTTGTACAAAATAACCGGAAAAAGCCTATAATAACTATAATAAGTCATGTGTTGGACACCAGATTTTTTAGTTAATATAAATATTTGATTAGATACCTCGTGTGACGTAAGCTTGAGCTCAGTTAAATTTTATTAACCTTGCACGTTTCAACCACGAGGCTGGTTCAATCCCCCACGATGGAAGCAATCTGTTTTATATTTTGGGGTAATAAAAATACTTTTTTTAATAAATTTTTCTTTTTTATTTGGTTATTTGGCTTTAAGAGCTAGGTATATTATTATTCGAAAACTAAATCAAAAGAGTCCAATTACAATAAGAACACTGCTACGTCATAATCATTATTTAGAATTTCAAATATATTATCTATAACTATTATTGAATAAATAATGAGTAAGTTGTAAGGAATACAAAAATAATTCATATTCCTATAATATTAACATGGAACTAAACCCACAGTAGATGGCGTTATCCAACAAATTACTACGCCAAGTGATGACGTAGCTGTTTTTTTCTTATTATAATTCGGACCCTACTTACCAATACCTTTGCCCTTTGACTGAAACCCGATATCGTCGATCTAAAGCACACATATTGTAACTCCAAATTTAATGTTATAACGATCTTGGTACCAATTAAATCGCATTTTAGTCTTCTTTATTGGGCACAAACATTGGAGCTCCAACATGGCTCAAACACCCACCAAACTACAATAAATTCAAATTAAAACTGAGAATTAAGGCATTTAATTACATTTTCTAGAAGTTTAAATTTGCGATTGTCCAAAAATGCGTTTTTGGATATACAATAAGTGTGTTTTAGACCGACGATATATCGATATCCCGTATGAAGATCCAAAAACTATTATTTACCAATTTGTCTGAAAAATATTTCACAATGTCAAGAATCTCGTTTCCTATCGCGGGGACAGGATAAACAATAAATATAATTATTACGCCATCTGTTGAACAAAATAACTATAAAATATGGATCTGTTGCACAAGTGGATTCTTAAATATGATACATAAATGACATATATCAAAATTAGTTGTGTTACTAATATTGGAGTGTGCTACTGTGGCCTTAAATTTGGCAATATTGTTTAGTGTTATTGCGTTTTAAGTGTTACAACTTTTCTCTTTGATGCTACCTCTATATATCCTAGCTGTGTGATTTAAACAGAGGCTGAGTTTCGTGGTATATGAAATCCACCAATCACAGTAGTTCATATTTAGTACCTGACGAACTATTCTTTTTTTAAATTTTAAATAAGTGACAATTCTATCAAAGTAACTGTCAGTCAAAGGGAAATTTTGTGAATATTCAATAAATAATAGCAATCCATTACATATTCGTTTATATTTACAAATAAACCATAGGTACACAGTGTGTTTCATTAAGTTGGATCCATATAGGAATTTTTTTTATAATACTATTGGAAAAACGTCGTAGGACATTTACCTCTGCATTTTAAAAACTTAAAACAGCACATATTAAAGTTGGCTAGATAGTGCATAAGCTATCTGTCAAATTCGGTATTTGACTTATTTTTTATTTAAACCAGTTAAATATAAATAAAGTTTTTCTTATTTTCATTTTTTACTGATTTATAAATTAAGCATTATAAATTGTAAGTTATGTGTTTAGGGCAACATTTTGTTGGAAACGTCCGGCGTGCGGCGTTCAAATTCCGCTTTAAAACCAATAATTTTTTCAAGTTTATTTCATTTTAAAAAATTAGAAAAATTCATAAATGAAAATATTTGTGTTAATTATTTTAATAATATTTATTTTATCTTATTTGTCTTATTGTCTTTAGTGGGTTAAATATATTGTACAACTCGGGTGGACTGTCCCTATTGTTTTCAGATGATTAAAACTTTGTCGTCGTGCGATATATTCATCAAATCCACTTTCGTTTCACAAACTATTATTTTCTTCCTTTTGAATATTTTTCTATTATTTTTTATTGATTTCGAACATCGCTTTTCATGCCAAATTCTACGATAGGTAGATCTTCCATTTTTGTATACAATATTTTTACACCTAGCACTCTTTACCTACGCCTTTGAAGATGTTCTTGTTTTTACCTCAATTATATAGATAATTTCTAGTTATTTCATTCACAACGAAAACGTTGATAACCGATTATACTTCATCTTCTTTTTCTACCGGAGATGAAATGAGGACAAATCGCTAGAAATTAAATAACACCCATGACAAAAAGAAGAACAGTACTGCCTGCCTACTTTGTACCTATCAATGGAGATACTTTCACTGAACTCACTCGTATTGCACGCTTATTTGCGTCGTAATCGATATGACGATATTCAATATAAATTTTAGAGGAATTTTGCTTGGGTACCTGTCTCAGAATTTCATTCAGCTTCAGTACCTGGGCGGTCTTAAAATATTCGGCGCCCATGAGCTACTAAAAATAATGCGTCTCTTTTTTATTAGAAAATACACCGGAAAAGTTACACAAAGGTGTCAGAACTAGAAAAGACAATTTATTATCATTACACTAAACAAAAAAATAAAATTCATACAAAAAAACATGAAAAAAAAAACAAAAAAAAAATAAAAAAAAAACAAAAAAAACTTATATATTTATTTTACTAGCAAAACAAAGATACATATATTTTCTATTTAATTTAGAACAGGTTATTTGGTTAGTATTGCAATGAAAAGATTTTGATTAAATTAAATAACAAATAACAAAAAATATAACATCAATAAAAATTGCCGCCCCAAAAGGCGTGCGTCCCGGGGTTATGGCCCATTTAGCCCTGTGGTCAGGGTGACCTGTTTACAAAGAATGTTGATGCTAGGTTGCGTTATCAGTTATAAACATGACACATCAATAAAATTTGGTGTTCTGACTGCACAGGCTTGCTTGTTTTTAATAAAAACTCATTCAGAATTAAAGATGGCCTACCGATATTAGGTTTTATTATCGCCTGAGAGCCTGCGTAGAGGGTGGAGGACATTTTCAATACCTGCTATGTTAATTCACCCGTCGATAGCTCTAAAAAAGGATTTTTAACTTTTTGTTTTTGATAGAATTTTCCAAATAACCAGATAAGTAACAGAAAAAAAAGTGTGTGTGTTGAGATTCTAATTTTCACGAGCTTTTTGATGACATACCTTTGCATTTAAAAAAAAGTTGGGTAGGGTTGCAGCTAAGGGGTTGAAGAAAAAATGTAATAGTCTAATCAAAATCGCCAAAAAGAATGTTTGTGATATTATTGAAAAACGGATTTCTTGGAAACATCCTGTATCTTAAAAAATCAATTTAGAGCACATGTATTTTTCATAACTTTCAGATTTTAAAATTCTATGGGTTATTTTGATGACGTGGAGACTAATTTTAAAGTTCCAATAATGCACTGAGGAGGCTTCAGTGATTCGTACACTTGTCTTTGTCGGTCACGGCTTCTTTAAGCCGACTTTAGACTATAAAAAATATTTGACAAAGATCTTTTATAAAATATTTTGGTTGTAAAATATATTTTATCAAAAGTAATAGTTAGCTATTATATTTTATATTGTTTTATAATATCTATTTGTGTATTAAGAGCAGAAAGTAGCACTTTGGCAGTGGAGGCGGAAAGTTGCAGGGCGGCGCGTTAGCGGAGCGCGGCAATCTGTCGAAACTGCTAAAGGACTTTCTGCTCGAATTACACACAATATTTTTTCTATGATCACACTAAAATAAAATAAATAATTTTGTCTAATTTTGACGTGTAAAGTGACATTTTTCTTAATCGCAGCAAGTGTTAAAATGATCTACTTTACGAAACCAGTTGAATAATGTTGAACATTATGAAACAGGTTTCAAAAAATTCATTATGTAACCAGTTGCGAAAAGAAATAAAAATAAACCTTTTTTTGGTTTAAAAATCAATAATATACATTATTATTGAAAGTTTATATAAAAGAAGGCTAGGTTGACTTTTAAAAATAGAATTTGGTTCTTACAACCTGGTATTAATATTGATTTGGTCCATATTTTCCAGTTCAAATCAGTACAACATAATTAAGACATAATACAAAACAGATAACCCACTTTTTTTTTGAAAACTAAATAGCTTTAAAAAACTAGAATGAAGATATATAATGCCTGGCATTCTATATTATACTCTTTACAGTTTAACAGACCCCGCCTCCCTTAACCCATCATTTTTATTCATATTTTTTCAGAATCAATAGGCTTTATATCCTAACAAAGCTTGATTTTTACTGAAGATTTCATGTTGATATCGCTTTTGGTGTTTCATTTCTATTTTTTGTTATTTCAACCCTTAAGGGTTAACTCTCCATTTTGTTTACATTTTTTTTAAATCATAGGCTTTGTCCCTATATAGAGCTTAATTATTGTTGCTAAAAATATTTCATGTAGATATTGTTTTTCGTTTTTGAGTTAGGCTTTTATAAATATTTCAACTCCTTTTAACCCCTCATTTTTATTTAGTTTTTTTTTTCAGAATAAATAGGCTTTATCCCCTTATAAAGCTTGATTTTTCCTGAAGATTTCAATTTTATATCGTCTTTTGTTTCTGAATTAGGATTTTCTCAATATTTCAACTAGAGGTGGGCAAAATAATCGATTAATCAATTATATTTTTTTAATCGATGACCGATTCTGTTCGATTAATTAATTATTTTCGAATAATCGATTATTTTCGATTAATCGATTAATCGTTGTTAGGATTTTTTTAAATATTTCAACCCCCCTCAACCCTCATTTTAATTAAGATTTTTTTAGAATCAACAGGCTTCATCTTCTTAAAGAGCTTGATTTTTACTAAAAATTTCATGTTGGTATCGCTTTTCGTTTTTGATTTTTATTTTCAACTCCTTTAACCCCCCCATTTTTATTCAGATTTTTTTTCAGAATCAATAGGCTTTATTGCCCCATGGAGCTTAATTTTTGCTAAAAATTTCATGTTGATATTGCTTTTCATTTTTGATTTATGACTTTTTTTTAATATGTTAACCTGACTCAACGCCCCATTTTAATTAAGATTTTTTTCAGAATTTGTAGGCTTTATCTTCTTATAAAGCCTAATTTTTACTAAAAATTTCATGGTGGATATCGCTTTTCGTTTTTGATTTTTAATTTTTTTTATTTGTACCCCCCTTAACCCCCCATTTTTAATTAGATTTTTTTTAAATTAATAGGCTTTGTCCTCTTATCAAGCTTGATTTTTGCTAAAAATGTCAAGTTGATATCATTTGACAGAAGCCTACTCTTCGAAGAGAAAAAATGTTTTAGTACTAATATGTCGGTAATTATTTATAATTTAATCATTTAATTATTTACAGAAAACACTGTTGGATGATTTAAACTATTAGGAAGTCAATTAAAATATTTTATATTATTTTACATTTTGTTTTAAAATACTCTTATTTAATTCAAATGAAAATAGACAAGCCTGTGCGAAAAATGTCAAATTATGACAATTCGCTGAAAACGTCAATTTTCTAGTTAAATTTGAATGTGCAAAAGCCTACTTTGGATAGTGATCGTAGAAAAAATATCTTTGTGAAATATCTTGTATGTATATCTAATGTCGGCCTTAGACATATTATCTTATTTTTTATGAACAATATTTATCGTATAAAAATCCAAAAGTTTATGAGTCAAAGGCACTAATTATAAATTTTATATTGGATATAAAAGGATTACATATTATAACACTTTCCAGCGATGTTTTTAGTACTTAATCATTAATTTAACATTAGATGAAACAAATTGCCATTAAATTAAATTACAAATTTCAAATAATACTATTAGGTTTATATTAATTATTATATTTATATTATATATATTAATATTTAATAAATACAATATTTAAAATTATGATTATTTTTTAAATTGTTAGTCATGAGCTATTTAAAGTTTTTGAATTAAAGTAATCAAGCAGGATGTAACAAAAAGATAACTCATAAATAATACCAGATATTTATTTCAGTCAAGTCAAGTCAAAAATAGGTTGGTTAGACCTAATTAATAAATAAAAGTGCATGCAAAAAATTGTATCCTTTGTACAATAAAACGAAGGCCATTTTGAACATTTGTGCAATATATAGGTACTTTTGTATATAGATAATTCATTTTTAAAAGTACCAAGTATTTATTGAGGCTTAAAGTGAATATGAGTAAAGAGTATATGAATTGTTTATGGCAGGCCTGCATAACTCAGATTTTCAAAGGGCCAGATTTGAAAAATCATAACTGTACGAGGGCCGCCAAGAGAGGCCCGAGCCTACAATAGTCGATTTCTAAAAAAAAGGTCGACACCTTTCATTTATAAAACAATTTCTGCTGGTCGAGCTTCTAAAAAAAAGGTCGTCAGCCTAAATGCAAGTTTGTTACTGAAAAATGTATAATTTGACGTAGACGGGCCAAACTGGTCAACCTGGTCAACGGCCGGCGGGCCGCCAAAACGACACTGGCGGGCCACATCCGGCCCGCGGGCCGTATGTTGTGGACCCCTGGTTTATGGATTATTTGGAGGGAAAAGGACAGAGAGTAGTTATTGGAAAACATTTAAGTATTTGAGAGAAAGACAATCTGTGGATTGCAAATTCCATTTTTAATCGTTTTCTCTCAAAAAATTTGGGGATGATTGTTTATTTTACAGATTGTTTCTATTTAAAGTTGAAAATTTGAAGTAAATGAAGTAGCTCAAAAAAAATTAAAACAATTTTAAATTGGTCAAAAGCTAATTTATTGACTGTTAATGTAAAAAAGACTGAAATATTACTTCAAACGAAAAATATTTACCGAAACATTAATTCCTTAAAACTAAATTCACACTCTCTTCTTTCGCAAAGTATCAGCTGATTGCAAAAAGTGGAATTTCGCCTTTTTAGCTGGCTATTTATAGTTGGGAAAAGGAGAGGAGGTGAACAACATGTACTATGTCCCGGTAGAGGGAGCGGTGGTGTGACCTGTAAAATTCAAAGTAAAATTGCTTATCGATGGATTTTTTTTTTGAAAATGAAATATAGTATATGCTTCCAGACGTCGATAACGATAAAACAATTCCTTTGCAAGTATTTTTTGTCGTCCGGATTTGCTACTTCCGGTGTAGGGAGTTAATGGTCAGAAATTAATCTTACCAATAATTTACTTTAATAATTATAAAGGGTTAGTAAATATTAAATAAATAAAAACTCACCCGAATTTGTAAATAATACAGGAATGGACTGTCATATTATGATTGGAATAAGTAAAATAAAGGAGCCGTATGAAAGTTAAAAATAGACATATATATTTTTATTTTATATTTTAATAAATTGGTTTCTCCTTGTACTGGTAGGCTGTAGCCTTACAACCCTTACAGATACAGATAAGTCGCCACTACAGACTATTTAAGGCCTCGAGGGTTATACTCAGAAATACATGTTTTATCCCTATCCGGGAACTCATTATTTTTTTATTTCTCAGCTTCTTCAATTTTTCTTTGGTTTATTTTCCCTTTGGGGTTGTGAAGATGAATTCCTTAATTTCGTAGGGGAAATTGGCTTCTATAATTTCACATTTACAAATATATACCTTAGTTTTAGGATCTTTAAACGATATTTTATTCTTTCAATCTTAAAAAAAAATTAGTTTGTGTAACAAGAGTGTATAGTATATTTTTTCTACGACCCACTAATGAAAATCTATGAATATTAAATATTATTTTAGGTTAATAAGATAAAATAACTAATTTAAAAATAATTTATGACTTTTACTAATTTATAAAAAAAATTAAACAAGGAAAAAATAATTTGTCCCCATCCTAGATTTGAACCCGGGTTCTTCGTCTGAAAGACAAGTGCTCTGACCTCACCACCATTGAGGCACTTGATATTTTTGCTTTATTACTCGTAATTAAATTGACTTCATATAGTTTTATTAAAATTAACGAATTATTTAAAATTATAGACGAAATAAAAATACAAATGCCATTATTTATCGATTCTACACAAGAATAATTGTCACTTATTTAAAATTTTAAAAATAATAGTAGTCTGTTGACCTACCTAGAACGGATAGGAAATATATTCGTTCAGTTGAACGCAATAGCATACTTTTTCGTTTTGAGTCTGTTCGTAGATCGTAATATCCATGTGGGTGTAGAAAAAAAATATTATAGTGACAAAAGTACTCTCTCCTTAACTGAAATAAATTAACACTCAAAATGTGAGGTAATGAGGTAACACAAATCCTCACATGTTTCGTGAAAAACAGTTACCATCAAAAGTAAATATCTGGATAGGGTTTTTTTTTAAATCTAACTTAACCCTAAGAATTGTATCTGGGGATGTTACAAAACGCGATTGAGCCGTTAATTCTTAATATTCTGGAAGATAATCCTGATGAATTTGGTAACTTGGAAATAAAGTTCCAACAAGATGGTGACCCTGCGCACTATTATGCTGCATTAAGACTTTAACTAGATGAAGAATAATGTGGTAGATGAATTGGACGAGAAGGTCCGATAGAATGGTCAGCTCGGTCACCAGACTTCACATCATGAGATTTTTTCTTTGGGGCTTCTCTAAGGATTACGCTACAGTTTCTGACAGTGCTGACATTTTAAAACAATGAATTATAGAAGAATGTAAGGCAATTTTCGCTGACACACTTGAAGAGTACGACAAGAGTTTACTGTCAAGAAGTAGATGGAAACTAATTTCCAAACACCTCGTTCAACAAAAATGATGTATAAGTGAATATTTTTAAAAAACATCCCATCTACTACCTCTGACAGAAACAGTAGCTGAAATAGACGACTTTAGGAAAATGTTACCCGGCGACTAAAATTTAAAAAAAATTGAATAACGTTAAAGCCGCTACAAATATCAGAATTTCATGCTGAATCTAAAATTATAAAAATATATAGGGTATTCCATTTAAATTAAGTTAGTGGTTACTCCCGGTATAACTGGAGGTCGCACAGAGTTCTTTTTATTTTAAATCAAGCATATTCGATTATGTATATCTAGAATCGGGCGAAAATACAAATTAATTTATCCTCCATAAAGTTGCAATGCCCGTCTTATGTGGGACACGGTGTATAAATTGGATCCAATCGATTTATGCTGTCCTATACAAGACGTTATAACTCAGCAATTTTGGTACACGCTGAATACGAGAGGTAGGGGACTTTTCATTAGCGATTTATAACAATTTTTCTACATAACACAGCGGTTGATATACCAATTATTAAGTGGGTGGTCATTTAAAAAATAAATTGTTTCGGGATTTCATTAATGTTATCAATAGACTATTTAAATTCTCTAATTTGCTTACAACTTTCATTTTTACTAATTAAACTTACTTTTTAATTTAAAAACATTCTTTAATCATAACACTGTTGCTCACTTGTTTATTACTTTAGGTATCTATTAACGTTGTATTTTGTATATTTTTTATAACATCTTTGTCCGTCATACCTTTTCTTACAGGCTTGATGATGGCCATAGCCCGAAACTAGTCGATTAAAAAAAAAATTTTTTATTCGGATCAGTATATACGCATATACTGATAATTCCTTCATTTTCCCTCTAAGCGCTTATTTGACTAATATGAAGGAGTTTGGCAAACTTTTGTGTAAAGAAGCTGGAATTCCTTGCAGACAAGCAAACGAGAATCTTTGACCCCAACTCATCAAACTGTTGCGATTGTGGGGGAAGATGTAGATCTGCTGGTGACAATAATGGGTCTCAACACTACTTCAAACTTCTACCTGCTGAAGCCAGGGAAAATGAAAGCGCCTCAGTTGCTGTACCAACCACAGTCTGCAGTGAAACAAAATCTTGCCAAGCACATGATGTTTCTGCACGCGATGAGTGATGCGACTCGACGTCATCTTTATATAAACAAGGCAAGACTAAATTCTTGAAGACTCTCTCTATATACCCAAACCTTGAAGTGACCGTTGGGAAATTCTTGGATTCGTCAGCCCAGCCAACAGCAATTGCTGCTGTTGGTCCTGTACGGGGCTAACCATTTAACAACTTCTTTGAATGCGCTGCGATACAAGCAGTACGTGACATCTGCCTTCAAGTTTTTCAGCAACATTGCATATATCTCTCCCACCGATGCTGCAACCTACCAGCATAGCTTGCGTGTATATTTACAAGTACAGCAGTGGCTCGGCAACCGTTTGGATCCTAAGCTGTGGGATTGGAAGTCAACCAAAAATGGTCTGATCTCATTTACCACCCTGAAACCCCCGGCTCCTGACAAACTAATGTAGCAAATATCATCAGGGCCGCCGAGAGCCAGGTCGAGCCCCGGGACAATTCTCCAGATCGGACCCCGCGATAATTTTAGAAAAAAAGTCTTTAAAAAAGGTCTTCAAGCAAAAACTTCCCCCCTCTTGTGCCGAACTTCTGAAAGTAAAAAAAAACTCGCCAAAGTTGCCGAGCCCCCCTTATACCGCTGCCGGGCCCCCACTTGAGCCTGGACCCTGGGAATTAGTCCGGGTTGCCCCCCCCCCCCTCTTGTAGGCCCTGAATATCATGCAAATGTCACAATTACTGTGGTGAGCGTTGTGGATGCAGGCGCACAAGTCTGTTCTGTACCCAAGTCTGCATCAACTGTGACGATTACTGCACCAACGTGGACGAAAGAACCGACCTCGATGAGCAAGAAGACGACCCTCCGTTTGCTGCACCACTGTCAAAGGCAGGTGAGACTTCAGAAGGTAATTTATGTGTAATTTTATAACTCACAAACTCAATGACATTGCTTTCAGTTGAAAAATCGTCATCCTAGCCTGCCACTTCGAGTGCTGAAGAGTCTGAGCCTGGACCATCATCGTCCATTGAAAACCCTACGCCCGGACCTTCCACAGTTCCAGCCAAACGAAGGCGAGTTAAATAAAATGGACATTGCTATCAGGTATTTTTTTGAATCCTCAAGTCAGACTTGTAATAAAAGGAGGGGGACGGAATTTAGGGGTGGGAAGGGAGTTTGAGAGAGAGGGGAGAGTTGGTACTTTAATTTAGGGTTGGAAGGAGAGGTTTAAGAGGTGGGGGGTTCATATTGACAGCGCAGAGGTGTTATTATTAAACCCCTGCATATTGGTCGAATAAGCGTTTAGAGGGAAAATGGAGAAATGATCAGTACATGCGTATATACTGATCCAAATTTAAAATTTCGGTGCTCACTGAACGCAAAATTTGATGTTTTACAACTTTTGTTCTACGAATTCTACTTAGAGTGGTTGTTTTCACATCACAGATCTCTAAAAGTGAGTTTTCAAAAAAGTTGCTAAAAAATTGGCTTTTTTCGACTGACGATAGCGACTTTATAAATCGGTCTAATTTGAAAGTTTGGGAAGCATTTTATGCTCTTCAACTTTGAATAGAATGAAATTTTCCGTATGACGCATCGTTTCCATTATATAAGCGGAAAACCAGAAAATCTCCGAAAATTTCGAGGATTTTTGCGTTTTTCGACCTGAAGCGGCACTGCTACGAGGCAGCAAATTTCAGATTCGTGTTCAGCACCCCAAAAAACATATAATTCTGTTGAGAAACTTTCTACGGCTTTCATGTTACCGAAAAACTACCATTTGATCAGGCTATTATACTTGTATTAAAACAATTAAAACAATAAAAAAATCTGTTAACTATGTTTTATTTTGCGCTTAAAACTATATATAGGTTCAATTCAAAAAAAATTTGCCACAAAATTGTACTTATCAAATTTCAGCATTTAACAAACCTTTTCGAATTTGGTCATACCTACTTAATTTGTATTTTATATAGATATCAATTAAAACATGCAAGACTTATTTAGAAATAAACACAGTAGTATTTTCTGTGCCTTATTTAGCTATAAATAAGTTTATTTTTATTATTTTAACAAAATTATGTATAATTCCCATAAGAAGCCATGCGCCCATGCGGTTAATTATAAAAGCTCAATTAGCGTGCGTTTTTTGGGACCGTATTTTGAGTATGCCGATTCGCCTCCTTATCTCTAATCTTTATACAACAGCATAATACTCTATGTGAAATTTAAATTAACCATGTACAATTAAAAAAAAAATATATTAAAGTTGAAAACTGCAACTGACAACACCGGTAAGCAGACACGTTGTTCCACATTTTCGATAAGTGAGCCATGAGCTTGAACCAAACGTCTGCTGCGATCTCTCTTCCTTATAAATACTCTCATCTGTAATCGGCGGCCTTCACAAGACTCAAAGAAGTTCAAGGTGTAGCGAAGAAACCGTGTTAAATGTAAACAGTGCATCTTCCGCATAATGATGAATCGCAAATTAATTTCCTTTTCCATTTCGTTTATTTTTCTCGTTTCCGGAATTTTCGCCAAAGATTCCCGGCGCGAAAATGAGACTGTTGTGAGTGTAGAAAATTTGGAAAATTCGAGGCAAGGGCGGTCGTTTAGCAAAAATGCAATTTACGGAGGACTAATTACATGTGCTATTCAATATGATGCAGGGTGTTTCGTAGATGTGGCGCAAAAATATTTGGATTTGAAAAAAGACGAGATTTTAGGTGAGTTGAAAGTTTATTTTGAACGAAAGGCCCCGCATAAGGAAACCATATACATTTTTCATATTTTGTAGTTCTCGATCTTTCAAACAATAGTGTCCATGGGACCATTCAAATTCTATAACTGGTTTTTAAGTAACTATAAAGGCATCCAATAAAAAATCATTGATTTGACTGAACTATGCACTATTTGTATTAAAAACAACAACAATCACTATATTATTCTTTTGATGCTAAATTTTTTTAATATTAGGTTCATTGATTTTCTTAATAATATTAATAGTATCATCAATGTACTTAACAATCTAACATTAAGTCAGGCAACATTTTTTTGTTCTTATTTTATGAAACTTTGAAATTGCGCGCTTAAATTTTGTGTTTGTCTTTAGAAAAAAATAAGGTACACTTTTTTGTTCAACTTAAAATTTTTTGTGTGATATTTTGGCCAAGATATCTCAGTATTACATTCATCTAAGGTCGGTTTTAGCGTACGTTTAACATAGTTAACTCAAAATCGATTTTTTGAGGTTTATCTCGTTTAGCTATCGAAATTACAATTTTACAATATAATTTATTTATTATAACCTTTAATTACCTAGATGCAGCGTATCTGTATGTGCAACACAAATAAAATAAAAATTACATTAATAGAATTTATAAAATTATTTTTTTTATCAGCTGTGAAAATTTATACAGGGTGTCATCGAAAAAAGATAAAATATTCCGGGAGATGTATTCATAAAAATATGCTTTTATGATTTTATGAAAATGTTTATTGCGGACACTAAAGCTCAAAATAACTAAAAGTTTAAAACGCGAATTATTTAACCTGTTTAAGCTCCTTTTATTAGATATGCAATTAAATTTTATGAAATGAATTTATTTTCCTATGAATACAAAAACACTTTAGTGTCACAAAAAGTAAGTGATTTAGAAAAAAATAGAATCATTTTAAATGTGGTAGGGTCTAATTCTTTACAAAAAAGGGCAGATTTTGTCAAATTATAACCATTTTTTTCTAACCTCAATTGTTTTAATTTTTGGAAATGTGTGAATTGTTTGCTTAGTTCAGGTGCGAGTTAAAATTTGTTAACACCCAAAAATAACTAGTTACTATAGTAAATATTCGCAAAAAAACAGTATTTTTCGAGAAAAATATAATCAAAAATTGAACTGATCAAAAACCATATATTTTGTTATTTGGAAAAATGCAGTATACCTACCTATAGAGAAACGGCATTAAAAAAATGTCATGAAATCTACCACCCCAAACATTTTTTCCCATATTTGCACAAGAAAACATCACTAACAAAAAATTATGTATTTGAAATATCAAAATAATTAAAAAATTAGTAACCGAACCCACATAAAATATTAATGTCTAAAATAAAAATATAATTTTTAAAAAATTCTCTTTCCGGTCAACTGACAGATCAAATAATATCTGTACCCGAGAGCCAGAGTATGTTAAGTCCAAAAACTTAGTTTTTCAGGAGAGCATTTTTTATATATTCATTTTAGACTGTGGAGTGTGGGCTTAGCGTAGTTAAAAAATGAGCTGTTTTTGTTATTTTAAAAGATACGTCAAAATGGAAAATATCGAACCATGCGCCGCAAAATTTTAAGTCACTTAACATATTTACCTAAAATTTGGCCAATTTGGACTTAACATAGTCTGGCTCCGAGGTACAGATATATATTATTGCTTCTCAGCTGAATATCACTACTTCTACCAAACAAACCTAAGTTGCCTGAGTACCCATTGATTGTTGCAATAAACACGACATGAAATTTAGGAATATTTATTGATTTAAAATACATATTTTTCTGAAATATGCTCCCAAATATTGATAAATATATCTTTAGTAACTGCGCTATATATTTCGTACCACATAAATAGTCTTTAACAAATAATCCATAAAATACTTAAAACCTATGTAAGGTAATGTAGGTAATAGGTAATTTTCAAGATCCGCAATAAAAAATAGTTCCAACTAGGCCATATTTTTCTAAAAATCAAGAAATACCTATCTGTAGTTTAATTAAAAACATATGTAAATTCTGTAATTTTGGGACACTAAAGTGATGTCACCCAAAAAATATTAATAGTTTATCTCACTTCTACAGGGTGTCCCAATAGTGTGTGGAAGTTCGATATATCCTATATTATAGAAAATATCATACAATGTTATTTACAAAAGTTGTATATAATATTAATCTGCCCATTTCAAAATTATTTTCGATTATACAGAGTGATCCATAACTTTAGAATTGATCAAACCTGTTTTTTAAAATTGACCACCCTGTATTTAATTGTAAATTTGAATTCCCCTGACATTGCCCTTCAAAAAAATACCAACATGTATGAGGTTACACAGGGTATTTTGGAAGTCTAAACCAATTTTATATGAAAATCGTACTAGGTTCAACCCTCTGTATATTTCAAAAGAAACAATCGAACATCAAAATTTTTTGATGAATCTTTTTTAATGATAGTCTTCTTTTATAAGACTATAATAATTTTTTCCTAGCTCAACAGACGTGTACAGGGTGAGTCAAAACTCAGATACATGATTTTCTCAATTTTTTTAAATGTAACACCCTGTATTTCATATCACTACTAAAAAGTACTCTAATTATACGTTCGTTTGAGCTAAATATTGCCTATCCCAAAACACAACAGTTTAGCGAGATTCTTAGTTGAAATGTTAAAAAGGGTTAATTATAACTAAATTCACAATGTAATCTGATTTAAACTCCTGTTAAATATTACATACTAGTTACTAGTTAATCAGTTTATATTTTTAAGGTACCTGGTACAATTTTTTATCAACTGAATTTATTTTTGGGACCTTTACAACTTTTTATATAAAATGCAATGAAAACGCTAACAGAACTTCAAATTTTTTTGTGCATTAGGTCCAGTTGGCTTTGAAATTCATGTCAAAAGAATAATTTGACAGTTCCGAATTGTTTAAATAAAAAAACAAAATTACGTTTAGTGTTCACAAGTATTTAAATTTATTGATTTGACTAATTTAAAAATGAATTTTGAAACGAATGAATTGACTGATATGATTTTAGTGCTAGGGGCTAATGATGAAAATTGCTTGTTGGCAACTAGAAAAAATTTGATATTCGATTGTTTCTTTTGAAATATACAGATGGTTGAACCTAGTACGATTTTCATATAAAATTGGTTTAAACTTCCAAAATACTCAGTATAACCTCATACATGTTGGTATTTTCTTGAAGGGCAAAGTCAGGGGAATTCAAATTTACATATAACTACAGGGTGGTCCATTTAAAAAAAAAACATAGGTTTGATCAATTCTGAAGTTATGGATCACTCTGTATAATTAAAAATAATTTTGAAATGTGCAGATTAATATTATCTACAACTTTTGTAAATAACATTGTTTAATATTTTCTATAATATAGGATATATCGAAATTCCACACACTATTGGGACACCCTGTATATGTCTGAATGACTGTAACAATATTTTTATATTCAGTTTTTTCGAAAACCGTTGTTCCATTCAATTTGCAACAACAGTACTTTTTTTGTGAAAAAAAAAAAAAAACAAAGTTAGAAAAAGTATTTATATTCTACATCAAGTTAATAACAACAAAGTTATTGATAAAAATAACCTCAACCCGTTTGATTAAGCTATTAATTTTTTAACATCACCAGCAGATTTAGGGGTAAAATCTATACCAGTTTGGAAATTTTGGTAAAATTATTAATTTTTGTAAAAAAAAACTTTTATACATTTTCGGACACATGATCATATAAAAATATTTTCATATTTTTATGAGTAGGTACTACACTCCTCGGAATATTATAATTACTACTGATGAACTTTTTAGCATTTTTAGAAAATTATTTTATATTTTGTATTTTTCTTTCTTTACAAGGTAAATCATTGACTATTTTTGGTCCTATAGCTGCATTAAGGATTGTTTCGTTATACAGGATGTTGCATAGAGCTACAAGCGTTCAAAGATCAGAAGATACATTAACGTGGTATGCCATGTGTTCGAATATGTCGAAAAACAGCACTTAATGTTTAATAAAATGAAAATTTAAAAAATCGGAAAATGGACAAAAAAGTTCTGTATAGTTATACGAAAGGGTTACCCCAAAAACACCCCTTAAAATATTTCAATTAATTCTTACTCACCCCCAAATTAAGACCCATAAAGCGCTTTAAAAATTTACCAAATATAGATTTTTTAAGATAAACGGTTGCAGAGATATTACATCTTTTTAAAAGGACCCCGCAATAATCTTATGGAAATTGGGTTTTTGTCAAATTGTCTGAATTTTTGATATGTTGTAGATTTGGTCATCTTGAACAAAAGTTTCCATGGGCACAAAGTGCCAAAATGAATATTTTGGCAGCTACGGAGCTGCTAAAGCTCCCCTGACCCGTTGCAAAACTATTCATTTTCAATACTATTTACAGATGTCAAAAGCATATTTTGATTATTCTAATATATAGGGTAATATTTTTGAGGTCACTGGATTCAACCCTTATGTGAGATTGGACAAATTGATCGTTGACAGCTGTCAATTCACGGTCAACGAGGAATATAAAAGTAAATATCCTCTTTTCACATTGAGAGTTTGGGTTTTTTGAGGTCGTTGACATTTGACAACTATCAACTGTCAATTTGTCCAATCTGACACGAGAATTGAGTTCAGCGACCTCAAAAACTCAAACTCTTAATGTGAAAAGAGGATATTTACTTTTATATTTCTCGTTGACCGTGAATTGACAGCTGTCAACGGTTAATTTGTCTAATCTGACATGAGAATTGAATTTAACGACCTCGAAAACCCAAACTCTCAATATGAAAAGAGGATATTTACTTTTATATTCCTCTTTGACAGTCAATTGACAGCTGTCAACTGTCAATTTGTCCAATCTGACATGAGAATTGAATTCAGCGACCTCAAAAACCCAAACTCTCAATGTCAACAGAGAATATTTACTTTTCTATTCTTCGTTGACAGTGTATTGACAGCTGTCAACGGTCAATTTGTCTAATCTGACATGAGGGTTGAATCCAGTGACCTCAAAAACATTACCCTATATATTAAAATAATCAAAATATGCCTTTGAAATCTGTAAATAGTATTAAAAATGAATAGTTTTGCAACGGGTCAGGGGAGCTTTGGCAGCTCCGTAGCTGTCAAAATATTGATTTTGGCACTTTGTGCCCATGAAGACTTTTAGTCAGGATGACCAAATCTACAACATATCAAAAATTCAGACAATTTGACAGAAACCCAATTTCCCTAAGATTATTGCGGGGTCCTTTATGGCCCCACTTTAGGCTTCCTTAACTCCTTAGGTGTACAACTTGGGTAAATTGCATTAAATTGTCATATTTTGGGGTGCCCAACACGCACCTGTTCTTTGTCGGTACTTATGCGGAACACCCTGTATATTTACTCTTATTATGAATTTGTATATTTATAGAAAAATAAATATATTGAAGATAAGGTACTAAACTTATTTGTTACCGGTTATTCCAGCAGGAAGCTAAGCGATTGAAATTTTTTTGGCTAAACTTTTGGTATTTCACGAATATAAATAAGAGGTCAAAAATATTTTCTTCTACAGGGCGAGTCGCAAATAACCAAGGGCAAGTTTTTAATAATAACTTTTATTTGTCTAGGGGGTGAAAATAAATATACCGGGTGATTAGTAAATATCGACGCAGGCCAAATGTTTTGTGTATATTATTATTAACATGTGTATAACTCACGTAGGAAGTCCTCTCTGTGTCACAAAGTTATTTAATAGCGATCGATTTCAAAGCTATTACTTCATCATCAGGCACACCATAACATATTATTTAAGGATCGACATTGGATATTTTTAAACCTAATAAATATGTAGTTACTTAAACACTATAATTTTTATTTAAATGTGGAAGATATATTTAAGTTAAACAAAATTAACTCCAACTAGTCAATTGATGTAAAGTTTAAAAAATTATTAAATTTTAATTTTAATTATTTAACTTTTTGTTTCTTAGTTTATGTCAATTTGTTGTTTTAAATTTTTTGTTAAATTTGTGCTATTTGTTTTTGTTATCAATATTATTCTATAGAAAGTTATTCTAAACTTAATTAAGGTTTAACACATACAATTTTAAACTTGTCACTGCTTGTGCATAGTAAGAAATTATTGCAGTACCTTCGTAACATTTTACATAGTTAATTTAACAATATTTTTTACTAGTTAATATCGGTAAATAAAATACGCAATATTACGTTTTCTCCATAAAATAGTAATGTTAGGTAATGAAAATTTTCATTTAAAATAATATTTTGTAACAAATACCATAGAAGACAATAACTCTATTTATTATAGAATTAATAGATACAGTTCATCAAATTTCTAGAGGTGTTCGACGCCCAGACAGAGAACGCGCTACGTGTGACTAAGATAGCTATTGTACAGTCTGCTAAACAAGTTATTTTAAATAGTTTTTAATATTTTTAGGTAATTAAATTTTAAAAGTGTGGAATAGTTTAGGGATTAAATTGGTCTGATTGGACTTTCTTAGAACGTTTTTAAAAGCAGCTAAAGATAGTATGTAGAATTGAAAATAATTATTATGCCATAAAAGGTGTTTTGGAATTCCTTCAACCTTTTGAAATTGAGTCAGAAAATATAAATTTTATAGGATAGCGGAAAATACCTATAATTTTTTTGTAGGCCTTTGTAAATCGTGGAAATAGTTTATATTTTATTTCTACCTTATTAAGGAAAATGGTACCTATTATTAATAACGGTTGTTTCTGAAACATTACTAAAATTTTCGAAATTTTGTTTTTCTACAAAATAATAAACTATACTATTTAGAAAAAAATTTATTTCTCTTATAATTTTATAAAAAATAACAGGGGAATATTTACATTTCTTGATCTATTAAACAAAACGATAAATTATCTCGACGAATGACACCATGTTCTAGTACGGAAGCTAGCTTTACAATTTTGTTGGTGGTTTCATGGGTTTCATATCAATTTTTTGTAATTGTAGTTTACACGTACATATACCTCTTAACACTTGTTTGCTTTATTAAAAAAGTGTGTTGTGATTTACGTCGAAATAAGTCAAAAATAACTTGAAACCCCATATAAAATCAAAAAGGAGAAACGGAAAAAAATTGAGCCTGTAAATGAACACAACTCAGAAACAAAAATAGCTATCTAATAATAAAAAAATAAAATTTGATTCTTGTGCAGCTTCATCTATATCATTAACTGTTTTTGATTTTTTAATGGTTTTTCTTGGTGATGAAAATTCCGATATCTCACGGTTATCGATTCTTTTCTTCTCTCCAGAAATGCGGACGACAGTGTTTTTAGATACTCCTGTGGCTGCAGCAACACGATCATTTACATTTTTAAATGGTATTGAAGGTGAATTAAAGTTTCCTACTCTTCTCATAAACTCTATAACATTGGCTATTATTTCGCGAGATTGACTGTTAATCACGCGGCCTCTTAATTTGCTATTAAACTCCATACTTAGGTTCTATTAAACTGTAATGAGCAAAAAACACAAACGAAAATAAAAGAAATGTTTTAGCGAAATTTACATCTGACATTTACGTCTGAATGAAATAGTGAAATACTTGATGCGCAGAGTGTACTTTCATTGCGTAAATCCGTCGGGATGCCTGTCAGTAGTGCTTTCTCTGTCTAGCCGTCGAAAGCCTCTAGAAATTTGATGAACTGTATGTATTGTTAAATGTAAATACAAATAATAATTAGAGAAGAGAAGCGAGATAGAGGATATCAGGTTGGTTGTAAAAAGTGTACAGGGTGTTAAATTATTTTTAAAATACATGTTTCTTGAACTAGCTTCATGTAACACAAAAATGGATTATAATAATCATGAATAAAGATTCGATTAGATTTTCTTCAAATAAATTATATCTACGTAGAATTTCAAAACCTCACCCACCATCATCAAAAACGGTAACGCATGGCGATTTTTATAATCTGGATGTCATGTCAACAGAAATTAAATTTCTGTTAATTCAGCATCCATCAAATCCTATAGAGAACCATGTAAATATATTAACATGGTCTTCTGTAGGATTCGAAACCCGTGTCTGTTTTACTACAAAATTAGCTCGCAAATAAATGTGTCACCGCAGACATCTGCGCTACCGTTTTGGAACAGCTGTGAAAACACCAGAAGAAACTTTATTTCCGGAGGATCTCTCAGAACAGCTGAAATGCGTATAAAACAAGATGGCTTAAAAAACTGCCCGCAATTTTAAATAATTTGGGGAGTAATTTTGGAACAACAATGTATTCTCCGATGAAAATACGTCTCAATCTTCTAATAGCGAAAGGCTATGAAGTGAATTATACGTTTGATACTACTACTAGTGGGCGCTTTTTCGTTTGGGCGTGGATAAGCGCTAACGGTCCTGGAATATGCTGGCAAATTGATGGTCGATTAACAGCCGAGCATTACATAAATATCTTAGTCATGGACACGAAAAGTCCTGGCTTGAACCCCATTGAAAATGTATGGGGTGTTATAGTCAAAAAGATATATCAAAGAAACTTTAAGCCAGCAAATTATGGTCAGCTATAAGAGGTTATTGAAAGTGCTTAGGAAGAGCTCGTAGATTCCTGTGACACACGACATTTAAGTTTGTACATGTCAAGAAGATTGAAAAGTGTTGTGACAGCTAATTTTCGATGAGTTCATTGTCTTCATTTTTATTAGAGACCTTTCCCAAACCTTGTCTGAAAAGTATCCGCAATCTTTGTTGTTCTTGCCAGCGATTCTTAATGTAAAATACTGATATTTCATTCAGCTTCAAATTTTGCTATAGCCTCTGATTTTATCTTGTAATAAAATATGGTTTTTGTAGTTTTATATGTTCAAATGTTAATTTAAATTTGCTATAGCCTTTGATTTTTAATAAATAAATGCTTTTTTTTTAAATAATTTAAGATTAAAAAAGATTTAATTTATTTAGTCTCCAGATCCGATTTGAATCCAGGCCTCTCACATGGTCTCACCTCAATCGACACATTTACCATTTTAGTTTTAAGAGTCGTAATTAAATTAGTTTCATGTAGGTAGTTTGATTAAAATGTATGATTTATTTATAAATATAGACAAAATAAAAATAGAAATGCTACTATTTATCGATTCTACACAAGAATAACCTATCTTTACGTATATTTAATCTTACAATTAATAACTAAAAAATATAGTGACAATTATTAGTTTGACAGAATTGTCACTTACATAAAATTTAAAAAATAATAGTAGCCGAGTGAATTTTAACCCCAAAAGTCCGTCAGATAGTGACAGGTTTAGGTACCTAAATAGGTCACTATCTGACGGTCTATGAGTTTGTACGGGGAAGGGACGACTATTATTATTATTATTATTATTATTTGCCGTTGCGTTCCGGGGTGATTTAAGGATGATTGATGGTGCCATATGACTTACAGGTGAGGAAAATCCAGAAAAAACCCACCCACAATCATCGAAACTGTAAGACATGGCGATTTTTATAATCTGGGTGGCATAACAACAATAATTAAATTTCTGCTAATATGGCGTGCCTCAAATCCTATAGAAAACCAAGCAAATTACTTAAGACTTCACATGGTATTCCGTAGGATTCGAACCCAAAATTGCTTGCAAATGAATGCGAGCGCGTAAGACACACCTACGCCCCTGATCAGATAGTCTGTGGGTAGATAAGCTAATATCCATGTCTGTAGAAAAAAGTAACAAAAAGAAAGTCAACTTTGAACAAGTTTCCAGTGTTATATAAAATTTTAGTACCACCGATTACCGTTTGTAAAAGAGTGATCTCATTAAAATTGTGAAACTCATAATTATATGTATTGTTGAGTCCTACTTTATATATTTGAGTTTTTCTCACTTTTTAGATTAATTTATGATTGAACTAAGAATTGATTTAAATTTTTCGCCACTTGCCTAATTAATTTGTCGGCATGTTCTTGATGACACTGAAGCTAGCGGCCTAGGCACACAGCGGCCAGCAAGAAAGCAGTGGCGTAAAATTTCATCTTCTCCGTAAAAAAATCTGAACGTGAATATTTGAAGGCACTTAGAAAGCTGCGCAGTGCGACCATTCTCCGTATAGTAAAAGAAAATCAAAGTGTGACGGAGATAGACAACTCCGCCATTTTGATCCCTTATTACGTGTTGCCTACATCTTAGCGCAATATTTTTAATAGGTGCGTTTTAATCATTCGCTTCTGCTTCGGACTTGTCGGTTTTCTTGTTTTAATCTTACAGGTTAAAACGACTAAACCGACAATTCCGGAAGCAGAAGCGGATGATTGAAACGCACCTGATTTTTTGCTTGCTACTGTCAGTGTCAGTGAATATTATTTTTGGAGTCACAGTTTATTGCTAAAGAATCAGTTAGCTCACTCGGACCAGTTGAAAGTTCCAAAATAACATCCACTACAGGGATACAAATTCAGGATACGCAGAAGACTGCTATTTTATTATAGGCGGTTGTCATATATTGTATTATCCGAGTTGCGCAGTGTATAAACTAGAACATTGAGATCAAAAGTGCCTACGCAGAGTGAGCGATCTGATTCTTTAGCTATAAACTGTGGAATAGGAATCAAAATGGCCGCACCCTATGTTGGGCGTGTAGGACCTCTCTCTTGCACCGTATAGTATTCAAAGTATTTGAGTAAAGCTCTTGCACTTTTCACGCCTGACAACTATTTTGATGGTACAAAGAATTAAAATGTAGTTCGTTCAAAAAATCATAGGATTTTCTAATCTAGAGATAATAAATATCCATAGATACGAGTAAAATGTCTTATCCTGAATTTAAAATTTAATCACCTTTTATGCAACCCCACTATGTGACAAACAAAGTAATTTTTAACCGACTTCAAAAAAGGAGGAGGTTCTCAATTCGTCGCGATATTTTTTATTATGTAATTAATAACTCCTGAATAAAAGAACATTTAATAAAATTGTTAAATTTAATATTTTTTGACATTAACCAGAATATTTCAACTAAATAAAAAAAAACATATACACATATCTTGGATTTATAACACAAGAATTATTGGTCCTATCAACTAATCAAAACATAAAAAATGGGAACCAAAAATGGTAAATATTTAAAAAAAATACAATGTTAACATAGCTAATGGAATGAAAATCATATTTAATTTTAGAGCTAAGTTAAACGTACGACAGTATTCCAGGCAGAAATAATAGCAGCAATACATCACTACATAGAAAAGGTACTAAGACCAGGTGCCATATATTTAGACAGAACCCTTCTGTGGTATCACAAAGATCACCATCAGAACATGCAGAAAGCCTCGACAGAGTCAAACCCGAGAGTTCGTAAAAGAACCATTGGCAAAACTCTCTAAGCATCAACTAAGCCAGAATACAAAAAATAATAAGCTAGCAGGGCATTGTAGGCTTAACCGACTATGCATAACATCAGAGGAGGAAACTGAAATATACGTATTATGATAGTGCAAAGGTTAATCCAGACTGAGATTCCTTACACTTGGAGGAAGAAGAAAAACCAAGGACAATTAGCTACTAGACAAAGTATAGGTAGCCAATGATCAAAAGATATCGACAATAGATCTGAAAAGGTAGAGGTGGGAGCAGCTACATAGCCCACGATCCAAACCAAATCTAAACCAATTTAACTGAAGAAGATATAAAAATACATGCTATAACATAAGGTAAATTTGTTCAATTTTGAATATCAGTAACAGTTGTTGAATACCTTTAAGATTTTCACCAAAAATAGCATAATATTTCCGTTAAAATTTAATAAATAAGCATATGTTAATTAAAGCATTATAAATTCAGGTGCTTCGGCTTAATTAAAATATAAATACAAACAGGTGAGGATTCCGGTTTTGATAAAAAAACAGTTACTAAAACTGACTAGACAAACTGTCGCATGTTTGAAAATGCAATTAACACAGTCACTCCCGCTATTATATTTGAACGTGGTGCGTGTTTACCTTACTTCTGGCTAACCAAACAATTTATAATTATTACGAGTAGATCTCTGAAATTAACGCTACAAACTGGTATAATAATTACAGTAAATGTAACAGTATTCGGATATTTAATTTGGATGTCACATTTAAGTGAAAGAGTTAACAGAAACATCTAATCTATTATTTATTATTTCCAAAAGTTTTAAAATAAAAATAAACCTTTATTTTTGAACTATGAAGTAAATTATTAAAATTGATCCGATTATAGATAGGCAGTCGGAGGGTTAAAATACAAGTATAAGATTTGGAACTATTTTTGCCATTGTTACTTAAACGCCTGATATGTATCAACAGTAAACAATTAATAAAATCAACAGACAAATACTTAAATAATGCTACGGTTTTAACAACGAACTAGAAAATTTGAAATATCTACATTCTACACGGTTAGCTCTAACTATAGAGTAGAGGCAAGGAGAACTATTGCTTTACAAAAAGTGTCCCTCAAAATGTATGCAATCAAGATGTTAAGATGTTAAGAAGTTACTGTACCAGAAGGACGCCGAAAGTTGTGACAGTCGATAGTTTAGATCCCACATTTACACCAATGATGTCTATAGGTATATAGATAATAGCTCACCCGTAAGTAAATAAGAGGGTATATATGCTCGAAGAGGTAGTCTAAAAAATAAAAACTACTTCGTGAAAAGCCATCGTGAAAAGCGACTGAGCTTATAATTGTAGATAAATTTTGATAAACGACAATCTTTTCGTCGTCTGATTTACATAAGAATGACCAATCTATATAATTATATATCATTAGCTCTTTTATTCTAGTACACGAGCGCCATTTCAATAAACATGGACTCCATCTCAGCGAGATATATCTTCCATAAGCCATATAAAGTTATAAGAAAACAAAGATAAGAGCCGAAAGTGGCAGGTACGATTCATATCTACACCAACGGTTCTAATGGAAAATAAGGCACAGAATGTGGAATATACTAAAGATGGGTAAACCTAAACATAAACTGGACTATGAGCAATGATGTTAGTGCAATTCAAACCGAGCTCACAGTAGCAAAGAAGTTACCAGAATCAATATCACTGAAAGGAACATGCTTATCTATACAGATAGCAGACAAGCACTATTCACCCTGAACAGACCACGAATTTACTCAGGGTTAGTACTAGAATGTCACAAAGCTTTGGCAGAAGTATCCATCAACAATGTGGTCACCTTAAGATGGATCAAAGGTCACGCCACATCGAAAGGTAACCGTCTTGCTCATTTACTAGCCAAGAAAGCAGCCAACCAAATACTTTTTGGACCTGGCCCTTCTTTTGGCCTGACAAAATCGGTAGTGACATACCTAATCAAAGAACATTCCCTTGTGAAATTCAAGGAAAGATGGGATGAAACAAGAAATTGCAGAGTTGCCAGAGAGCTCTTAAGTTATCCTGACAACACTGCAGCAAACAAATACTTGACTATGACTAGACAGAATCTACGCCTAGTCACAGGCATTCTGACTGGTCATTGTCAGGTACGAAAGCATCTCCATATCATGGGACTGTCAGAATTCGCACTCTGCACTCGACGCTCTCATTTACTAGAAGATTTTTGTTCGGCGAGTATCGGCTAACACCGGCCGATATAAGAGAAGCACCTCTTGGCGACTTTGTCAACTACATTAAATCTGTAGCTAGTAGGTGCTTATCATCTCAGGAGGATGCACAATGGGCCTTATGAGGCCTTAGTGTCGTGGGGCTAACCCACCCTCCACATGTTATAGATACAGATAACAATATGGTCACCTTAACAGGGATCAAAGGTTACATCGAAAGGTAACTGTCTTGCTGACTTACTAGCCAAGAAAGCAGCCAACCAACTTTTTTGGATCTAGCCCATCTATTGGACTGACAACATCGGTAGTGACAAACCTAATTAAAGAACATGTTCTTGTAAAGGAAAGATGGGACGAAACATGTAGCTGCAGAGTTGTTAGGGATCTTTTAAGTTACACTGATAACACTACAGGAAACAAATACTCTAACTGGTCTTTGACAAGTATGGAAGCATCTCCATTGCATCTGTCAGAATCCGCACTCGGTAGGAAGTGCGAACAAGAAGATTGTAACATGAATAGCTGGTTAGATTTATCTACTTTGATATATGTGTTTGAGCTTAATTTATAGGGCGTGGGTTAGGTTTTTAAATAACTCTAATAACTTTGAAAAATAAGTTGGGCACCACTATATTTAAAGCTTATACACTTAACTCTACATTAACAAATTATACTTTAAAAAATGCTTTAGATAAGGTAGGTATCAAATTCTAATTTACAAATTTGCACATAATACAAATTTAAAACAATTTATTGATTATATCAATTGCACTTATCTGTGAGGTAATAATAATAATATAATAATAATGAGTTTATTCAATACCAAAAAAATATTTACATGTAAAATTACAATATTATGCTGAATAAACTACGACTAATCACAGAAGCGTCACCCCAGAAGAGGCTCAGCTTGTATTGTGATATACTTATTTAGTAAGTTCATACATTTGTATCCTTAATATTAATCTTAATTACTATAATAATTTCTATTATCATTCGAGAACTAAAAGATTACAATGAAATTTCAGAATTAAGTGAGTTGTCAAAATCAGGAATAGTTCATAATTATATGAGTTGTCATAATCGGGTGTATTGTTATAATCGGGAATATTGTTCTAATCATGTAGTCGTAATTTTATGTAATGTAATTAGGTATAACGTCAAATTCAAGTCTATTATTTTATATTATATTATTTACCTATATTATATTATTTACCTATATTATATTATTTACACATTTTATATTATTTACATATTTGAATTTACAAACTTATGAAATATTGTTCTGTCACTTTCCCCTATCCATTTTTTAATTTTTTGTTTAAAGTGTTTGTATTGTTGTATATTTTTTAAAAAATCGGGAATTATTGAAAATATTCTAGGTGCTAGATAGGAACAGCATTTTTGACCTGCAGTTTTTTCGCATCTTGGTGTAAATAAGGTAATATACGGTATGGTAAGTTAAAAATCAGGTATTTATTTCTTCGCTCCAAACTGCAGAGGTACATTAATCCATAAATATTATATACCGGTCAGGTAACTTCAACCAAGTGATTCGGGATTCATAGGTTAGGTTGAAAATGAGTTGGATGATCTCATCGCCTTCCACTACGACCCAGATGGGTCTATTGTGGCTTTCGGGATTCATATTCATAACTCTCATAAGATCAAAGGATTTTGAAATGAGATTTCTATGACCTTGGACTTTAAATGTGTATGGCATAGGTGTTGCCAATTTTAATTATTTTTAATTAGTCTTACTAAATATAACTTTCTTCTAAACATGCTTTTTGGATGCCAGGGTTGGTTTAGGTAATTAATGGTTTAGGTAATTAATGGTTTAATGTATAGTAGCATCACGAGTATGTTAAAAAAGTTGTCGATAGGAGTTTAATTTTTAAACATTTTAAAAGAAAAAGAATATGATTTGTATTAATATTTTCAAAATTTTATTATAAAAAGTTATAACAAGCAACGAATTATAATGTAGAGGTTTTAAAAATTTGTTAAGCGGGTTTTATTAGTCAAATCCAGTTAAAGGCCTCCATTTTCCCTTTAATATTTTGAAATAAATATATTGGCAATTATTGGCCTATTGATGGGAATTTAACGGGAAATTGCAGGCCTTTTATTATATTAATACTGACTGCTGAATAAAGGCCATGTACAATTCGATAGTACCTCTTTGAAGTATGAATATAAAACCGAATGCATTCCAATATACCTAGAATTTTGTAGACAATTGATTTAATTCAGCTATATAATATATAACAGAGATAAAATGTTTTCTACAAAATGTATATTCATAAAATATTCTAAATTTATAACATGTATGAATGAGAAACTACAATGAAAAGTGAATACAAGCAATCCGAAACTGGCCTCATGTCCACTCGTTGAGTATGTAGCAAGTGATCATCGGTGTCTCCATCTATGAACGCGGGACGGAACCCTCCTGGACTGTTGGAGGGTTGAGTCTGCGGCAGTTAAAAGCCTTTTGACCTCGCTCTTACCCAATCATCAATCAACTAATGCTGGGCGACGATCAAAATGACAAAAGTAGGCTTTCATTTTTTAATCCTCGCATTCATTTTTGCTTCAATTACAGAAAAGGTCAACTGTATAGACAAGCACAGCAAAACAAATACTTGAGCAGTGGCACAAACGTTTAGGGCACATAAATATGATATCCCGGCAATTCATTGTTTGTTGGGATACAATATAAACCCATCACTATCACTAAGAAGTATACCAATACAACTTTTGTAAATAATTGAGGTTTGAATACTTATTACATACAGCCTATTAGCAGGAAATTACAATTTTATCGCCTGTTGCCACAAATCTAATAAAACAAATATTGAACAAATAGTTTGGTACTTCTGAACTGTAAAGTATAATTGGTTGAAAATACAAAACAGAACATTTATTCATGTATGTTCATTAAATTTGGTTTTAATTTTATATCTATCAAATTTGTCATTAATTGGTTTCTGAGATGTATGCCTCCGTAAGTTAAAGGGCATCTCTGTATTTAATGTTTTGGTTTCGTGAACATCAGATTAAAAAATAAGTGACGTATAGATTTAAAATGTCATCAACAAAGTTAAATAAGTCAGACAGCATTATAAACCTAGAAGAAATTTATATAAAACTTAAAAACACTCTCACGAAAGCAATTACTCCGGAAACGTGCAGAAAAGATTATGTAGCAGATGAATGCTGGGAGACTTTTTTGAGTTTCGAGGACCTGTCCCAAGATGTTATGTCTGCATTCTTAATAATGAGGCATGATGACCTAAGTGTACCTAGTCAAACAACATTAATTTGCGAATTATTAGTAAATGAAAACATTATTCCTCTAATAAATATTTACGATAGGGATATTCATAATGAAGACTTATCCATTAGTCTTATTAACTGGGCTGAACGTGTGGCCATTAGAGAGCATGAATCGACAAAAATTGCTGTGGAGTTTACGGAATCCAACAAGGAGCTTTTTCAAATGCTTGGATACAAATTTGAAGTGGGACCTTTATTGGTTAAAAATTTAAACCCTGAGGAATATAAAAGTTCTTTTGAGTATGAAGACGACTCTCCTCTCAAATTCGATGATAATCAACATTTGATATGTTGCTTAGATCCAGATGTTGAAGAAGAACAGTGGATACGAGATTTTGATAGAAGATATAGACCATATAAAAATAATAACTGGAACAGTGATTAATATCCCAACTTTAAGAAAAATATGTATTTTATAGTTGATTTTTATTAACTTTCTTGTTTGCAAGATAACAAATGTTTATTTTTTATCTATATTTTAATGCCGATTTTTAGTTGTTGAATAAAATTGTGAAATAATGATAATTTTTAAACTCTCGTTACATAAAACGTTCGATAATAATAAATTAGGGTCTGATGATAATAATAATGACAATTCCCAACTTTAGAATTGTAACAGTAAATAAAAATATAATAGAAGTATTATATTCCTAATAACTTTTCCAGATTCACATAGGATTTGAATCCTGGAATTCGAACTAAAACGGATTAGTGATCCGGATTTTCCAAAGAAATCCTGAAGGATTCATATTTGAATCGAATTCTTTTAAGACTAATTTTTTGTTCTGTAGTATGCGTAGAATAAATAATTCACATGTGGGTGTAGAACAAAAAATCATATTTTTATTGAAGGGCTCGATGATAGCTTTTATGATGAAACCAGTCGCTTAATAATGTTCTAAAGAAATACAAAAATAAGTTAGTGAACATATAAAGTGTTAAATCGAAGTAGCTTGATAGTGCTTTTATTATTTGAAACATTATACACTTAGAACACTTTACACGAACACTACCATTTACCATTTTCTACAGCTTGTGAATGATAATTATCTCACTAAGAATAAAATTATTATATTATTGCATTATTGTATTAAAAGATAACAAAATTAACATAAATTAGGTAACTCATTAACAGAATGTATAGGAGGTTACTTACTAAATAAAAATATATCTTTTGCTTTAACCTAGAAACTATTAATATAAAAGTGTCCAATCACTAAAAATTAAGGACAACAATATTTTTTTATGGGCTATTTACAAACACAAAAATGTAAACAATAACAAGCCACAACAATTAGTTTAAATGTCAAGTAAGACGGCGCTGCGATCTTATTTTCAGATACCAATTAGATAATTATCTCACCGTCGCGTGTAGCAACAGGATGTTTGATTGCCTAATTGAAACTAGTGCTGATAAATGACAATTACAAAAAATATATTCTGCTTCGCCAGTCGCACTAAGTGGTGGAACGAACAGTTTTATAGTGAAATAGTGAATATTATTTATTTATCGCGTACATCTGTTATTTTTGAAAACCCATCCAGTGCCTACCGATACTAGGTATGGTAACTTATGTTAGAACTTATCACAAATAAATCTAGCTAATGCTCCGATAGGCCACCCAATAATAACTGATCTACTTTCGAAGTAACCAAATAGCAAGTAAAAAACCTTTAATTCTATTTTTTAACAAATTAAAAATTTAAACAATCCATTCAATGTAATTTATTAGTTGGAGAATTAACGTCCAAAACCAACCATTCAGTAGAACTTATCTTAAATATTTTCACATTTACCGAAACGGCTAATAAAAACTTGTAATTCTATTTTTTATTAACAAAACTAAAAAATAAATTAATACAGAGAAAACTATCTAAACGATAAAAATTAATTGAAAGTTTTAATAAGAAACAAGAGTATGAGTAAAATTATTTGTTTTCCTTCAGGGGCAATTTGCGGCCCGCGAGACCGTATCATGCGGCCCGCGAACAATTGATTAGTAAAAAAAACGAAAGAATATTGCTTAATTTCAACATAAAAAAGGAATTTTAGTCATCACCCACAAAAACTACGAAAATTAAGAGTTGGCAAGAATAAAAAAAAAAACAGTAGAATAACCAGAAAATTAGACAGTCGAGGAGGTGGACTCAAATATAGAATCCTCTACGGGTAGTTATGGGGATATTAGCGAAATTTAGACGTGCCCTTAAGTGAATATAATGTGATACATTTCAATTGAATGTCTTTAAATTAATGAGTTGGTAAACTTTTTGTAAAATTATTCAATGAGGTGTTACTGATAATAAACTATATATTTTTATATTTTATATTATTTTTCAACAGCTAAATAAATTTAATTTTGAACACATTGAAAATTTATAATTTCTTCTGAGCCTTTATTTTTAATCCGATTTTTGTAAAATTTTTAGGAAATAACAGTAATAACAAGACTTACCGAGGAGAAACCTTAATTTTTTTGTAAACTTTCGAAAAGTATTTATTCCTATAATTATTAAATGGAATTAAAATAAAAACATTTTTCTAATTTTCTCCATAAACAAAACTAAAAATATAAAATGTCAGAACTGTCAACAATGTCAATTATCACCTGATGTTAATACTAAAAAGTGATGTATAAAACAGATTGCAATCTGGCCAATCAGAAGTCTCCTAATTTAAAACCGGAGTATAGTAGACAGAGGAGGAAGAATTGGAAAATAACGTATACAACATAGTAAAGGCAGTGTGGGAAGAGAAAAATATGCCCATGAGATGGAAAGAATTATTAATTTGTCCTGTACATAAAAAAGGAAATATATCTAATTGTGCAAATTATAGAGGAATAACTTTGATGGACACTTTGTATAAAATAATGGCCATAGAAATCAAGTATAAAATAAATAGGACAATATCAATGTGGTTTAAAGAAAATAGATCAGTCATCGATCAGGTATTTATATTAAAACAAATAACAGATAATAGTCTAGATTAAAACTTACCGTTATATATGATTTTCATCTATAAACAAGCTTATGATAAGATAAAACGAGAAAAAATATATAGGGCGATGCAACAATTAGAAATACAGGAAAATCTCTAAAACTGACACTAACTGGAACAGATTATGGAGTGCTTGTTAACGGTCAAACATCAGACAAATGTAAAGTTGATAAAAGGACTGAGACAGAGAGTTCCACTATCCAGTTACATTATTTAACATAATTTTAGACTTTGCAGTAATACAAAGTGAAATTCAAACAAAATATACGATATACAGTGCGAGTCAAAATATACTACAGCCCCCCCCCCCCACCCATTTATTTTTTGAACTGTAAAAGAAATTTGAATTTGAGATATGAACCCATAAATAACTTTCATTTTAAACGAGAATAGTATAGTGCCAAAGATTAAACATTTGTAGTACACCAGTTGATAGCATTGAAAATTTAAAGCAAAGGATTCGTTATAAGTAAAATTTTTATTTTTATTGATCTCATTGGAAAGGGTTTGGAGCAAGCTTTGAAATGATGTATCACTTGCCTTATGATTCCATTTCAAATATCTTCTGAAACGGCTCCCGTTTGCCATTTTTAATGAGTACGTAACATAATATCATTAAAAAGATAGTATACAATCCTTAATTCAGTTTCCCAAAATTTCAAATTTCTTACTTTTACAGCCCAAAGAATAAATGGGAGGGACTTTAAACTCGCACTGTATAATCAAAGAAGACAAATGATGACCTACGCAGATAATTTGGTAATCCTAGCAAGAACAAGTGGAAATTTAGAAATAACAACAAAGAAGTTAGAGAAAGCTGCAAAAGAAATGAGGTTAATGATCAATGAAGTAAAAACAAAATTCATATTAGTAAAAAAAATGCCAGAAAATATACAGAAAAGAGAATTAAGAATAGACACTGAAGGACCTGAGAAAAAGTTTGAGAAAGTAACCCAATTTAGCTATTTAATAGTCACAACAAGCGATAATGGTGAAGAGACAGAAGAAATAGAAGAACGAATAACGAAAGGAATAAAATGTATGGGAGGAATGGTTCATCGCCTAAGATCTAATAATTTGTCAAAAAAACCTAAAGAAGAGAATCCATTAAACGATAATCAGGCCAGTAGTCACTTACGAAAGCGAGGTATGGAAATTAAACAAAAAAGAAAAAAAACTCATTGGACATATTCGAGCGAAAAGTGCTTAAAAAGATATATGGCGGAAATAAAGTAGATAACGTATGGCAAACAAGAACAAACGTTGAAATAAAAATTATATGGAGAACCCTCCAAAACAAATGTAGCCAAGGCAGAGCGAATAAGGTGGTTATGACAGGTAGCGAGTCTAGCAAATGAAAGACCAACAAAGCAAGTATTAACAGGAGGCATAACCGGGAGGAGAAGAAGGAGACGACCACGAACTAAATGGTCACAGATGGCTGAAAGAGACCTAAACGACATGAGCATAAGGGATTAGCGTAGAAGAACAGCAAACAAAAAATAATGGAGGAAAATAAGCTACGTAGCCATGCTGATTTAATGTGTGCAGTAGACATCGCCTATATATTCATTTTGTACATTGAGCATAAAATAGAAAAATACATATTATTAGAAACATTTTCTCATTTATCTGTAGCTCTACACTCGTATTATGGTTATGGTTCCATACCAGATCATTTGCTAATTTTGTAACTATAATTGTGATAATGTCTTCATTTTCAATCTGTTTTTGTATACACTTTCCGACAAGTCAAAGCTTGATTCGGCTCGTCCCGCTGGAGTAGTTTAGTCTTTAAAAGGATTCGATTCAAATATGAATCCTTTAGGATTTCTTTGGAGAATCCGGATCACTAATCCATTTTTATTTAAGTATTTGAATACTAAACTGTATTGAGTGAACAATAATTTTCATTTTGCTAAATACTATGGGTTTTGTAAAAGCACAAAGTGACAATTTATCAGTAGGAGACGGTTTTATGCTAATGGAATTTATAAAATCGAATTATTGTTTTAATCAGAACGAAATAAGAGGAGTAAAAGAAGAATGATAAGTAAGTACTGGGACAAAGTTAATTTTACAAACATTGAATATTTTTTTTATGAGTAAATTTTACTGATAAATAGAGTATTACTTAATTAACTACGTAGCAATCTACCTGATTGTTAATACAGATTTTACCTATAATGGCATTAATGATGGAGAAAGGTGGTTTATTAATACACAACACGTAATCCATCTTTCCCGTTATTCGACAATTTCGAATTAATCATGTGCTAAAATAACGCGGGACTTTATTTATTTTTAATATTTTAATAAAAATAAACATCTTTAGGTTCCAAAATTATACAGTCAGATAGATCGTTCGAGACAGCTAAATAAATGTATTATGTTGAATTTTAAATAAATAAATACCTATTCACCAAATATGTGTTAATTGTGTAATAGCTACTGGTCAATGACTGAATATCATCGTAGATAGCCATGAATTTCATGATTTGCAGTTCTACGCGACGTATTATTTAGTTTGAATTTATCTGAATAAAAATAACCGAATTTAAATTCAAAAATGGGTGAATATATTTCTAATATGGAATTTGATATTCCTCCTGAAGTGACAAATTATGCAAATGATTTAAAAACTTGCCTGTCATAAGATTTAAAATTCCATTTTGTTCAGTTTAATTTTACTATATTTAACTCCTACTGTGTCTGTGGCCGTGGAGAAAGTACAATCTCTAACTCTACTGGAATATAAATCCGATACTCGTAGTTCTTCCACTTGTACCGAATTTTCATTCGAACCTTGTGGACATAATATACTAAAACGTATTAAACATAAAATAGTCGAATGCAATGTAGGTACCTTCATTTTATAACACACCTTTTTAAGTACAGTACTATATTTCCAATTTTTTAAAATAAAACAAGCAACACTAAGGATAAAACATATCAAAATTAAATACTAAAGAGTATTTTTGTTCTAAATCTACTTTAAAAATTCGCCGTTATTAAAGAGGCACATAGTTCCTTATTCTAGAAAAAACCTGAAAAGCTTGAAATAGGATAAATTGAACGTTTTAAGAGCTGAAATTCACCAGAGATTTTCACCCTTTTATTAGTGAGTGCTGGGTCTTAAGATTTTGAAAACATTTTATTTTTAAATTTTAATACGATTTCCATGTATTTTACTATAAAAAAATACAGATAAGCAAATCGTTTAAAATCGTATTAACAATAAAGTTTCTTCAAAACCAATTCACTCAGCCCTCACTAATAAAAAGGTGAACACTTCTGCTGAATTTCAGCTCTTAATTTTTATTTGACTATTTGTAGGAATTTTTTAAATAATATTCAATTTTACCTTCACAATATAAGACATTTTCTGTCAATTTGAAATTTGGTGTGATTCTTTTTGACCGAATGTATTCGCCCAATCACTGTTAATTAAAACGTCCAATTTATCCTATTTTAAGCGATTCTGTTTTTTTTTTTTCGAGAATAAAGTACTATGTTCCCCACAAGAAGTTAACGTAAACAAATTTTATGTGCTTAGACGGCCATATTGGATTGTTTTGACAGAACGTTGTAATGCTTAATTACAATTCAAGATACTTAAGATGGCAAATACATTATGATCGATGATAATAGTATAATTAAGTTAGTAGGGTGACCGTCTAACAAATATTTTTATACTTCTAAGATATGCCCACTTGCAAACCATCAATATTTACTCGTAAGTTAAAGGCGATCAATTTTATAGCGATACTTTGAACTATTTGAGCAGTGCCGGATTGGGCCGTCGGACCGGTTTACCGGTCAAAAGACCGGTAGGCCCTCGTTCAAGCAGTGGGACCTCGTTCACCATAATACGTAAAAAGACCTTTTTTTGCTCTTCAATGAGAATCGGACCATGTAAAAGGTGGGCCTGACGGGTAGGTCCTGAAGGTCCCAATCCGACACTGTATTTGAGTGTCGCATTCATCTGTCCATTCGAATACAGGCTATAACACATCATTAATGATGGCCAGGCGATCCTTTGGAAAAAAATGGGGGTTAAAACCAGACATGGTATATTGGATTTATAACATGGTGGTGAGACCCATAATAACATACACAGCTTCGGTGTGGTGGCCAAAGACACAGCAAAGGAAAGCAATAACGAGGCTTAGCAAGGTACAAAGACTTGCCTGCCTCGGAATAACGGGGGCAATGAAAACAACCCCCACTGCTGCAATGGAAGCACTAATAGGACTCCCACCACTTCACTATGTGATACAAGGGGAGGCAAGATTAGGTGCTTACAGATTAGGGAATACACTGGAAAATCTTGACATTAGGCCAGGTCACATAAGTATCTCAAGGTTAGTGACAGGAGACGTGCTAGACATGAGATCAGACCACTTAACCAAGAGATACTCTTTTAATACTCCCTTTGAAATTTTAATACAGGAAAGAGCGGAGATCACCATAAGGGAGCCCAATGCTCAACGGCAGGAACAAACCTGGTATACAGACGGGTCTAAGACTGCGGAAGGCACTGGGGCAGGAGTATTCTCCAAAAACCCTGATACTAACCATAGCTATGCTATAGGAATACATTCCTCGGTATTTCAGGCCGAGGTATACGCAATTTTGCAATGTGCAAAAACGAACAATGAAAGAGCTGTCGAAAATCAGCATATTCAAATAATGTCAGACAGCCAAGCGGCACTTAAGGCCATATCGAGTCAGAAAGTTACGTCGAGGCTGGTATGGGAATGCATCGAAGAACTAAGAACACTGGCAGACCGTAATAGAGTAAAACTATATTGGGTGCCAGGTCACAAAGGGATCGAAGGCAACGAAAAGGCTGACGAACTTGCAAAAAGAGGGTCAGAAGAAACACCGGAACCAGACACAAACCCAGGAGTACCAAAAAGTACAGTCCGGGGTTTTATAAATGACTGAATTCGGGAACAACATATCAACTATTGGGAAGCACCCCAAAACAGGCACATGGAAAAGCCTTCATAGGCAAACCATGTCCCAAAAGAACTGGAGAACTACTCTTAATGAATAGGAACCAGTTGAAAGTGATAACAAGGTTCATGACTGGGCACGCCCCAGTAAAGGAACACTTGAACAAAATTGGCATGTACAATGGGGAACTCATGTGCCGACTATGTCACAAGAAACCAGAAACGGCCAAACACATATTGTGCGAATGCGAAGCTCTAGACCGCAAAAGACAGGCTCTTTTTGGACAACCCCAGGTTGATCCAACAAAGTATAGAACCCACTCACCCAAGGATCTGTACAAACTTGTACAAGGTACAAAGGTGATAGAGTGGGTGCTATGAACTAACATGGGGTAAAACACAATAAGCCAATAGGCTTCAGTGTTATTCGGAGACACATAGTCAGACGAGCCCAGGAGAGAAAAAAAAACAGGCTGTAATATATTTTTTCCGAAAATATAAAAACTCAACGATTCATAACAGTAATACAAGATCACAATAAATACACTCGATTGCAGAACACAGTCGTACTGCTATTAAAATTCCACTTTATAGTCAAACAATTCTGAGAACTCTTAACTCGAAAGACAAAGTCATACACATATAAATCTTGAATTCTTGAGACAACGAAGGTTAAAAGAAAAACTTGGAGAAATAATAGTTAATTTATCTTCTTCTGTTTCCTCGAAATTGAGGACAATTATTGCTCTCCATTTTACTGACCTTATTAATTATTAATTAATCTACAACTTGCTAAAATCTAGTAACTTTTTGTTTTATCAATTTTACATTTAAACAATAAAGAAAGCAAATGGACTGGGTGTATTTCCGAGACTTTACATACTTGTTTACATTTACTGTCATATTATTTTACATTAGTTCACTTCCTGGTCAATGTCATGGCCATGACATAAGAAATGAGCTATTCAGTTTTTAAAGCTTTTTGCATAAAATACTTAATTTCTTAACTTTTTTATTCCATTTTGATGATTTTAGATCTTAAAATAATGTATTTATACACCTCGATTTATAAACAAATATTTTTGTATGTTAAATTAAACTTTATATAATTTATCTCCATTTAATTTTATGACTTAACCCCGTTTCTATACTGCATCCACTAATGTTTATGACGATACCTTAATTATTATAAAAAGTGGTTTAGGCTATTCATCATAAAAAATATATTGGCTAATGTAAATAGTCATTAATTTATATCACTTTATAATAGTAGTTTATAAAAAAAATCGGTTTCAGATTAACTAATGGAAAATTCTTCTCGAAAGTAAATAAACTAGCCATGCAGGATTTTGGTCGTAAAAATTCCACATAAAAATAAATAAAAGCAAAACATTTTTTTAAAGTAGGTCGATGAACGTGTTTTTTTGGAGATGACACACTTGTAAAGTATCGTGTTCGTACCAAATGTAACATTTACGTTAATTTACTTTAAAAAAAGGGGTTACCGAAAACTTTCCTATAAGATCATGTAATGACACAGTTATATGTACTCTATGCTATGTTTATTGAAAATTTTACTTTATGATGTAGTACTTTAATTGCTTTTCTTTATGGAGATTATTTAACAAGAAATATAGAGAAATTATACGGTATAGTGACCGCTACTATTGCTTTTACAGGGTAAGGAATAAAAGTACTCAATCGTAGCCTAAGAAGGAGTCGTGATGGGACGAATTGAATAATAATATACTATTAATTATATTATATTAAATTATACTAATATTAAATTGGTTGCTGTCAGTGTTGTTACGTTTCATTTAAATTTAAAAGAAACATGGTTTATTTAACAGAAATGCATTAAATAATAATTTTACAAATTCACGCCATCGAGAAGTGTATCCAGTTTAACATCGAGAGAAACTATCATAGACAAGAGATTATCATCATGTCCGATAGTCAAGCAACCATCAAAGCGCTGAGCTCTTACGTAATCAGCTCAAAAATGGTCTGCCTAGAACAATTGAATGAGCTAGGCGAAAAAAATAGAGTTACTCTCACTTGGGTCATAACGGGGTACAGGGTAACGAGATTGCAGATAGTCTTGCAAGGAAAGGGGCTCAAACACCCTTTGTAGGACCTGAGCCGTTCTGCGGTATCAGCAGTAACATAATATTAGGAGAGATTAAAAAGAATTGGGCAGTAGAAGAACCGATAATTGAAACAATCTCTTGGGGCTGAGACAGGCCAAGATACTTCTGGGTGAATATAACCAGAAAAGATCGGAAGCCTGCATCTACCTGAGCAAGAACAAGCTACGTATTGTAACAGGGATCCTTACCGAGCATTGCCGACTAAAAGGATACCTAAGTAAACTGAGAGTAGTAGAGGATAGTGAGTGCAGATTCTGTGAGAAGGAGGACGAAACCTCCATTCACATCCTAACTGAATGTGTAGCACTCCAGAATCCAAGGGCACTATATCTAGGAGGATATCAAATAGAAGAGGGAGATTTACCTAACTTGAAGCCACTTCAAATCCTACACTTCTTTGTGAGAAAATAGGATTGGAAGGGTCGCTATAGGCATTGAGACATTTCCTTAGTGCAGTGGCGACAGAAGAGGGCACAATAGATCTTTTAGGTCTCAGTTTATTAACACCCCATTCTTAACATAACATAACATCCACCCACTAACCATTTGTGGAACATTCCTGTTGGTTAGTGAGTCTATTATCTTTGGGAAGGTGGTTTTATCAAAAGCACCTTCTATGTCTATGAAAACACCCAAGGCGGACTCCTTATTGTCCAGGGATCTTTCTATCCGCCAGCAACTAGATGAAGGGCTGAATCAGTAGATCTGCCTGGGGTGTATGCATGTTGGTTTGGGTGTAATGGTGTTGTAATCACCGTATCCCTTATATACCTTTCGCATAGCCTTTCCAATGTCTTCATGGAAAACGATGTCAGACTAACTGGTCGGTATGTTTTTGGGACAGTGTAATCCATCCTTCCAGGTTTGGGTATAAATACCACTTTTACCTCTCTCCATTTTTTGGGATATACCTCAAAGCCAACGAGGATCTCAATATACCCACCAGGTGCGGTGTGAGTTCTTCCAGACCCCACTGAAGTACGGCTGGATAGATACCGTCAGGTCCTGGCGATTTAAATGGAGAGAAGCTGAATGTTGCCCATCTAATTTTTTCATCGTCTACGATGTGTTTGGCAATTTGCCAATCATAGACAGATGGATTGTATTCTTCCTCTGCCCAGTCCGCCACGTGTGTGATGACCGAGTCAGGGAAGTGTGTTGCCTATCTTATCTTCATACCAAATTCTAGGTAGGTAACCATCTTATTATCTCACCCCTTGTTATTATTTTGGTTTTTCCATGACATTAGTAATTTCCAAGAAGATGATAAAATAACGATTAACCTTTAGATTAGAGATTTCTATAATCTAAAGATTTATCCCATTTATATTTTTATTAAAATTATAGTCACATTTATAGATTTTGAACCCTCAGATTACTTTCTATAATCTAAGCTGAAACCTTTCTCTCCACTTGTCAATAACTTGCACCTTGACATCAAAAATTTTCAAGAAGTCAATGATGAATAACGATTTAAACAATTTAATGTAGGCATACCTAATAATCAAATTTATAGGTCTTGAAAAATATTTGTTATAAACCTTGTTGTTAATTTACTAAAACAGATAACTCTACCATTTATATAACAATTATGAATACCTCAAAAAACATTTTGTAAAGTACCTATATACCGAAATAATACTCAATAATACATATGCAAAAAATATATTTTTAAATGATGATTTTATGTACCCCGTAAATAATAATATAGGCACCCACACTTGAAATTTCCTGATCTGACAGATATATTACTTTGTGTCGATTGCGATTCTACTATAGTTATTATACTGGGCTATTAATAGAGTTATTGTTTATTATAATTAAGTAAATTGTTTATGGTTTGTGAATTAGTTATTCATTATACTAAGTTATATTTAAAAATGTGTTTAATTTAATACCGGTCCAGGTACCACCACACCTCCTTATTAGGAACTCAGAAAGACGATTTTGTTAGAAGAACGCATTTTTGTGAACAAATAATGGAAATGTTATAACAATGTTACACAATTAGAACGAACATGTTGTTTTCTGATGAATGCTCATGGCCATACTAATCGCCAAAATACATAATACCACGAAAGGGTTAATTTTTGGACAGGGTCCATTGATGGAAATTTGAATGGAGATAATTATTTAACACTGCTCCAAAATATTGTCGGGCACATTTATATCCTAGTCAATTAAACCAACAAGTTCCATCGAATGTGATATGGTTCCAGCAGGATAAAGCAACACCACATTACCAAAACAATGTCCGGCAGTACCTCAACCAAATATTTCCAAATCGTGGATAGGAAGGCGAGGATCCATAGAATGTACCTGATATTACTCCATTAAACTTTTCTTATGGGGATATGTTAAAAATATACTATACAAAACTAAACCACACGATTCAGCTGATTTAAGAAGAAAAATTACGTTTGCGATTACGTCGGTCGCGCCTCAGATGTTGAATACAATTTTATTTACGATTAGGATATTGCCAGGACGTTCGAGGCATGTTCTTTGAACATCTACATTAAGATTGATGTTTCTTATTTTTATGTAAGAAGAATTACACTATATAATTAATTAATCATTTCTTTTACAGTTGATTTTTGCAATAAATTTGAAAACCACAGAATAACGAGACTTTTCAAATAAGGTATCATAATTTCCTACTTCCTATTTACAAATTTCGGGGTTGCAACTGTCACTCGAAGGGGGTTGAGGGTAGGGGCGAAATTTTAACGTTGTAGGGTATCAGTTTAAAATCTAAATTTTACGGGTTTCGGTTTATTTTGAGGGTGGGAGAATTCGTAAATTTTAGCAAAGCCTGTTGCTACTTTTTATATGTCGGTATATTCGATAAGATACGGATAACAAGTGTACTAAAGTCAAAAAAAAAAAACTTACGTAATTATTCATGAATAAGCAAAGAAATAAATAAAATTAATAAAGCTCTTTGTATCTCGGTTAGAAACAGTTAAAGATGCATTAAATTTAGAATGATCAACAGTTAACGTATGTTCGTTTCCCAATGAATCACCATGTATAAATACCGGTTTATTTTTTAGTTGTTTAATATACAATGCCAGATCTCGATTTCCTCTTCTTAAACTCGCGAAAAGAAAATACAAAACACGATTCGAAGACGGTGAAGTATCCGATAATATTCGAGAAGGTATTCCGATGATTCATTAAGGCCAAGCCGATTGATGTCGTGATGATACGCATAGAATACCATTCGGAAGTGAAAATCATATAAACATAGCATTATTTACAAGTTTAATGGAACATCAATGTAAATTGTGGCCCAGTAGCCCAGTATCATTTTATATAAGTCGTAATCTTCCTGGAAGTAAGAAATATTGTACAAATACATTTCCTTTCGCAAAGTACTGAGATTTATTTTATTGATGGTTATAAATATTTTAAGAACTAACTTCGCGCCACTTATTTTAATAGGTATATATTACTAAGGCCCATCCTATGGGGCCTCAGTATTGCATTTGTGCAGACTAAAAAAATTTCTGACCCCCATTTTTTAAAACTTTTTTTCATGTTTCTGATCATTCTGAATCCGAAAATAAAAAAAAAAAAATTTCGTCTGGTCGTCTGTATGTATGTATGCCGGCACGATAACTCTAGAACAGAAGTTCTGATGTACTTGCGGTTTTGATTTTCTTGAATAATTACTTCTAACTTAGAACCCTATTGATTTTTAGAATTTTCGGTTCAACCTAACTACTTTAATAACAATTTTCTTAAAATCCGCCTATGCATTCCTTATGTGACAATTTTAGGAATTCCAATTATTTCTAAAGTTAAAATTCCTAACATTCTTCACATTCTATAAATTGCAAACATTCTCTAACGACCTGTTAAACAATAGCTGTTGATAGTAAAGGTGAAATTTCTAAGGCGGGTTGCGACCTTCATACTTGCAACCATACTGCCATTTTGGAGGCTATTTTCATTCGAAATTAGTCGCCACGCCTGCCAATTTATAAAAAATATATAAGCAGTTTCTTAAAAATGACTTTTTATGGTGGTGCTATTAAGCGTACTACTATTTCACCCCTAGCCACAAAAAGACCTTCATGAAATTTACTGATTCTCTGTCGCAACCCCATAGACTAATTAACAGGACATTTTATTTGGCAAAAAAAAATAATGTTTGGCTGTGCCTGTCAAGTATCAAGATGTCAACTGTGATATGCGAATGGCTCTTAAATGTCAAATTATTTAAAAATGTATACTTCTTTTGATATTTATTGTAAGAGTTATCTTTACAAATTGTTATATATAGGTACCGAACATAAGTTTGTTGACATAAATACTATTTTCATAATACCTACAAATAAATATATCTGTTATATTTTATTTAATATGTTTATTTAAACATGTTTTTGTTTTTTGTCTAAATGATATTGAATGCTAACTTTTTCTATATAACTTCTTATACCCGATATTGTGAGATAAAAAAACTTATTACCCATCACTTTTTTCTTTCAATTCATTTGTAGTTTTTGCCCAAATGGATACATTTTTTTAACTTTGCAACTCGGTTGCTAATAGCCAGTATAATAATTAGGGTTTTTATGAATTTGTGCTGTACCTAGGTGGTTCATTATAACAGATTATTCAAACAACAAAAATAATTTTTGTTAAAACATAAATAATAATATGCTGAAACATTAGGTCTGATCGTTATATATTATAAACAAAGTACCTTTTCATTTAACTAACTCACTCACGGCAAATAAAATGGCTGCCAGTTGGCATGCATGTTATTATCTGGCAACCCTATGGGCCTGGTCAGAGGGCCTGGTGATTTGACAGGGTCAGTGAGATAGACAGTTATATATATTGATCATCCATGTTTTACAAAATAAGCATAAGCTTTTATGCCTTGAAGTAAAAATGTAGGTATTTTTTCCTATATTCAAAGGCTGAAAATTGTTTTAAAAATTAGTTCTTTTGTTGCGTTAAAAACAGGCTTAGTATGATAGTATTATGGTCTTGAATTATAAGATCTAAACATAATCCTAGGAAAAAGCAAATTGGCGTAAAAAAATGGAACATAATAATTCTAACCGCAAGCAAAAATTGGACAATCCAGAATAAACATGTCAATTAGATCGATGCAATGCAGATGAAACACTTAAGAAGAATAATTGTAAAAAACAAATGAGAATCAATACTAAATTAATCAAAAAGATGACAGTACTGAACAAAGTAATAAGAAAAGCTTACGAAGAAAAAAGATAAAGATAAAAAGGCACACCATCGATAAGATCTATGCAAGCAATAGGAAGAAACAGAAATGAGAAAAAACAATTCGATAGAGGGAATACATGCAATTACTAAAAAAAGAAAGTAAGAAAAAAAAAATAAGGGTGGATGAGAAAGCAACTTTCTAAACCCATTTAGACGCTTGGAAGGACAAAAAGAATAATTTTGAATAAAAAGTATTTTTTAATTATTAATAGATCATTTATATTTATTAAGAAATTGATATTCTAAAACAGAACATTAAATTGTCTATGCACTTAAAACATCTGACAGTTAACAGTAGTATACCCTCAAATAGAGAATTTGCATTGCATATGAAGTAACGGAATATTTTATTATAATTTATGATTAACAGGTTATAATTTGTATAATCTTGAAGAAAGTTGAGAAGGTGTTATATCTGCTAATATTTATTGAAACACACTTCCTGCAAATTGGGATAAAAAACTGCATTTTAATAGCAATTGGCAAATTTGATGGTATTCTCAACCTACATTGACACGTAAAATTTTGACCTCATTTTTTAGGTAGTTTTTTTTTGTTTAAAAAAACTGTTAGATGTCTTATGTTTAATCATACCCTGTAAATTAAAAATGTTGACAAATATTTAAAAAAACTAAATCTAGTGAAACAGGTCTACCATACCATAAATTGTAATAATTTAATAAAAATCTTAATTTTGAAAATAAACTAATCTGCATAAATTTATAAATTTTATTTGTATAAGTTCTGTCCAATCAGTATTGATACAGACATCCCCAAAAAAATTAATAATTGTAGTTATGTATACACGCATTCACTGATTTAAAAGTTAAATTCAGTTTTAATAATATATTTGTTATACAATTGGAATACCAAATGTCATTTTGTTGATTCACACACCCATAATGATGTTGTAATGGTGCTAATGAACCTTTAAACATTTTTTTACTAATTAGAAATTCTTTTTTCACAGCTATCGCAACTATGAATATAAAATACCTACTTGTGCGGGCAATATTTTTCTATTTTTCCCACAATTACCAATTTTTTTTAAAATTCCTGACCACTAGTGTCCTACATTGAAAAGTATATTCCGAATATATTTTTAGACCGCTAGACTTACAGTTATCAAACGTTTTTCGCATTAGTAATTTTAATACAACACACAAAATAGGGATTGCATTTTTTCGTCTGGTTACTTCTATTACACTGTGGACTCTTAATAAGAAATGTCTGGCCAAAACAAAAATTTAGGGTAATTATGAATTAAAGAAAAAAATATACAGCTCAATTTCTTATATTATTTATTTTAATTTATAATTTAAAATGAAATATAATACTCTTTCATAACTTCAGGAGGTATATGAAACATACCTAACTCCTAATTCTGAAACAGTATAGAATATAGATGCATGTTATGTTTCAATGAAGAAAGATTATCCATTTTCTCTAATATGGTCAAATTACGAGTCAAATTACTACAAAAAAATATTAAAAATACAAAATTTGTACCACTTATTATTCTTTAAGAGAAATATCGTTTCTCAAACGTGCAACAGTTATCGGTTCTATAAGTTAATGGACAGATGTCTTGCTAAAAGTGGTGACATATATACAACTTGTTAACTTTCCCTCACTGACACCAAAAGAGGGATATATAATAAGCAATGCTATTTATTAGATAGAAGTAGATTAGTCCGCGCCAGCCCACTAGTGGTAGAGAGGTAACCATGGGTCCGATCTCGGCAGACGTCAGCCGATTTACGAAAGTCTCTATTTATTTTCACTCACGTTTAAATATATTTAAGCGTCTCATTTTTATTTAGAAGGATCCAAGGGTTAAGGCACTGTATGTTCAGTAAGTATCTGACAAATGGGCAGTAAGCAGTAAATAATTAGGCATTAAAACGTCTTGCTCAAACGGTTGCCTTGCCTAAAGAATTTGACCGGATGAGTGTTTTGTGATTTTGACACACAAACGTTCTACTAATTTGTTTTTTTTGCACATAATTATTTTAAATAACGGTAATTTGTTATTTGAGAGTGGATTATGATCAACACCAACGGTAATGTAAAAATTATATAGTTGCTCATTTTACGGAAAGACATTTTTTTGAATTAGAGTACGAGAAGTAAAAGGTGTCTAAAAAAAAGAACATACGTTGCAATCAAAAATCAAGCACGTACAGAACACTGAACTTAGTGTAAAATTGGGGGTTGTGTTTCATCTTCAACAGGCAACCACTTTGTTTTTTGGAATGCCTGATATTGTAACTCTGACCAAGACCGAAAAAATATTCAGAATGTATTTATTATTGAAGCTCGCCTGATTCTTCCGATAAGGAAATATTTGAAATTAATGTTGACCATGTACTTGTTAGAAATGATGCATTTGAAGAACAAAGTGACAGCGAATTAAGAGGCCGTTCATTTTTAAAATTAAAAGTTATTAAGTCTAACACGAGGTTAAATTTAAAACTAGTTAAATGATCGATTACACTCGAGTGATAAATATATTCTTAAAAAAGCTATGTTACTTATTGGACACATAACTATATCGGACCGATGTTCTGGAAACCGGCCACTAAAAGTTTAGAAATTGAAATGCGTGCCATTTTTACTATGTAACATTTAGGTGTATATTTATAAACTGGTCTCGGCCAAGACGGTCTTCGCCGAAATAGTCACAGAACATGAAACAGTCCTTAAACGATAATTAAAATTCGAGTAAATATATAGTGTACAGTATAGTATAACGAATTGGTTACTACTCATCTCAAATCCAAAATGGACAGCTATATTTGCAAACTAGAACAAATTAAAAGAAGAGCATATTTCAACACAATAGGATCCATGAAAACCACACCAACCAGAGTCATGGAAATCATTCTAAGTCTCACTCCCCTTAATATTTACATCAAGGAGGTTGTTCTATTGATAACGACATGTCTCCGAATGGTTGGAATAAATCCTGATGTAAGATCTGATGAGGCAAGACGTCGTTTTGGGCAGAAGGTGCTCGATACCTTCCCATTGCCTCAAGAGAACATGGAATCCATCTCACCGAGATATATCTTCCATAAGCCATATACAGTTATAATAAAACAAGTAGAAAAGCCGGAAGTGGTAGGTACGATAGTTCTACTACAAAACAAGGCTTAGGATGTAGAATATACTCCAGATCCTTAAACCTAAACATCAAATGGGCTGTGAACAATAGTGCCAGTACTGTCAGTAAAATTCAAACCGAGCTCACAGGCATTCTCATAGCAGCAAAAGAAATCACCAGAAAAGTATCACTGGAAATAACATGCTCATCTATATGATAGCAGACAAGCACTACTCAGCTTGGACAGACCAAGAATTTACTCAGAGTTGGTACTATAATGTCACGAAACTTTGGCCGAAGCATCCAATAACAATGTGGTCACCTTAAGATGGATCAAAGGTCACGCCACATCCAAATATAACCGTCTTGCTGATTCACTAGCCAAGAAGACAGCCAACCAAATACATTTTGGACCTGATAACATCGGTAGTGACAAATCTAATTAAGAAACATTCCCTCGTGAAATTCAAGGAAGGATGGGATCAAACAAGAAGCTGCAGACTCGCCAGGAAGCTTTCAAGTTACACAGAAAAAAAGTGTACTATAGTAAAGATGAATGGTCTTATTTCAATGCTTTGTTGTGTTTGTATATCTGCAAGTAAAACTCGTCTTGATTTGAAATTCTAGTAATACTTGTTCAATAATAGCTAATAAGCATTACTTCAACGTTAAAATCAACTTGCCTCAACTAAAATACCTCTAATTAAATGAAGAGTATCTATGGCTCAATTGTAGTATTGTGAAAATCTTAAATTAAATAGTCTTACACTTTTTTTTAAACATATTTTATTTATATTCAATAATACCTTGTTCTTAAATCCAATACAACTAAATTTGTTACAATAATAATATGAACTGTTCCAAGAAATGTTAATATTGGCTTTGACATAAATATATTGATTTTGGTTGAATTATAGGACAGTTTCATTGAAAAAATTAATAATCTTGAAATAAGAACAGGCGGTTCGTGCTTTTTAATAGGGTTCTCACTGGTACCTATCCACCGAAAAACATTTTTCAAAATTGTTTTTAGTTATTGTACCAAATTCCTTTGTCCTCTGAGGTGTCCCACCTATAATTAAAAAAAAATAATAATTTTATAACTACAAAACCTAAATGGAACATGAAAGTTTGACCTGCTAAGAGGTGGTATCTGCAAAATGAATATTTTTAGTAAATGTGGGTAGGTATATAATTACGTCCTTTTAGACTTCGCAAATAAGTTTTACATATTTTACTAACCTTTTCTTATAATTATAATAAATATTTTCTAATGCAAATAGGCTTTTATTATTTTGTGTCATAAAAAGTAAAATGTAAGCTTATTAAATTTGTAAGAATCTTGAAATCGGAATTTTCGTAGATACGACCTCTTGTCTTAGCAAGGCAGAAGTCGTCTTTTCAAAAAGTCGTCATCCAGTATCGTACATTTTTTTTACTTCTATTCCACTTTGTTTTGTGTTCTTATGATTATAAATTTACTTATATTTAATATAATACCTAACAAGAAGTGAACTAAATATACTTGCATTTAAATATTGCTATCAGGTCGCAGAGGTTCCATGCATCTAACAAATCTTCCATTTCAATTTAATTTATTCATACACTAATTAATAATTGAATTACAAAAAATGTCTAACAAAAAGTAGAACGCGTTGTGTCTCTGACTTCCGAATAATAAGTATCACATCTCAACATGAACCAATCATATATCTACCGTACAAGTGCAGTGGTTGCATTTTAAAATACGTTTCAGCTGGTAACACCGTGCAGTGAATTTGTACTCGCTAATCTTTTGTGAAGTACATAGGTTTTTGATTCGAATTGTTTAATTCTCATTCTGAAATTTGAATGCTTTGAAACAAATCCTTTTATAACATTGAATCAAGTAAGCGATAGTCGGTTTTAAGAGCATATCACAATTACAATAAACGTAAGAGCTTCCTTGGATTAATTAAGAATTCTAGACTCGAATAAAATAATTTATTCTCAGATTAATTATTATATTCTTAAAATACAAGATTATGCCTACACTTCACTCAATATTTATTTTCTTATTGTATCGAGAAATATTATTTGAAGCAAATTCTGCTTTATTTCAAACAAATGTAATCTTCCAAGTGTAAAGCTTTTCTTGAATGTAGATGATAATTTTTTTTGTGTATCCTTACAACACTACAGCAAAAAAATACTAGACAAATGACCAGTCGGAATCTGTGCCTGATCACAGTCATTCTGACAAATACGGAAGCATTTGCATATCATGGAGTTGTCAGAATCCGCACTCTGCAGGGGGAGCGAACAAGAAGATCAAACCATCGAGCATATCTTCTAAGATTGCCCGATGCTCTCATTTATTAGAAGAATAATTGTGTTAAGTAGGGATTGGCTAACACTGGTCTATCTAAAAGAAGCACCCCTTAGCGACGTTGTCAACTTCATTAAATCTGTAGGCTGGCTCACGACCTAGTAAGTGCCTATCTATTTAGGAGGATGCAGAATGGACCTAGTGAGACCTATGCGCCGTGGGTTAACCAACCCTCCACACGATACTATATTCGTCTCTAAAATCTCGTGCTTTGCCCTAAATAATGACGATTTGGCTACGCCAAAATTCGGATTTTTGTGTACAAACTATCAGAATCAGAACCAAAAATACACAGCCAATAATTTATTTTGTTTGAAATAATTACAGAAATATATTGAAATTGCAAGTAGATAACGATTTCTACAAGTGGTATCTAAAATAGAACCTAACCTAACAATCTTAAGACAATTCCACATATGCATTCTATTATTCAACCTCATTGAGTCAACCAGCTATAAAGTATTTGATAAAGTTGCAGAAAGATGTTTTTTTATCTCTTTACGTCCCTTTCACTATATCTTCAGCACTACATTATTACCCCAGTTGCTAATGACATAATATTGTAATGTTTATTTGTTTAAACAGTTTGTTATTTAATTTACATTAGGATATTAATTTATTTTATAACCTAATTTATTTGTTCTAAATACAGCATTAATTTATATTGACAATATTTATCTGAACAGAACGATCTCCTAACTAAAATTGACTACTTCAACAGCAAAACAGCCTATTTATACACATCAGTGGCTTTTAGAATGTTCTAGACGTTCTTAGACTAAGAATATTGGCATCCGTCGGAATATACATCGTTAGATACACTATTTTTTAGAATTGTGTACACACCAGAAAAAATGTACGAGCCGAGAATCATATCATTTGGCCCATTCAATGTTATATTTTTAATTTTATTTTAGACAACTGTGCATATCTCTAATTTTCTAATATTAATTTTAATAAAAAATGTTGATAAACATGTCTCAAATTTAATAAAAATAGTTCGATTTAATAGATTTTTCTTTTGTATTTAACAATGTAAAGTAAAATAAAAAAATATAATATTCAATGGGCCAAATGATACGATTCTGGGCTTGTATCTGAATATTTCATCACCGGTTCAGTATTTTCTAGAATTATTCACTTCGACAAGCATAGGCGTATCATAGCGGGTTTCGGAGGTTTACTCAGTCACAGAGTATTCTCAGTCATAGAGTATTCTTGGTAACGGGAAAATGGAGATGGTAAATGGTCCAAATAAGACGGGGAGGGACTTTAAGGGATTAAAATAGGACCGGGTTGGTAGAAAATGGCTTGAATGAATTAATAATCATTTTGGCTGATACTAAGAGTTAACACACCTAATTTACTACCTCTTTTGGTTTGATTAAAATTAAGTGCTCTATTTATTTTAATTTACCACGATTCACTGTGTTTATTTTTTGAAATATGATTTATATCCAAAAACTCTCTTTCAAAGAAAAGCAAAGCATGTTTTGGAACATTTCGCAGATTTTTTTCATTATTTTTGTTTTTATGGATAACATTTTAGATGAAGAACTTAATTTTTAAAACCGAAATTTTAGTTCAGTTAGAAAATTCACTTTGAAAATTTACTTTAAAAATTTACATTGAAAATTCCTAAATAAATTATTCAAAATTACCCCTAGAAAATAATGATAATATTGTTTGGACTCTCAAAGTGGAAACACATTTTTTGACAAATTTAAAAACTGTCTTAGAAGGGAGTCGAACCTTCCACATCCGCATTCTTCGCTCACTGCTATCAGGGCATTACATGTCCGAAGCCCGAATTTTTAATTTGAATATTAGATTCCAATCTTAGTTTTCAATTTTTTATTAAATTCTTTGGAAATTCGCAAATAAATTATTTAAAATTACTCATAGGAAATAAAGAAAATTATGTTTGGACCAACAAAGTGAAAACAAATTTATTAAAAAATTGGAAAAACTGTCATGGAAAGAATTCGAACCCTCTTCTTCAACATTCTACGCACGCTACTTTACTAACTCAGCTAGCAGGACATTATATAAGTCCGAAGTGCAAATTGTTAATTTTAATATTAGATTCCAATCTTAAAGTTTTTTCAATTTTTTAATAAATTTGTTTTCACTTTGGACGTTCAAAAATAGTTTTTATTATTTCATAGGGTTAATTTTGAAAAATATATTTTGAAATTTCCAAAAAATTTATAATCAACAAATTATTTAAAATTTTCAATTTTGAGCAGGTTTTAAGTATGTTTTGACCACCGTGCAACTTTTTTAGGTAGTACTTATTCGCTTGGCGACAATCATTTTAATAATTTTAATCACGTCATGTATGTACTTTATGCATCGCATCCGTGCATTTTTTTTTCTAACAGGAAGAGAGTCTATTACTTGAGAGTCAATAGGACGTGTCGAGTTTTTATAGGATGTTCGATAAGGTATTTTAATTTTTAATACAGAGTTGTCTAATTTAGAAAACAAAAAAATTAAATTTTGTAGACAGGTCCGATCTACTGTTTAAAATTGTGTATAAAACATTTTTTATTTACCACAATAGGTGTAAAAATACAAGTGTTTGTAGATAAATTAGTTTTTAATTTGAAATTTAAATATTTTTACATTTTTTTTAACATACAAAATTTACGATTTCTACAATCTGATCAATAATAATTTTATTCTAACCTAACTTATCTACGGTTGAAAAACTTCATAAAGTAAGGTTCTACTCACAGTGTGTCTGATTATTTAGTTATACTACCGTTAACGTATAACTTACGTACCTACAGCACTAAACTCTGATTTTAGCTAACATTATTGAACTAATTCAAAAGACTTAGTTCTTTGGAGTATTCTTGGAAAGGCGTTGTTGAGGAGCTGGATAACCTCAACTGTCAAATTTGAAGTATTTGTTGTTCGTGGCTACTAGTAAATTTTGCTATTGTCTTTTCAAGAGTCTCCACCTTAAAAGGTCCCTACGGAGATCAGTGTTGCGGCAGTACCAGCGTGCTTCGATGATATTCCTTAATACTTTATTCTGGAAACGTTGAATAACGTGGATGTTACTTTTACTGCCACAGCTCAAAGCTGGATCCCATAGGTTTACACGGGTTTCAATATCTGCCTGTAAAGGAAAAGTTTGTTGTGTGTATAATTTGAAGTTTAGCAACCAATACATTCTTTTGTATTTCATACTAAGCTCTTCACTTTTATATTTAATATGGGCTTTGCAGCGAAATCCTGCATGAAGTGTCATACCTAAATATTTTGCTGTATTGGCACAAATAATTTGTCGTGTATTCTAATGGGAATGTATTGATTTGTTTTATTGCTGAAACTGAGAGGGACAGACTTGTCTTCATTCAATTTAATTCACTGTCTTTTCGACCAGGTGTAATCTGGTTTATAGATTTTTGCAATTTTTTAATATCTTCTTCGTGATTCTTTCCAACAGCCACAATTGTAGTTTCTTCAGCAAATGTTGCGATAGTATTATGCACAAGATTAGGAATATATCTACGATTTACAGCAAGTAGAGTGGTTCTTAGTACTCTACCTTGAGGTACTTTTATCTTGATTTCTCTTAGGTTGGAATAGGGTTTTTCCTCCTTTATTCTGAAATATGTTATATGTTGTGATTTATTTATATTTGTTTTTCGATATTATAATTGTAATTATTATAAAAGTTAATAAAAGACTAATTAAATGATTAAATTATATTAATTTCTAAAATTATCCGTTTTTTTCCAGCTCAAGCAGATGAACAGGTGGCTCGTGCCTCTGGAAACGCTGCTGCAGTCAGCAAACCTTCCCAAATTGCAAGTACCATTGAAAAGCTTTTCTCTGATCTTGCAAATTTGTTTAAAGATGGCTTTAGTGGTTTCTTTGGTAAAGACGACGAAGATGAGGATGTAACCAAAGAAACAAAAGACGCAGACGAAGATACCGAGGAAGACGACGATGATGATAAAAAAGATGATGCTAGTAGAGACGTTGGAGGTTTGTTTTAAATTTGGGAGCGGATAATCATACAAAGAATCAAAAAGATGAATTTTTAAACACTTAATTCTAGAGAATGTTTTATATGAAAGTGAGAAAACTTTTTAAGTTTTAGTACATTTGGCTTTACTTTCTATTAATTTGATCCCATATTCATTCCATTCGGCAAGTTGAAATAGTCCTTAATAGGAACAGTATTCAACTATATTTTCACGTTTCTTGTAAGGACAATTTTAATTTTTTTTGAAAACTGTGTGTTCGTAAGAGTAATTAAATTCAAATTACTAAAAATAAAAAGCTTAAATTTGTTAGATGGCATTTGACCTTCAAAAAGGTTTTCTTCGCATAACCGCATACAGAACTTCCTCTGCAATTTTTAACATATTAACTTATATTTCACTTAAATTCATCTTTTTGAAATTCATGTTTTGCTTTCATTGCACCTTGTAGAAGTAGATTTTTCGGTAGATAGATATTTGTGTTGTAGAATTGTCTGCACAGTAGATTTTTATGTTAAATGACAAATTGTTTATTTATTTCAAGATGAGGACTCATTTTTTTTACAATTTGATTAAGCTGGAATAACTATTTCTTCTTCACCATGGATTATTCTTTGCGACCTATCGATGATACTAAGCGAGAATCTTATAGAAATATATTTTCACATATTTTAAAAACATTAAAGGATCAGGCACTCCAGGCAGCCGACTGAATAATATTGTCCATGGGCACTATGACTAGTTATACACGGAGTTGTAGTTGCAAATTGGCCATTTTTAAAAAGGGTCCTGCTTTTTATTTTTATTACAGATATTTTTTAAAAATAACGCTTTACTGATAGCAAAGAATATTTATAGTATAACCTATGACATTATTATTAGTTACAGGGCGAGCCACAATTTATTGAATGCATTTTTATTTTTATTTTAGCATGGGGATATTTTTTAAAATAACCTCACGCAGAAATAGGTTCGATTTAATTAATTAAAATTAGGGATTATAACATTTTATATAGGGTAAGCCAAAAAGTAGTTAGACTCTGTTTGCTGTTTTTAATAAAATTTAAATTTTTATTGATTGTTTTAAAATATTTGTGGTTTATAAAGCATTGATACAGTATAATTCAAATGATTATATAACGAGAAGAATGCGAAAAACTTTCTTTTTTATTTTCCGACATAATTTAAAATTTTGCCGTTAAATTGCAAACATTTTTCATATTACCAATATTTTAAATCTATTAATAAAGTGTCAAAGTAGTATCATCTTGCTATGACTGGTGTTTAAAATACTAGGTATAAAATTTGGTAATGAGAGATACGAATAAATTAGTTTTCTTACCACCCCAGTTTTAAACCGCTAAACATTAAGAAATTATTCAGAATCCATCTAAATTACTTTTAAATTATATAGTTGATAGTATAGAAAATGTTAACCATAGTCAACAAATTCTAGAGGACAATGTTAAAGATTTTTAAAAAAATTAAGTAACAATTTTGTTCACTTATTATTTTCATAAAAAGATTCAATACAATTTATTTCAAATAATATTAATTATGAAAAATACTTATTTCTACAATAATTATAAAATTTCCTTCAGGTATCTGTATCTGTAATGTGTGAAGAGTGCGTAACTCCCACGGCACTTAGGCCTCATTAGGCCCATTGTGCATCCTCCTAAGATGATAGGCACCTCCTAGCTCGTGAGCCAGCCTACAGATTTAATGTAGTTTACAACGTCGCCAAGAGGTGCTTCTCTTATATCGGCCGGTGTTAGCCGATACTCGCCGAACACAAGTCTTCTAATAAATGGGAACGTCGAGCAATCGTAAAGGATATGCTCGATGGTCTCATCTTCTTGTTCGCACCCTCTGCAGAGTGCGGATTCTGACAACCCCATGATATGGACATGCTTCCGTACTTGGCAATGACCAGTCAGAATACCTGTGACTAGGCGGAGATTATGTCTAGTTATAGTCAAGTATTTGTTTGCTGCAGTGTTGTTAGGATAACTTAGGAGCTCCCTGGCAACTCTGCAGTTTCTTGTTTCATCCCATCTTTCCTTGAATTTCACAAGGGAATATTCTTTAATTAGGTCTGTCACTACCGATTTTGTTAGGCCAATACAAGGGCCAGGTCCAAAAAGTATTTGGTTGGCTGCAAGACGGTTACCTTTCGATGTGGCGTGACTTTTGATTCATCTTAAGGTGACCACATTGTTGATGGATACTTCGGCCAAAGCTTCGTGACATTCTAGTACTAACCTTGAGTGAATTCGTGGTCTGTTCAGGGAGAGTAGTGCTTGTCTGCTATCTGTATAGATGAGCATGTTCCTTCCAGTGATATTGTTTCTGGTTATTTCTTTTGCTGCTATGAGAATCCTCGTTAGCTCTGTTTGAACTACACTGGCACTATTGCTCACAGCCCATTTTATGTTTAGGTTTAAGAATATGGAGTATATTCCACATCCTGAGCCTTGTTTTGTTTTAGAACCGTCGGTGTAGATATGAATCGAACCTGCCATTTTTGGCTCTTCTGTCCTTCAGGTATTATAATCTCACTAGGCAAAGTAGGTTTAGTCCTGTAGAGCATTTTAATAAATTTTAAATAATCTGGTTGCTATTTAGTGAACTTTAAAAAAAATTTCATTATTTCAAGATTCAAAAGGACCATTAAGAACAAAACCGAACATCTTGGAAATTTAACTGGTCGTTTTTTATCCAAATTGAACACATTTTTACAATACAGAGATCTGTCATGTGTCAACCCCCTCCCTTCCACTTCTCCAACCCCTTAATTTTAAATAAGAAATGTACCATATACGGCACATCATTGAAAAGGTAATTTTATGGAGAAATCAGAAATATGACTGTTTATTGCGATACTTTTAATTTTAGCGCCCTCTATCGGGATAAAAAACCTGTACCATATTATAAAGTGTATCATGAAGCTAATTTAATTACTAATTCAATGCACCACATAACATTAATATAAATATTTTCATATTGCACTTGCAACAAAATAAAGTTAGCAATAATGTTTAAAATGATGCATGACTAATTGTCAAACTATTGCAAGTGCAATATGGAGGATATTTATATTAATGTTGTGGTGCATTGAATTAGTAATTAAATTTGCTTTCAAATAAGGTGTCACACTTTATAATACGTACAGTTTTTTATCCCAATAGAGAACGGGACAATAAAAAGTATCGCAATCCCCATAAAAGTCCCTTATTAAATTACCTTTTCAATGACGTGCCAATGTCTGTATTGTAAAAATGTTTTTAATTTGGAATAAAAATCGACCTGTTTTAGCATTTTCTCAAAGTCCAATGATTAATGCTGAAAAACAGGATGAAACTGTTTTGAGTGACCCACTCTGTATATCAAAAATAGCTAGATTTATCGGATTAGTTCATAGAACAAAATCTGCCTAAAAATGCACTTTTTACAAGATACGCTACACAAGAAAGGTCCTCTCATCGAAAAAAAAAAAAATATATTGAGCACAGCGCCATTTACATATTGATCTATTTAAAATCAATTTATATCTAAAACTACAGCTCTCTTAGTGCTCTGTAAACTTGCTTTTACAGAATTAAAATATCTCTATTACTTACCAAAATATCCGGCCTGGGAGTTTTTATTGGTACACCCAGTATAACCAGCTTTCCTAAATTTAAATATTACCAATCCCATATCCTTTGAAATAATTTCAAATATACGATTGTTATCGTTTTACCATTTTATATTTTTAATGAAAATATAAATTTTGTAGGTTATATTTTTCTTCTTTTTCCATCATATCTCGACCTTCGATAACGTGACGATAGTTAAAGTTACTATCGATACTATAGATATTGAATTTGAAAATAAAACTATCAATTCTATTGATAGTGCTATCGATATTTGGCCACCTCTATCAAGCAGTATCCCAAGATATTTTATAGAGACTGTTTGTTCTATGTATACATATATTGAAAATTACAGTTGTTTTTATTTTTTTGGTTTGGTATTCTTGGGATGTAGATATTTTTTATTTTAAACAAAACTACAGTTTTAAATCGTGATTTTTATAGCTTTTGGCCTCTGTTTTGTGCTTTCATCAGTACTTTTTATTTTAGTATATTGTTATTTTTTTGAGTCTTTATTTTATTTATTGTCCAAAAAGATGTTTTTGTTATATAATATAAGAGATATTTAAACTGTTTAACAATTTGTTGTTTATAACTTATTGTATAAGAAGAGTATTCATCTAAAATACAACTTTTTTTATTAGTATGCCTGTGATCAGGCACAATTTGTACTAAAATTTTGTTCGTATGCATAATAATATACGTGTAATTTAATCTTTAAATTTACATCTAGAAAAATGGGATTAAAGGTCATCTATCTAGTTGTACTAATATTTAATCATAATATGTTACTATTAAGCCAAGTATGCAACTCGGTGGTAGGTATAATTTGTCTCTTTGAATTCTGCTCGTTAAATAGAAAACGCGCCACAAACTCCACTTCTGGGGTGGTGAATAAGCGAATTTAATTGTTTGTATATTGCTGTCCCAGTTCAAAACTGTAACATCTCAAAAGTATTAAAATTTGAGATAAAAATGTATTCGTAGCAAGGAGGGCATGATCATTCAACACTAATAACTCAAAAGATTTTGTAGAAGAAAATTTAGAAACAAAATCTTTTGAGATATGTGTTGAACTGTATATATCTTGCCTTACTTGCTATAAGAATACATTCTTATCTCAAATCCTAAAATTTTTGAGATGTTTCAGTTTTGAAATGGGACAGCGATATGTTATTACCAAGTTTTATTCCTCATATCTCAAAAACTGACTTTGGCCAGTTCGAATAACTTTTACCTTTATTAGTAAATTCAAAATAAAAGAAATTACGACGTAATTTTAAAATATTGGACGAAAAAGAAAAAGTCCTTGTTTTTGATTTACATTTATTTTGAATTACACTGTATACAATTTATAAAATGAGGTTTATAAAATGGTTTGAGGTCTATTAACACGCGATATATAAAATTTTAAAAGTTACAACAAACAGAGTCTACCAATATAAATTGTCCCTAATTTGTATCAATCAAATCGAGGCTAATTCACCCTGATATTAATTTAAAAATGATTACCATGTAAAAATAAAAATTTAATTTTCAATAATTTGTAACCCACTCTATAATTAATAATAATTTAGGTTTAGATAGAAATATTCTTTGATACTAGTAAAGCATTATTTTTGGAAAATATCTGTAATCGGAAAACTTTCTACTTTGTTCAAGAAATGGCAAATTTGTAAATTAAACACCTTGTAAATCATGTTTTAGTTGTGCTCATTTACACTATTATGAATATATATTTCAGTAAAATGAGATTTTCAGTCAATTCTACTAAGCAGATTAAAAAAGAGAATAAAGAACCCAATACAGATAAGTTCTTTTTTACATTTGTAGTATTCTGGCTTAATCATAATAAACTGTTTTGTGCTATTTTTTGCTTTCTCTCGCGACATTTTTTTTATAAAAATACACTTATTTTGAAAATATACTTTTTCAGTTTCTTTCTAACCTCTTCAATAATATGTCATACAGATTCACAAAAATAATTGCAAAATATAAGACTTACAATGGATTGAAGTGACTGACCTGAAAAGAAGTTGTCTATGGCTGAGATTACAAAAAATACACGACGTCTGCAACTTTGCAGATCTGCAAATATGGCGGACTTACAGATGCAAGATACTAGCAAGGATCTTATAGAGAGTCATCTGTAAGTACGCCATATTTGCAGGTCTGCAAAGTTGCAGACGTATAGTGCATTTTCTGTAATCTCACCCTATATAACAGATATACGAAACGAATAATCAAATAATTCACTGTAGCTCTGTAGAATGAATCGGCTACCACTTAAAATCTTTCTTGGCTTACAAATACATGTACTTTAGTAAATGTAGTAATATTTGTCATGATATGTAGTTGTTATGGTCAAAGATGATATTTCGGTCTTTAACGATATTGGCCGGTCATTTTCGTAAATCTCCTATTTGATTGCGGGCATTCTGCTGACGTTAGTGTCCGGTCAATATCGTCAGTACCCAATTTACAACACTGCCCGTAACATAGTTATTGTATTCGAGAAATATTGTTTCATAATAAAGGTAACAAAAAAAATTCTTTCTAGTGACTATTACAGTATATTGTATAGTGAATATTTATACAGTGCTTCTCAAAAGTCCCCTCCCCCCCCTCTTTTCTTTTGAACGGTGATACTTAGACTGATGAAATTTGCAGGGTGAAAATGAACTATTGTAAGCTTCTCTACTATTGGTAATAGGTGACGTAATAGGCATCGGTGACGTCACCAGACAACTAAACCAATAATATTAAATGGGACCTTATGGCAAGTGATACCTCATTTGAAAGGTATTTAGAATACTTATTCAATCATACTATTTTTTTTGGATTTACGATATTTTTGATGGTTAAAATAAATAAACACTAAAATTTGAGTTTCGCTTTTAATTAATAAAGATTTAAAAGTCCGCCTATGGTTAATTGTCAAAAAAGCAGAAATTTTTTAATAGACGTTTTTACCGGCGATAATATCTTAAATTTTTAGTTTAATTATTGTTTAAGTATCTACATAAACAAAATGGTACGTGCTTTAGCTGACAAAGTAACAGCAATCTTAATTATTGGTGAAAGTGGAAATAATTTTCATGCGGCGGAACGCATTTTCAATGAGAGATACCCCGATCGCCCTATATCGAGGACTTATTTGAGGGAGCTTTTTCATAAGTTTCAACAAATAGGTAGTGTTCATGATGCCAAACGATCGGGTCGACCAAATATTGGTATTAATAAACAAATTGATATAGTTGCAGAAATTGTAGTAAACCCTACTTCTTCCACAGCCCAAGTAGCGTCTACTTTTGGAGACCAAAAACAAATTTCAACCATACAAATTAAAAATGGTGCATCAACTTTCAGATGACGACCCTGACCGAAGGCTGGAATTCTGTGAAAATATGTCCACTAAAATTCTCTAAGAGCCAGACTATGTAAGGACAATTTGTTTTAGTGACGGAAGTACTTTCTTCCTTAATGGAAATGTTGATACTCAAAATGTGAGGTATTGGAGTGACATAAATCCTTACATGTTTCGTGAAAAACATACACAGTTCCCATTAAAAGTAAATGTCTGGGCAGGTATTTTGGGAAACCACATAGTCGGGTCTTTTTTTGAACTCTAATTTAACCGGTGAGGTATATCTGGAGATGTTAGAAAACGCAATTGAAGCATTAATTCTTCAAATTCTGGAAGATAATCCAGATGAATTTGGTAACTTGGAAATAACGTTTCATCAAGATGGTGCTCCTGCACACTATTACTTTGCAGTAAGACGTTATTTAGATAAGGAATATCCTGGTAGATGGATTGGACGACGCGGTCCAATAGAATGGCCAGCTCGGTCACCGGACCTAACACCTCTAGATTTTTTCTGTGGGGATATCTTAAATCTAAAGTTTACGCTACAGCTCCTGAGAGTATTGATGTTTTAAAACAGCGAATTGTTGAAGAATGTAGTGCAATTTCCCCTGACACATTTAATCGAGTCCGACAAGAATTTATTAATAGGATGTTTTACTGTCAGGAAGTAGATGGAGCACATTTTGAACAATTATTATAAGAACTTGTTCCTAAATATGTATTAATTAAAAGCGAAACTCAAATTTTAATGTTTATTTATTTTAACCATCAAAACATCGTAAATCCAACAAAATAGTATTACTAAATAGGTATTATAAATACCTTTCAAACGAGGTGTCACTTGTCATGAGGTCCCATTTAATAATATTGGTTTCAGTTGTCTGGTGACGTAACCGATGCCTATTACGTCATCTATTACCAATAGTAGAGAAGCTTACAATAGTTCATTTTCACCCTCCAAATTTCATCAGTCTAAAGCTTTGTCCCAACATCTCACAAAACCGTAATATTACGGTCATCGTCATGCGCAGTAAATAAAAACCGTTCGACTTTGAGCTTAATTGATAGGTTTTTATTTACTGCGCATGACGATGACCGTAATATTACGGTTTTGTGAGATGTTGGGACAAAGCTTAAGTATCACCGTTCAAAAGAAAAGAGGGGGGAGGGGACTTTTAAAAAGCACTGTATACTATTTATAAACATACGTTTACACAAGATACATTGAACTATTTGTTTATTCATCACGTACATCTGCTATATTTTCAAAAGATCACCTGCTTTTTAAATCAATCTCTTTAATGCATGCAATCGTTTATAAGATTATTTTTGTTATAAAAAATCATGTAACAAATTAATCAAATCATATTTTCAAAACTGTTTTTGTATAAAAATTCTGAGAAAGTTCAAAAAGACGCACTTCTAACGTTTTTGTTTTTATCCTCATATATGTTTGTGAATTACAATTTATGTGTTGTGTCTAACAAAGCTAGAATTTGTTGCGATTTGAAAAAAAAATCACCAGAAGCATTTTTATTATTTCTATTTTTATTTACCATAGAAAATAAAAGTATATTTTTGATGGTTACAGCAATGAACGATAGTGTTATGTTAATTACTCATTTTCATTTAAAAATATATATTCTTGGTAAATTATCTTTAAAGCAGACAAATTGTTTTGTTAGAAATAATAAAAATATACGCAAATTATAGTAGGAAAAGATATAAATAGCCAGTAAATTATTATTTCAGTTTTACTGTCTACCTTTTAGTGAGTTGATTTTAGTGGTAGTACGGTTTACACGGGTCCAATCGCAACAAAATTCTAGTGACAATTTTATGTTGTGTTAATCTTATCTACGAAAAATACTTCTTTATAATCATAATCATCCACACATACATTTCATATCGTCTGTCACACCACTTCATAAACAAATAATTATATACATTACCGAGACAGCGTGAAAGTCGCATCATTTTAAGAATTAAATCGTTAAATTTAACATGATCGTTTATATTCTACTTCTAGCTGTTTCAAAAAATTTGAAACGTATTCTTAAAATTCTTCTAGAAGAAAAATTTAAAGTGTATATTTATAAATTTTAAGGAAGTATGAAGTTGAAAAATAAGTGCGAACATTAATGTTTTAAGTATATTTTACTAATAGTAAAATACGACATTTTAACAATGAAAATTTTTATATTCTAATGAAGGAATCTTGTAAAGTGAACATACCTATATGAGCCCTTAGCAGGAAATAGTTGCTGTGTATTAATACTAATAGACCGTCAGATAGTGACCGATTTAGGTGCCTCATTTTCGCATACAAGCCTCGAAGAGGGTTGAAAAGTACATTGATGTTGAGTAGGATAAAAGAAAATTTACGAGTGGCTCTTGGGGATAACATATGGAAAATTCGATTTTCCTTATCAGAAAAATTCAAGTCATTCAAGAAAATATGTGACTAGTGACGATGTATGTTTTCATACATTCGATAGGCTTGTGTGGAAAAATCTCGATTTTTCCTTAGAAGATTACGCCCTTATTTCAATCCTTTAGCCACTTGCAACATTAAAGCCTTTGGTTTTCCGAAGCCTAGTTAATTAATCATATAGTGAAAACGGCTTGCGTGGAAATATGGGCAAAAAATAACCTTTCATTTTTGTTAAGGAAAATCGAATTTTCCATGTGCTATCCCCAGGAGCTACTCGTAAATAAACTTTCATTCTACTTAAAATCGATGTACCTTTCAACCCTCTTCAAGGCTTGTATGCAAAAATGGGGCACCTAAACATTGCCTAAACGGTCTATAACGAACTTCCTTAAAGTTACACAATAAGTTTTATTGATACATGAATCAGACAAAACAAAGAAAACTATGTCATTGATAAATCAAAAAATATTGAAACGCAAAAACACAGAACAAAAAACAAAGGGGGAGACCAAGAAAATATGGGACAAGACAGTAGGTGAAATATTAAACAAAAATAGAAAAACGGGCTGCAGCAGGAATCCTTGCCCAAAATGAGACGAAGTGAGAAAATTCGTGCACGAAACTAAAGAGATACGAGTCATGTCCTTGATATCTACGAACAGCTCTGGATTAAATCCATCAACGGACACTTAAAAAGAAGAATTTAAACTTCAATCCTACGTGAATTTTTCCAAATACTATTTTAGAAACATTTTTTTGTAGAATACTCCATATTATGTACTAGGTACTATTACGAGTATAAAAATTAATTGAACTATAATAAGCTCCCTATCCACCCTATACCATTAGCATTAACTGTGTTTTAGATAAAATATACAGTGAGGACGTAAATTGTATGTCCCCTCCCCCTCTTAACTTCTAAATGGACGAAAATAGAGACATAAAACAAAAACGATGTGAAATTAGAGAGATATGATATTTTTGTTATAACGAGATGTACTCAACTTGAGATGTAAGCTAGAGGTCCTTACTATCTTTAACTTTTCTAATGAAAAATAGGGTCATGTGATACCTGATTTAAAATATATTTTCATTATATTTACGGCCATGCAAACAATTTTTGTTTTTTTTTTGTTTTCTCAGAAGTTACATGAAATAAATTAATGAAGTAAGTTATTTTCTTGGTAATCCTCATATATATTATTGTTTTTGTTATTAAGAAGATGCTTTTTATAAATTAAAGGGGCTTCAAAATATTATTTGTCATTCTTTAACATACTATTTACTAACATTTAGTGGACAGTGCATTGAAAGTTTCATTACAAAAATGTTTCGTTCTCATCCTTTAGAAGAAAAAGTTGCTGCAATCATGATTTTAAACCACACTTACAGAAATAGGTAGATGAAGAACAATTGAATGGCCAGCACGCTCACCGGATCTAACACTATTAGATTTTTTTTAATGGGGTTACCTAAAATCGAAGTTATACAAAACACAACCTGATTCCATCAACGATTTAATAGATCGAATTCCAGAAATGCTATACAGAGTTGGAAGATAATTATCTAATAGGCTTTTTTATTGCCAGGATGTTATGAGAGAACATTATGAACATTAATTTGTTTATCTTTAGATATTAATTTCTGCTCGTCTCCTTTTTCTTGTTGCACACTGCCAGTTGTGGTGAATTTATTTAAAATTTGTCTCAGACATTTTCGACAAATTATATTTTCGGGAAATCTTTCATTTAAAAGTCTTTCTGCTAAGTGATAATTTTCGCCAGTCCCAGCAAAAATCATGATTGCAGCGAGTGTTTCTTCTAAAGAACGACAACGAACCATTTTTGTAATGGAATTTTCAAGGCTCTATCCACTAAATCTTAGTAAATAGTGTGTTAAATAATAGCATTTATAATATTTTGAAGTTTCTTTAATTTTTAAAAAGAGTTACCTTAATAACAAAAACAATAATAGTAAATACGAGGGTACTAAGAACACTGGCAGACCGAAATAGAGTAAAACTATTTTGGGTGCCAGGTCACAAAGGGATCGAAGGCAACGAAAAGCCTGACGAACTTGCAAAAAGAGGGTCAGAAGAAACACCGGAACCAGACACAAACCCAGGAGTACCAAAAAGTACAGTCCGGGGTTTCATAAATGACTGGATTCGGGAACAACATATCAACTATTGGGGAAGCACCCCAAAACATGCACATGGAAAAGCCTTCATAGGCAGACCCAAAAGAACTGGAGAACTACTTTTAATGAATAGGAACCAGTTGAAAGTGATAACAGGGTTCATGACTGGGTACGCCCAAGTAAAGGGACACTTGAACAAAATTGGCATGTACAATGGGGAACTCATGTGCCGACTATGTCACAAGAAACCAGAAACGACCAAACACATACTGTGCGAATGCGAAGCTCTAGATCGCAAAAGACAGGCTCTTTTTGGACAACCCCAGGTTGATCCAACAACGTATAGAATCCATTCACCCAAGGATCTGTACAAACTTGTACAAGTTACAAAGGTGATAGAGTGGGTGCTATGAACTAACATGGGGTAAAACACAATAAGGCAATAGGCTTCAGTGTTATTCGGAGACACATAGTCAGACGAGCCCAGGAGAAAAAAAAATACGAGGGTTACCAAGACTGTAACTTACTTCATTAATTTATTTAATGTATTTTCTGTAGAAACATAAAAAAACCTAAAACTGTTTGCATGGACGTAAATATAATGAATATATCTGTCAAATGACCCTACTTTATATTAGAAAATTTAGAGATAGTAACGCCTTCTATCTTACGTCTCAAGTAAAGTGCATTTCGTTCTACGCACTACGCCTCTCCATCCACAGTCCAACGGAATGGTAGAAAGACACAATAAAACGATATGCCAGTATCTTTCAACGTTCGTCTTTGATAATCAAAAGGACTGGGACACTTTAATTCCTCTATTTCTGCTAGCTTAAAAATATCATAAATAATATCTCTCTAATTTCACTAATTTCACCTCGTTTTTGTTTCATATCTATCTTCTTCCATTTAGAAGTTAAGAGGGCAGACACAATTTACGCCCACATTGTATAATAGAAATAAAGAAAAGCAACAAAAACATCTCAACGCCTTGCCACAAAATAATAAGAGCGTCCGTTTCCCTCCGGAAAACATCTATATTCCTCTGGTTAATACCATAACAGATAGAGATAGACAATTATTTTTAACCATAGTCAGGTTTGGACTTCTTTCGTCCTTATTAGGACTCATCAGTGAGAAATAAACATTTTTGCTTCCAATCTTTAAGAAAAGCTGTAGTGGCGTAAAATTAACTTATTTTTCTTTTATAATAGGGACATAAGTGCTGCGATTAACTGCATAAATATTTCATATGACAAAACACATCTTCGTCGAATCCTGTAAAGTAGGACAACAATAGTTACTAGATATATGTCTTCTTAGCAGATAACAATGTTGTGGTGACTCATTACAAACTTAATGAACTGAGAGGATACTCTTCATTTTACTTGATTAGTGCGGTTAAATCTGTCATGGTACTGTTGTCTTTTTTTGTGACAGAACATACTATTTATATATCATGACGAAATCAGTGTATTCGAAATAAAAAATTAACGGAATTATAAAACATTGATTTCGAACAATTAATTCAAACATAACTATGTTAAAACTAATAATAGTTTTTGTCATTATTAATTTTTAATATTCCATTCATGATCAGGCTACTGTTCCGCATATCCTGAATTATTATACTTACAACACCAATTTTGAAAGTAGAACAATTTCAGGATTTCATTTTAAACAGCTGCAATATATTTTATAAATATCGTTAATAGTCAGGCTAGCAGAATAATAAACATTATTTAAAGTATTATTTAAAGATGTACCGTTTTTTCATTTCAATAAAAGGTGGTCATCGGGTCATCTAATTTGTTGGTAAGCCACGCATCACCGAAATGGAGAAAGTTTGAAACCGACGATAAGTGTTAAGACACGTGAAATTAATTGAATAAAACAATTATTTGTTTACCAAAATGGCATCAAAATAGCTGTAAATTATTTTAACGATCATATAATTCAACAATTCATTCAGTTTTCTAATTTGTGTCAGATACTACTTAAATACTGCTAATTTTACTGCCGTCATACATAAGTGTGTTACAGTAAAAGTGAATGAATGCATTAAGTTTACATTTAAGGAATGCGTACATACTTGATGCAAAAATTAGTACACTGACTAGTAATTGTGAACGCGTTTAAATATTATAGAATGCGTCTAAATGAAATACCTTATCGGAAGCACATAATTCTTTATCGCAGTTTAAAATTACTCTCATTGCTTTAAATACTACAACCTCAATTTAGATTTCTGTGTGATCGAATATATTTAATAGAAATACTAAAGTAGTAATGTTAATAACTACCAGTGTCTCTAATAATTTTTATGAAAAATCAATTGTTCAAAATATACACCTTCCGTTCATAACAATAACCTATTCACATTATCCTAAAGGGTTTCTGTGTCACAAAATTTGATTACTATCACGTTGTGTAATGCGAATGTTAGATTTTCAAAGGACAATTTTCTTTAATAACTAGAGAAGTAGTGCTTTGTACCTCTTTTAATCACAAATTGAATTTTCCAACTCAAACGTTCAAATATATCAATCAACTGCATCTGCTTTCACTAAAGATCAGCCATACATAGTACTTTCCTTATACATGAAAACTTATCCCTATGAAAGACAATACATTCCTTCTCATTATTATTTTCTTTCAGTGAACATTTTTAGTGTATATTCATTTACGACATGTATTGCTAACGATCTTTTTAGGGGTTGGCGACTTCTTGGTTTGCCTTTGAGAAGTCACCTATACCAGTAGCGTCTCCTTACATCTTTGACTTCCCTATTTGTTTTCCATGCATTTTTTTCTTATGTCTTCATTTCTGACATGTCTCAGAGTTCTATCATTCCTAATATTTTTGGTGTTGTTGTCATAGATTTAAATTTATTCTTGCTTTAATTCTATATGGTAGAATCAATATCTTACATCTTTTATACAAGGTAAGTCAAAAAGGAATACAAATATTTTAGTAGGTTATAGAACAATGAAAAATAAGGTCATTTTGCTATATAAATTAATATCTTAAACTTTGAAATAAGGGATATAAAGCAATTCACTGGGGAATGGAAATAACATTTTTTCGGTCCTAACTTCCAACTGGAGCAAACTATCAACTCCAGCTCTCTTGGAGAACTTAAAAGTTATACATCATTTGATTTAATGGTAAAATAAAAGAATAAATAATTTTTAGAGTGATAGTTTAAGGAGGTAGGTTGGGTATTCTTACCCGTATTTTTATTAATTTTATCTTTTCAGAAGAATTGTTTAAGAAAAACAAATTTCCATAGTTTTTCGTACAAAAAAGATATTTTTGTTTAAACGCGATAGAGTGAACCGCTTTTGAATAATTTGATTTTTAAAATGTAACTGCACAATAGATGTTATTCATAATACCTTTAATTTTTTAATAAGATTAAAAGTTTGCCATGTATTGTTTCAATATAAACTACCAAATAAGCTATGGAATGTCATAATTTTGTTTAAGTAAAAGTAACAATACGGTGTGCTATTCGTGCTAGTAATACATGTACACATTTGAAGAGTATGCTACTTACGTTGGGTGACTGTTTGGGAAATGCAGCAAAAATTCCTCTTCGAGTTGTACCAAATTTGATGACATTTATTAACGTTGAAAGGCGACTTAAGGAAACAGGAAAACTGGAAGTAAAAAATAATACAGGTCGACCACGAATTTCCAGAACAAATTCTAAATATTGTTGAGCAAAACCCAACCAGAAGGCCAGAAGGCCAGGTAATTAGTAATCTACAGTAACTACAGTATTGCATGAACAGTCTTTGCAAGGTTTTCACTTTCGAAAAGTTCAAAAACTTCTTTTTGACGATTTACCAACCAAAATGGAGTTTTGCCAGGAACAAACCAAAGAGATCTTTAATAAAATTCTTTTCACCGATAATGCCACATTTACAACACGAACATAGAATATTTCGTTAGCGTTTATTTTTTACGGACTTTTCTGCAAGAGATTACATTAAAATGTTAAATAGAATATTGTTAATCGAGCAAGGAATTGTACTCACTGTCTACAAGTATTATAACAGGAGCGTGTGCGCAGGTGAATACTGCAAATCAAACCTTGTGAGTTGAACATTATATTTCTTCTACGGCTATTAAATATTATTAAAAATTAGGTTAAATAAAAAAATGCTGTTTTGTATGTAACATCATTGTATGTAAGATAATTTCTTCTAAAAACATTGGAGAAATTGATCGATAGATATATACGGGACGATGTTCTACGGGACAAACCGATACATCTTTACCAGTTTGCCTACCAATCTGGAAAGTCTTGCGATGCAGCCATACTCAGGCTAACTCAACAGGCTGAAAAAGCATTGGAAAGCAAAGAAATAGTACTAGGAGTCTTCCTAGATATAGAAGGAGCCTTTGACTCGGCATCATACAATTCAATACTGGGATCTATGCAAAGACGTGGAGTAGCCCACTGCATTACGAGGTGGGTAGAGTTCATGCTTAATCATAGAACCATTACCAGTAATCTCCTTAACATAACAAGAGAGGTCTCAGTTAATAAGGGATGCCCGCAGGGAAGAGTGTTATCTCCTCTTATGTGGACCTTGGTGGTTGATGACCTCTTATGGAAGTTAGAGAGAGAAAACTTATACACGCAAGCATTTGCAGACGACATAAGCATCTTAGTAAACGGTAAAGCGTAATTGTGTCCATGTGATATCCCAAAAAAAAAAAAAAAAAAAAAAAAAAGAAAACAAAAAAACAACAAAAAAAATAAAGAAAAAAAAAAAAAGAAAACAAAAAAACAACAAAAAAAATAAAGAAAAAAAAAAAGAAAGAAAAAGAAAAAAAAAAATTCATAAAAAAGACTACATAATCAATTTTAAATAAACATAAAACAAAAAATTGTAAAATTGCATTTTCCCGACATCAAACCAATTAAGGAAAAAAAAAATTAATAAATTAGTTTGGCAAATGGATTCAGATTCCGCAGCCATAGTTCTCGAATTCACACACACACACACACACACACACACACACACACACACACACACACACACACACACACACACACACACACACACACACACAACGGTAAATTTGGGACTGTTGTATCCGAAAGGATGCAGCGGGCACTAAATATCGTCGAAAGATGGTGCCTAAAAGAGGGATTGTCCACAAACCCGACAAAAACCTCTGCTGTTGCATTCACAAGAAAAAGGAACCTTCAAGGAATGAAGGAGCTTTATATGTAGGGACAGCATCTAAAAATGGCAAAAGAGGTTAAATATCTTGAAATCACTCTTGATGACAAGCTTAGCTTCTGCAGCCATATAGAAAAAACAACAGAAAAAGCTGTAAGAATACTATGGGCCTGTAGACGGATGGTAGGGAACGCATGGGGGCTTAAACCAAGTATGATGCACTGGCTTTACACTATGGTTGTAGTACCTGTTATAACTTACTCATCAGTCATATGGTGGCACAAGACTAAAAGCATAACAGCTAACAGAAAATTAGACAAGGTACAAAGACTAGCCTGTCTAATAATAACAGGGGCATTTAGAACTACGCCCACAGCAGCAATGGAGCTACTGCTAGGTCTTCCTCCACTACAGAAGGAGGCTATGGCGGCTGCATACAAGCTGTTTACTAATGGATTTGGATGGGAACTTTCGAGAAAAGGACACCACACAATGATATTAGAGAAATTAAAACAAAATCCGGTACTAAGAATGCCATCGGATAGAACGCCCATTATTCACGACTTCAGGAAACCTTTTGATATTCAAATACCAGAAAGGGCCAACAGCCGGGAAAATAGGGAAAAACAAAACGAATCAATCTGGTATACAGACGGTTCAAAAATGAAAAACAGCACAGGAGCTAGGATCTATCATGTGAACTCAGGGAGGACAATTAGTTTGAACCTGGGGTCACTGACAACAGTCTTCTAGGCTGAAGTAACAGCAATAAATGCCTGCGCCAAAGTCATGCTAAAAGACTCTCTTAGAGATAAGAGGATCGTTATCATGACAGACAGGCAGCCCTTAAAGCACTGAAAAGGGTAGAAGTACAATATAAATAAATATTTGATTGCCAACAGTCCCTCCAGGCTCTGGCAGAACATAACAAGGTCACCCTTAAATGAGTACCAGGACATGAGGGAGTGTTTGGAAACGAGAAAGCAGACCTCCTAGCAAGGAAGGGAGCGGAAAAAACTCTTATTGGACCAGAACCCACATGTGGTATCTCATACCAACATGTTAAATGGGTTTTAAAGGAACAAATAAAGGCTCTGGATGGAACTTCCTGGACTTAGACAGTCCAAAAGATTCATAGAGGGGCCATACACGAGCAGACAACATCAACTGCTAAACCTTAGCAGAAGCGAACTCAAGGCCGTAATAGGACTCCTTATGGGACACTGCGGCCTAAGAAGACACCTTAATCTCTTAGGGATATCTGATGACTCCCTATGTAGAATATGTGAAGAGGAGGACGAAACTCCTATTCACATACTATGCCACTGCCGGAACATTAAATGGGAACGGGAATGGCACTTCGGGGTACAATATCCGAAACCTTAAGAAATCGCGAAAGCGCCCATCAGACATATTCTCGAATTCATCAAGAAAATCAATCTGATGGGATAGAAACTGTGAGGGGTACAATAAGCCTAGAGCTTCAGTACAAGTGGGCTTTGAACCACGCCCTAATTCAGATAGATAGATGTAACCTCAGAAAAAGTGTATTAAAGCTTCTTTCTTTAGGAATAATAATTAATAGAGAGGATGTGTCACGTAAAACTCTAGAAATACACATTTCTGAAACCAGATAACATTTTAAAATTTAAACCTTATAAAAGTCATTCGGTCGCAAGAGATAGGCGATTATCGAAATAAATTATCGATCATTAAAAATAATTGTTTATTTTCGATCAATCGATTATTTTCAATCTATGTTTTTCTTATTTCCAATAAAATCGATTATTCCATTATGTTTGAAATGTTGAAAGTAATTTATTAGTCAAAAATAATCGATTAATTAATAAGCCGATGATTCACCGATAAATCGATAATTCTAAAAAAATAACCTTAATTTCGATTATTTTAAATAATTGATTATATTCGATCAATCGATTATTTTCAAATAAATTATTCGTATGTCTTTGAAAAATCGAAAATAATAAATTAATTAAAAAAACTGATTAAACGATAAATTGATAAATCGATTTTTCTAAAAAAATAACCAATAACCGAATTATCAGTTATTTTTTTTTAATTTGGTGTCATCGGCATCGACTACTAAGGAAGGCCATTAGCCTCGTGTTCTGTGTAGGTTTTGTTACTGTTTCCCAGTGACACTTTAGGAACAACGCTATTAATTAGAACCCAACAGTGAATGGTCCAGTAGGGAATCCTACCAAGGCATCAGAATTAATTTTAAATAATTAAACTAAATAAAAAAATCCCGGCCAACGGACTAAACCTATGTATTAAACAAAATGGAGGATACTTTGATTATTTGTTTTATATTATAGTTTAATAATTAAGTTTTTATTTATAAGATTCGTTTATGATCAAACTTGAGATTTTGAAATGCTGTTAACATGTTACGTTAACAAATTATCTAGTCTGCAAATATATTTTTAAAAGTCAAATTAATCAAAAATGGTTCACTCTATTGCGTTAAAAAAAGTATTTTTTTTGTAGGTAAGAACTATGGAAATTTGTTTTTCTTAAACAATTTTTCTGTAAAGGTAAAATTAAAAAAATAGTGGTAAGAATACCCTCTAAAAGTTATTTTTGGTTTTTCCATTCTCCCTTTGAATGGTTTTATCTCCCTTGTTTTAAAGTTTTGGACATTAGTTTATATAGCAAACTGACCTTAACCTTCATTGTTCTAACACCTCCTAAAATATTTATATTCCTTTTTGAGTCACCTTGTATATGTATCCTCACTCTACTGTTCATCCGCATATTATATTGTTCTTCCTTCATTTATTTGATTTTGAATTTTAATATTAAGGGATTTTTGGAGATTATCAAGCTTTTTATTACGTTTACAGCATACTTCTTTAATTGATAAAAGTACTAAGCAGTGGCGGATAAAGAATCAAAATATTGGGGGTTCACAATAACAGAATATAGAACTTAGTACAGATTTAGGTAAAAAACTTTCAGTGTTTATAGTGTACCTTTCTAAAAGACTAAAAGTTTTTTCCTAAATCTGTACTGGGATATATGTTCTGTCATTGTGAATCCCCAATATTTTGGTCACGAACCGCAACAGACTATCCATTTGTATCTATAAGTTATAGAATTTAGATAGCGTTGGCATTTTAAAGTTTGAAACAGATTAAAAACCTTAAGTACTACACTGTAAATTATACTAAATATTTATACATATTTCAATATTAAATTTACTAATATGTTATTTGGATTTAAAGAAGGAATACATTTTTAAACAATTATAAACCTTTCTACACATGGATACAAACAAGCATTGATGAATTACATCTCACACAAATCTACTCTTTTTGGATCATGAATTTTTCTACTAAGCATGGTATGTACTATGTAGATATTACAGAGTGAGCCGTACATTTTCATAAAAGTAACCGTATTCCAGGATTAAGAAAAAAGAAAAACAAAAACAAAAACAGAAGGAGAAAGAAAAACAAAAAGAAAAAGAGCAGCTTCGAAATCTTCAATGGGAAGAAAAAACGTGGACCGTTTGGAAAAATGAAGAAAAAGAAATTTCGAAGGAAAATGATGAAATACGCATTTGTAGTTGTAGCGATTGTCACTAAAGTTATTATTTCGCAGAAACTATTTAGCTCTTTGATGCAAATTAAGTTTTTCTTTCTAGGTCTAGTTGGCATTACTTTTCATATTTTAAAATTTTGGTTAGATATTAAACAGGGATATAATCCACATCATGGTAGATTACTGCACCCTGTAAACACAACGAAAATAGGTACGATAGTTCATAGAATTGAAACAGATGCTAATAATGACGAAATTTTATAAAATAAAAAAAAAATCGAAAGTACGAGTTTCATTAAAGTTTTAAATTTAGAAAAATATATTGTTACAGGTTGAATATTCAAAGTGAATTCAAATTATTTGATTAGATATATAGGGTGTTCTAAATATAAATACACATGTTAAAATCTTGATAGTAGAGATATAGATGAAGATTCTTGACAAACGGAAAAAAATTAATATTTCTATTATTTCCCAAATTAGATGGTCTAGGTTTTTTTATTGATTGAATCAATTTACTGAGAGCACTTTACGATTTAATATTTTTGTTCTCTTCTATTAATTTTTAAACGGGATATAATAAAACAATTCCAATTTTTGTACAATCTTGTTTTAACAAATTTGATAGTCAAAAAAGTAAGGAGTAAAACTAGGAAACAAACGAAAGATAAAATAAAAGTTTTCGCTATTTCTGATAAGAGTTCTATCAGAAATGTTCGACCAAAGTGTTCGGAAGGTTCAAAAGTCCGAACAAGAGTTAAATATAGGTAAGTATGAAACCGACTTATTAGCATGATCTTTATCTGAAGGCATGACAGATAATTTAGTTTCAACACAGCATGAAAATTTAAATACGGAAACTGCATGTATAGGTTAAACAAAATATATTTAATTGAACCTCGAATTCAGCCTAAAAAAGCATGATATAAACACTAAGACTGGCTATGGTATATACATATATTTCTGGACATTCTCGGTTATTTTTTTTATCAAAATGTCTGAAAATAGATGATGGGTTGTGTCAGTGACTAGTAAATAGCACCCATACTCTATTTTTACAACATTTACAACTTTGTTAACATTTTTCTAAAATTAAATAGGTCATAATATTCAAACCACAGATGCATGTCATAAAATCTTCATTTCACATTTTCACAATCTTTGAAATATTTTATTCAGTAAAAAAAAAATTAACAAAATGTTTTAATCAAATTAGAATATCTCTTCGCAATTTGGGAAAGAAAAGGTTTTGCTTGAATGTTCTATTAATTATTGGTGGAGGAAACTTACTTTTTGTGATTTTAAAAATACGTAAGTTTGTTATTGCTTTGTGTCGATTTCAGCGAACATTAAGAGTTTTTGCTGCGATGATGAGAAGTATCTTTAAGTCTAATTAGGTAGTACATTTTATAATTAAAACCAAAAAAATTAAGCCCACTAAAGCGATGTGTTAACCAGAAATACTTTTACTGAAAATGTTTTGGTCTAAATCAACACAAGGAATACATTTTTTGGTTGCTAAAATTCATTTATTGTTAATTTATTAAAATATCGTATATATTATTCAATAAATAGCAAGTAGTTGACCTTAAGTAATTCGCACAATTCAAGATGGCTTCAAAAGCTATCTGTAAAATTTGGATAATTAACGAAAAATAACTTCTCGCCGATTAGTTGCTATATTTATTATTTTTCTGTTTATGGTTTAAGAAACATTTACAGTTAAAGGCACTAAAAAACTGATTTGTTCCACTGTATCTCTTTTATTTTACAACATATATGAAAACAGTTTTCAACCGACCTCAAAAAAGGAGCAGGTTCTCATTTCGGAATATTTTTTTTTAATGTATGTTCAGCGATAATTCTTTACCACGTTGTCCGATTTCTATGATGCTTTTTTTGTTAGAAAGTGGATATCTCAGGAGTAGTTAAGTATACATTTGGTCAGGATCTGATGATCTATGAGAAACTAAAAAAATCCTAATTTTTAAGGGCTCAGCTGGATTTTGAAGTCGGTTTTTAAAATTACTTTTATATCTTCAATTTTTGCATATTTATGTCACAGGAAGGCTTTTGGAGTCAGTATCCCAAATCTATTGGATCTAATGCAGGAAGATTCTGCATACATTTTTCGAACATTTTTGGATATGTGTTTCATGTCTTACACAAAAGGCGCCATCTTTGTGGTAGTAATGAAACTAAGCTGTTTGGTTTGAAAATAATTTCGTCCCTCCCATTTTACCTGACATGATTAGAGTCTATAGTAGACAAACATTTACTTTCACCATAATACGTATTATTGAATTTAGCACCTTTCTATTGATTGATCACCCATTGAAGATGTATTTTATTTACCTAGAAGAAGTAGTATAGTATCACAATCGCTTATAGATTCGGTGTCACAAGTTTTTATGACTTGCAACAGATGCATGCATAAAAATCAAATTTCAGTCTTCAATATGCGACATCATGCAAATTTCTCCATAAAAGACATTTTGTTGCAATTGCAGTAGGAAGACAGCATCGCCTGAAACTATATTTATATCGTGTCACTGAGTTATTGATTTGATATTTTGTTGACTAATAATTTATAGGTGACTACTTCTTCATATCATTCAATTATAGTTGAACCGTATTATATCCTCGGGAGTTTCGTCTAGTCCCGTAATAACAGATTGTGCTTTAAACATGCAGAATGTTATTATATCTTTTTCTTCCTTGTGTCATCTGACTTAGTCTGCTATAATACTGCTGTGTATTGACTTATTGTATATGGTACCCACTTTATTACCTTTATACTTTCTACAAGTATTTTACTGGATGGTTTCTATAGGCTGCTGTGATTCAGAAAGTGTTATCTTTTTCCTTGTGACACTTTTTGGACACTTTTTTCTTCAGGTGTATCTTTACTGAGGTACGCCCAGTCGTAAGTTATGTTATTATTTTCAATATTGGTTTCTATTCATATAGCGTTCCCTAGGGACAGGTATTTCTATTATTCTTGGTTTCGGTGTTTCTTTTGAGTTCATCAGGCGCTTCATTACCCTAAATCCCTTGTTGCTCAGGCACTCAAACTCGTCTTACTACAGTTCAATTTGCCAATGTTCTGTTCTTCGATGCAGTCCATTACTAGCCCCTCTGCCACTTTCTGGCTCGATATGATGACGTTAAGCGCCACCTGTCATTAATAGATCTCTAGTTTTAGGTAGCTTTCCTATTGTTTGTTCTTGAACATTGCAAAATTTCGTAAAATCTACCTGAAATACTGATATGTTTTCCAATTGCATAGCTGAGACAGGTATCAGGGTTTCTTTGAAAAATATTCCAGCCCCATTACCTTCCACAGTATTAGATATCAAGTTTTAACCTGTTGTTGTCAACTGAGTTACCATGTGTTGGCAATCTCTATTCTCTTCGTCATTAGAACATTGATTGGACTGTTCATCTATTCTCATGTCTAGCACGTTCCCTGTCACTGACCTTGAGATACTCATGTGATCTGATTTAATATTAATACCTCTCAGTGTGTTATTTAATCTGTAAATATCTAATCTTGCTTTCCCCTGTATCACATATAGTAAAGTGGTGGCATATAAGTACGATTTTTGTCGTTTTACAGAAAGAAATAATATCTGGGATGGAATTGGAGATGATGTCATCTTGACCGAACAGTCTTATTGCCTTGCAACATCCTTTGTATTTTGTGTAATGGTCACATAAATATTAAGTAACATCACTAACTTTCAAATTACAAATTATTGTGGCTATAAAGTGGGAGTTTGTTAAAGTTACCTAAAAAGGCGCATCCATAGATCAGGAGCATATGGAAAAGTGTGAAGACTTGAGATGAAACATCTTCTTATAATAGTATCTTCATTTGTGACCATTTGATGCATATTACCATTTCTTTAAAATCTTGAATGCAAAGGAAGTTGCTGAACGCCACCTTAAATTATTCAAGAGCAATAAAGTGCCTACCTACCTACCTACCAACCAACCAACCAAACATTTCTTGAATATATCATTATTATGCCCTTATATGTCAAAACTTGCAAAGATAATCTTACTAATATTTAAAATGCATCAAGTGGGCAATTTTTATTGTTTGTTTCTATGTTTTTAACGTTTCACTTAATGGTTCTCATTCGTCAACACAGCAATAACTTTTTTTATCTAATAACTAAATCGCGGCAGGTATATGACAGTTTCTATTTTTAATCCAAATAAAACCGAACGTTTCTTTCTCTTATTTAGTTTAAAATTATTCGCATGATTTTCTAACAAAACTTTTAAATATTAATAACTAACCAGAATTGATACCAACACTTCAACATTTTAGCATCAAGGAAACTCAGAAAAAAGAAGAAGAAAGGTCCTATTAAAAAACTTTTCGCAGCCATAAAAATTGGAATCCTAGCAGCAGCTGTAGCAATAAAAGTAAGCCTGTTGGTCAAGATATTCGAAGCCGCTATGCTATTCAAGATAGTCCTCATTGGAGCTACGGCTGTGATAGTACAAATTGTCAAGCTGTGGTTAGATTACAGAAATAATAAACATCATGATACTGGAATTGTTTACAGTAGTCCTTATAGTAGTAGTAGTCATGATGCTATCGGCGGTCTTAGTGGAGCAGAATGGGCAGGTCCTGGAGCACCTGGTGGAGAATACACTGGAGGAGACTATCACGGGAGATCGGATAGTGATAAATCCTATGCACAAAATTTAGCTTATAACCAATATACGGAAAATTCTAGTTAGTTTATAGGTACTTAATTTTTAGTTACAAGAAAATTTCAAAATATATTTCCACAACATACGACATTATTTAAAAAAAGAATAAGCCAATCAATTTTTCTTTATTTAATTTTTTTTATAACTATACTTTCAAAATATTGTTTGCATTGCTGATTTCAGAGTTTATAAATTATTGTGATTCAAAATTCGACGGATAAACTAATAAGAACGTAACCTTAAATTAAATGATCAAAAACAAGGTAGGCAATCAGTAACCGAAAATGCTTAATTTGTTTTTGCAGTTTTATGGTTTAGATAAATTTCAGCATAAATATATGACGTATTACGAGTGTATACAGGGTATTTTAAAAAGTTTTAATGGATTTTTTTTTAATTTTACAAGTTTTATGCTTAATTATGGATTCTTTAAAAATACATTTTTACGCATACATAGTTATTTATAGTCTAGGAGCTAGCGGCCAAAGGAGACGTCAGAAAACATAAAGTTATAATTTTTTGTTTAAATTTACAATACACACATTTGATTAGATAACTCACTTGACATCATGGCCTTTAGCTCAGTTTTGTAGGCGTTGAATATGCAGTCAAATTTGCATTTCGCGACAAGATTTATTGCACGATGGATACAATCTTTTTTTAATTCTTTTATTTTGAAAATAATATGAAAATTTAACAAAATACGAACTATTGTATATTATTAAAATACATTTATTTATCATATTATTAATAATAATATAATTCAAGAAAATAATAAAATCTCATAAACAATACATCAATTTTATTATAAAAAATACAGGAGCGACTAGTTTTGGCCTAACAGGGCCATCTTCAGGTCTGTAATACAATAATCCTTAATTAAGATGGGAACAATATAAGATTCGGTTGGTTCTATTTTAATTAAGGATTATTGTTTTACAGGCCCGAAGATGGCCCTGCGAGGCCGAAACTTGTCGCTTCTGTATTTTTTATAATAAAAATAAACGTGGTATTGATTTTAAGGTTTTATTCTTTTCTTGAGTAAACAGAGCCATATTTGAGATATAGATAATTTATCATTAATAATGTAAATATTATTGTTGAAACAATCAGCATAATAAAGCAAGCACAAAACAATTGTTCAACATATTGAAGCAGAAAACAATATTTAATTTTATCAAGCAGTATCTAGACTCAAAAATTAAAAACCAACTCTGGAGCACTTTTGAATCCCGAAACTCTACGCAATCCGCGTGACAGCATACGTCACAAGTCATGTGAACGTTTATTTTTAAAATAATTGGGTACGACGCGTTAACGCCAAGTGACGTGATTCTTCCAGCTTGTTCAGTTTTCAGAGCTTCACCAGCTCTCCCGAAAACCACTTGTTATTTTACCGGTTCATACATTTAATTTCGCGTCATGTAGCCATATTTGATTTCTTAGTAGAAATAGAAAAACAGGTTAATGCGAGATGAATTTACAAAGTTAGTGTTTAAAATAAATAAACAACAGTACAGGTTTTTTATTCAATGTTCATATTTTTTGTAAAATAACAAAATAAAAAAAAATATTACATTCAGTGCGAATTGAATCACGTTGCGAAATGCAAATTTGCGTGCATGTTCAATGATTAACAAACTAAGCTTATAAGTCAGTCAAGTGAGTTATTTAATCAAATATGTGTATATAAAATTTTTTTAGCTGATATTTTTTACAACTTTGAGTTTTCCAACGTCTCATTTGAAGTGGTTTCAAACTAAATCCTTGCAGATGACACTTCCTGATAGTCCTGGATAGTCCTGTCTAACTTTTCACAAAATTCCAGCTAGAGGAACGATCGTACCACCGTGAGGCCGCTAGTTCTCAGTCTATTATGTGGTTCTCAATTGTTTGTGTTACTTTTTATAATCCTTTTCGCAAAAATAATATACATGGTGTTCTAAAAACCACGCGACATTGCTCGTGGGGGTGATTTCTTACTTAAAAATAGGACAAATAGTTCCTATCAATGTTGGTCCGCAGATGTTTCATTTTAAAGATATAATATGTTATATTTAAATATTTTTTTATATATCCGCTTGGGCGATTTGAATGAAATTTTAGTTGTAAAATTTACCTAAAAAATCACATATTTTAGTAATAAAAAGATGTAAGAAGGTGAGTACGCGTGCAATTAGATATTTAAATGACTAAATTTTTGAATTTCTGCTTTGTTTAGAAGATGTAATTTTATCAATCTCTGTTAAATATCAATCTTAAAATAAAGCAGTTTTAAAAATTTAGTATGGTATTGTCATCATTATTGAATTTTACAACCGAAATTTCATTCAAAACATTAAAGCTGTTTCGCAGATATGTTAAAAAGGAAACAACATTTTAACACCTTTTGTATCTTTGAAATAAAAAATTTGCGAACCCATGTTGATTCGAATTATTTGTCTTATTTTTGAGTAAAGAATTGTCCCGCGAGCACATGTTTTTTGAAACACTCTGTATAGGTATCGAAAATAGAAATCATGATGAAATTTAATAGAATGTTGTAGAGATTTAATAACAGGTATTGGCCTTATGATGGCCTGATATGTCCTTATTTATTTTATGGTCTTGTCATACTTAACTTAATGCTAAACTCAAGAATTATCCATTGTAAAATTCCAATAAGTCATCCCATGATGTTCCACAAGTGTTCGATGGACTTTAAGTCTGCAGTTCTAACAAAATGTACCGTGCAAATATGAAAAATTGTACCTAACAGGCAAAATCTGGGCTAGTCTATATAAATTGACCCAATGATTACTTTCCTAATTAAAGTGTTCTCGAGCAAATTGAAGCCTCTGTTTTCGATGTTGCAGGTTTGTAAGGCATCACATTGTATTCTGACAATCTTTTTTGTACCGTATCGAAAATAATTAGCACCTAATAGCAACCAGAAAATTCCTAAGGAAATATACCTGACAAACCTTTTTAATAGAGTTTGGAGGCTCAGAGGGGGTGGACACTTGGCCGTTTTTAAACCGGTCTCTTTTCCCAATATTTTTTGAAGATATTCTAAGAAAAAGCTTTAGAGAAACACATTTTTGTAATTAAAAATGTACATACACAAATTTTGCGGCGGAAATGATTTCTCAGCCCCATCAGAGTTATTTGTATAGTTCATTACTTGATCATAAATCGCGTAAATTTGTCTTATTTTCTACTACACATTCTGTCAGAATATGTATAGAGATTTCGTCTTCTTCCTCATAGAATTTGCACTCAATATCTTCTACTAGTCCAGGTTTACTAAGGTGGACTTTGAGTCAGCAATGCCCGATAAGGAAGCCTGTTACTATGCGAAGCTTTTTACTGCTCAGACAGATACAAGATTTCTATCTTTTCTAGCTATATAGTCGTCAAGAAGTATCTTATCCTCAAGAAATGGTTGAACTTACGGCAATTTTTTATTTTATCCTTTATATTTGTCGGTGGCCAGAATACTTGGGTCTATTGTATTCCCCTGCTTTTCCAGTATTTAGGTAGTTTACTAGATTTTCTATTAAGTGTTCCCGGGCTGCTATTTCTAGTTCTAGCCAGCAATAGATAACTTGGGCCTCGCGAGCTGTAGTACCTTAACAGCAATGTTTGTATTTGGTCTATTTAACATGAGCTTACTGTCCTCTTATTCTGTTGCCAATGAATTTGGCGTCTAGTGCCTGTCGAGCAGAGGTTTTGCTTATCCCAAATACAGGTTCGGGCCCTGTGAATGATAGTACTTATCCTTCTTTAGCAAGTTCATCAGTATTTTCATTTTCGTGGATACTTTTATTTTTTGAAAAACTATTTAAGAATCTCTAAAAATAAAATAAAAATATGTATTTTGAAAGTTGTTTTAGTAAATAAATAAATAAATGTTTTTTCTTTGGCCATTATATTCAAAAATATTTGAAATTTTTTTAAATATTTTCTTTATAGATATATACTTTTTAAAAAAAAAGTTAAATTGGTTTAAAAAATAAATAATACCCGGGTGATTGTATTTCGAGATATTAATAACTGATTTTCTTGCAACTAAATAAAATTCTAATCCTTCATATGATAACTAAAACGTTCTACTATGCAGGATTAGTAATTACTTATTATTTATGTTTATTTATTAATTTATATATTATTCTAATAAAATTTAAAAAAAATGATTTAAATTAGATCTCTTGAACATCTGTATAATGGAGTGAGTTATTTAAAATGTTACTTAACATTTGATAGATTAAAATATACATATTTATATCTAATAGGTTTTATTACAAGTGGTGTGACATTTTTCATAATATTCATCTACAATTTTGTAAATCTACTTCTACAAAATAAACTGTTTTCTCTTTATTTTGTGTCTAATTATTTTAACCTATTTTTTTAACATTTCTAACTGTATATTGCATTCCTATTTATTCTATAATTTATAAAAAATAGTGGTGATATTTAACTATGTTACTAGGAGTTTAACTTATTTTTTTTAAACCATAAGCGGGGTGTCACTTTTTTATTTTGTTAGAATAACAATTTTTTTTTAATTTCAGCTGAAAATTAGGCTTTTTATTGAGAATTAAAAACTTCTTTCAAAATTTTATGTATTGCTCAGAGTAATGTAAAAATAATTTAAAAAAGCCCCGCTTTATGGGATATACTGTATTTTAAGTATTCAAATGGCCAAATATCGCTCTAGCTTTATCTTCTGTTTCAACCATCTACTCGTACAACTAAAGAATCATCGCATGTGACTAACCGAATGCCAAAATTCAAAATTCAAGCCTTTCAGCTTGTGTATGACAATTCAAAACAAATTTCAGAAGCCAGAAAGAAAAAGAAGAAAAAGAAGAAGAAAAGGTTCTTTGCTATTTTTTTGGCAGTAGTGGCTAAACTGGGCCTGTTGGTCAAACTGTTACAAACTGGTTTATTGCTTAAATTGGCAATTACTGCGGGTCTAATACTGGCAGTTTCGGTAGCTAAGTTTTTGTACCTGATCAAGCATGGAAAACAGAAAACAATATATTATGAAAATTCTCATCATGATCATCATTACGACCACGATGATGTTTATGAGCATGACGACCATCATGGTTGGGGTAGAAGTGCAGCAGGTCAAATTGCTTATTCAAAACAGATTCCTCAAGCAATGAAATAATCTTTTAATAAAACGTCTTAGTTGTCAGTTGCCAGTAACTGGAAGTAGGTATTTTACTGAATTAAAACTTGCAATCTTTTTGTTGTGTTCAAATTTCTACTGTACTGAACTATTTTATGTAACTATGGATAATTTATTACAATTTTATTGTATACTTATGGTACATTGTTATTTTTTGTTAACTTTTAACTATTTCTATTTTTTAAACATTCATATTTATTTAATAATAGAAGTCAGTATTTGCCATACTATTTTTCGTAACTTAAAAATGATTGCATTTTTTTACCAACGAGTGCAATAATATTTTATAAATACATTACCCACTTCCTACAAAATAGACTGTAGTAAACTAGTTATGTAAATTATTTGTATTTATTTAATTTAATTTATTCATTAAAAATAAAAAGATTTATAAATAATTAATTTATATTATTTCATGTAAATCCTTTCATCCTACTAAATTAATAGACCAACAGATATTTTTATCTAAAAGGTATATTATTCACATGGTATGTTATCCATAAGATCTCAACAAATAATTTGAAAATATGCGTTCATAAATATTTTTGTTAAGTTTTATTTTTCACGGGTCAGATGTTATACATTCTTAAATTAATTTATTGTTGGTGTTAAGCAATATTATATGCTAACACTTCCAATTAAGCAAGTAACATCTAAAGTGGGTATTCACGCATAATGTACTTACTGCTCCAAAAAATTTACCAGAAATGGAAATGCAAATGTAACAATTAAATATAATTATTTCATAGTTTACAAATTTAAAGAAAATATTATGAAGTAACACTTATTTCTATTTAAAGTTACTTAAGATATGTATAAAATTTATCAAAACTTACTAAAGCATATTGTGAGACCGTCCCTGACATTCAATATACATATGTTAGTAGTATTCCTCTATTTTGGAACACTTTATTTTTTATACTAACCTAAGTACTTGTTCTCTACTACTTTTTCATCATATAATGGTTTTGTTACATTTAATAAAACGCTTGTTTATTTCTTAAAACACTTGCTTTTATTATATACATGCCTTGAACATCGTCTTGTAGTCTTGTATATAAACGTTTTGAAATTTTGTCTGTTTTAAAACGAAGGTAGGCTTTCCTAAATATTTACTATTGCATTTTCCAGCTATACTAGAACAAAATATTGGAGAAGGTGAGTCATATGCATGATCAACACTGTTGTCTATGAATGAAAATTCCGACGGAGTCAGCATAGGCAGCGTTTCAAATACCAAAATAATTATTTATTATTTATTAGTTATTATTAGTAAACTTTATTAAATTTGTTTGTCAACATCTTCATTTAAACAAAGATGATGCGTTAAATATACGTTTTTGATAGTTTTAAAGAAATCTCCGCGATGACAAATGAATGTGTTTCAAGTAAATAAACGACAGACGGGTTACAGATTGAATATTGTCAGCACAGGCACAAAGACAGTTGAAAACTAACTTTCGACGAAGTTAGATGTGTATTGCTTTAACTATTTACGATAATTATTTTATATTTTATAAACACTTTTTTGTATAAGTGCTCTTTTCTGATATACGAGTAGGTGTTCATGTTTGTGCCTTACAATTTGGTAGTGGTAGTGCATATTCGTGGAGTTATATTTATTGTGTAGTATATTAGAAAGGTACTTTAAAACTTTATTAAATAGTAAAATATTGGTGTCTTTATAAATTTAATAAAAACAATTTAATAGTAGAATTATATTATTACAATAGTAATGGAATCAGAGGCGGGTACAAGTAAAACCTAATTACGTCGGCGAAAGCCCTTATTAAAGGATGAAAAGAACATTATATGGAAAGTGTATGATGGGCTGAAACAAACACTTCCTAACAATGAAGCTGTAAACCGCAGTTCTTTTTTAACTGGAGTATCTGTTTCAACAATTGAACGTATTGTACGCGAAAAGGCTCCTTAGAAGCCCCTAAAACGCATATCCGTGGTCGAAAATTGTTGAAATTGGACGATAACCAAAAACAAATCATTCGAAGAACTGTACATTCTTTTTTTTTTTTGAAAACAAAGCCCCAACACTTAAAGTTGTTCTTACGCAATTAAGAGAAAACGAAGAAATTCCATTAATGAGCCGTGAAACTTTACGAAAAAATTTATAGGGCCTAAAATTTCGTTTTGTCAAATGGTGTAGGAAATCAATTTTAATTGAGAGGTCAGATATAGTGTCCAGGCGACGGCGTTATTTACGAAATATTAAAGAGTTTAGAGCCGCTAAAAAAAAGATATACTATCTCGATGAAACGTGGGTGAATGCTGGACACACGGTATCTAAGATATGGCAAGATACTTCTGTAACTAGTCACCGCCAAGCTTTTATAGAGGGATTATCTGCAGGTTTGAAAGCACCATCAGGACAACGTCTAATTGTTACCCATATCGGAAGTGACAGAGGATTTTTGGAAAATAGCGCTCTTGTGTTTATATCGAAAAAAACAGGAGACTACCACGAGGAGATGAATGCGGAATGCTTTGAAAAATGGTTGACTGAAGTATTACAGCGTGTAGAACGAAATTCAGTTATTGTACTAGATAACGCTTCTTATGACAGTCGATGAGTTGAACGCATTCCGATAATGTCCAGTAGAAAAGCGGATATGCAAACCTGGCTGCGGGATAAAGCAATAACATTTACTGAGGAGATGCTTAAAGTGGAATTAATGGACCTAATAAAGGAACACCGCCATAAATATATTCAATATGTTGTCGACACAATGGCTTGTGATCGTGGTATTACGGTATTATCACTGCGAATTCAATTTTATTGAACTAATTTGGGCGCAAGTGAAAGGGTTTGTAGCTCGAGAAAATAAAACTTTTAAAATAGCCGACGTTCAAAGTTTATTAAAAAACGGTATAAAACGTATAAAACCTGAAGATTAGCAGAATGCAATTTCCCATGTAATTAAGGAAGAAAATAATATGTGGCGCTTGGACGGTATGATCGAAACGGTAGTTGAACCTTTAGTTTAGTCATAACTTTAAGTTCCGACGATAAAGACGATTCCTGTGATAGTTCTGCAGAATCAATGGATTACGAAACTTCATAGATTTAGAATTCAAGTAAGTGATACCAAGCTTAATTTACATATTTTTATAATAAACAAAATATAATTATAAACATAGATGAATTATTATAACAAAAATATATAACAAACCTACTTTCATCTAGTAATATTCACAAATACCCATTTAATTTGCCAATACAGTATTTCTGCGAAATTGGAAGAGTGCATTTTGATATGATAACGATACCTTTTGCAGTTTTAAGGCACAACTTCTTCAATATTTTGTTCTAGTATAATACCCCATTTAATTTTCCAATAGTGTTTCTACGCCATTGGCATATTTACATATTTTAACAATAAACAGAACAAAATTATAAACATAAATGATTATTACTACAAAAATAGATAAACAACCTACTTTCATATAATATTATTTACTATTACCGCATTTAATTTGCCAATAGTTTTTATACGCCACTGGCGTAATACATTTTAGCAATAAACGTGCATTTATGACTAGTTGGCACGTGATACCGATAACTTCTGCAGTTTTAAGCGCGTGATTCCATTCATTATGCTCTGGTGTAGTATGATTGTTGTACGTGAACAGGGAGGAATCACCTTCTTCAATATTTTGTCCGAGTATAGCGAAAGTCTAGAAAAGTCTATAAAAGTTAGTTTTTAAAATGTTATGTATCGATTACCGCTGCACGGCTGCAGGCAAAGGCATTTATTTATATATTCTACTGTCGGGTAAATCTATATGCTAGACGCTAGACATAAAGTATCAACTTGCTGTTAGAGAATTTTATGTACAAAAGTGATTAATAGTAATATAACACTGCCGCAAATAAAACAATTTTTTATATAGAAAATACTTTTATTTTATATGATTTTATACTTCCATACATTCATAGCATTATAAGATATTCGTCCACTTTGCAGAACACTAAATTACACTAATTTATCCGAAAATCGGATAATTATTCAGATATTGACAACACTGCTGAGATAACTAGACTCACTGTCTATACTCTACAACAGTGGTTCTCAAACTTTTTTGGTGACGGAACCTTTTTGAAACGTGAAATATTTGACGGAACAACAAAATTCTCAAAATCATATACGCCTTCCTCTTTTCCTCTTCCTGAACCCCTTCCTCTCCCTGATGTGTAAAAAAAGCTCCTCCAACCTAAAATACCAAAATCATATACTCCTTCCTCTACATGGCTTCTAAAAAAACCAGAAAATGTCCTCCAACCCAAAATCCCAAAATTCTCAAAATCCCCAAATACCAAAAATACCAAAATATTGTACACCTTCTACAAAAAAAAAAAAAACAAAAAAATTAAAAGGTCCTCAAGTCAAGTCTCGTTGTAGCGATAGGTACTGCTTTTTTTGTTATTTTCTTCGGACCACACTTTGAGTAACACTGCTCTACACTATACTCTATACAAAAGCAATGCGGAAATTTTCGTAGTCCTCTTGTACATAAACATTCTATAACTGAGATCTACGATCGCCAGCGATGCCATCTAAACTGATAACCCAAATAGGTAAATTGAGGGCCCTACAACTTTTAGCCCAGCCAACAACATCAGCTAACAGAAAATATATTGAATGCCAGCAACAAGTAAAATAAGTAGCAGTATGAAAGTTATAAATAGAAGTGGAATATTTTTTTTATTAGAAATATTATGAATTGTTAACATAATACAATTTTATTTTATATTTATATAAATTGATTTCCTCTTTAACTGGGGGGCTGTAGCCATACTTTCCTTACAAACAAGCTTGACAGCCTGAATATCAACGACACATACTCAACGTAACGGATGGATGCTAATTAAGTCAATTTCCAATTTCAACAAAACTTTCCACTTCCTTCAAGTTAATGGGTTGGTCTGGGACAACCCTGAGGCATCTACTAAGCATGTCCTAAACATGTTTAATGGGATTGAAATCTGGACTTCGTGTTGACTATTACATTGTATTAGGATACGATCGGCCAAGAGTACGCACCAGTGATATTAACGATTGGCAATACCGCAATTGGAAAATATTACATCAGCAGTTTATCTATAACAGGGCAAACAGTGTGTGCAAGTTAGAGCATCATTGTGTTGAATTTGTTATATGAACGGTAATAAATTGCATTTATTGACTTTTTTTATAAAATTTATGTACTTTGCACTGTGTTTCAATGTTGAGCTGCAACCAGAACTTCTGATAACCTTCGTTGAACTTCTGCTTAAGCTCCTCGTCTGTGCTCATGGTGATCAACTCTTCTTGCTTTATCACATTGGCTTCTTCCATGGCTGCGATAGTGTACAAATTTATTGAGGAATTTGTAAATTTAGGAGATCCTTGTGTAATACATCCAAGTGACATATGATAAAATAACATCATCTTGAAGCATTTCTGGTAATTTGTAGGAGCATATTCAGTGAATTTAGAAATGTTAGGTTATAAAATATTGGTGAAATTTAATAATATGTTCGAACAGTAACTATAGTATTAAATAAAGTTTTGAAAAAGTCAAATTGATTATTTTTTTAAAATAATTCAAAAGTAACATTAGCTGGTCCGCTGGTCACTGATTGTTTAAAAGTACTTGTGCGGCAAGAAAATGCACAAACAATTCGAACATTTGTACTTTCAGTTTTTTTTAGTTTTCCTAGAGAATAGGTAAGTACATGTATTTATTTTTATTCAATGATTTGCCATTAAAAAACGAAGAATTGCTCGTTCCGAAATATGTAACTTTTTACATGGCAAGGTGTTTTATATATAGGATTAGATAGAAAACGGAAATTAATGATGTGAAAAAATGGATAACTTTATTATCTGCTGTTTTTTTATTTTTTATTAAATAAATATATCGTATTATAATCTTTGTGTATATTTTTAAACATACCTTTCTCAATACAAACACAATGAATACAAATTGCAGTGAATACGGTCTTGAGATATCAATAGCCATTACGGATTCGAGATCCTACTCTCTTTCGCGCCAAATGCAAATGTCCCTTAGAATATAAAGTAGTAAGAGGATGATTACGCCAAGGTCAGTTGGCTGGGATGATTTTCGAAGATGGGTACCTTGACATAAGTATTTACCAGTGGTGTATCGCATTTATATTGTTTGAAAGGGTAATATTTTTATTAGAATAAAAATCCAGTAAAAGAAAGTCTTTTCAAACGTGGATAATTATATTTCAGGATTTTTACAATTTAACAATACTATTTTTAATGATTTATCAAATTTTTACCTAGTCAATTATTTTGGTTGAATGGAAATTAAATGTAGCAAAAGATCTCAATTTTGTTAATTTCTTAGATACAGTTCTGCTCAAGGTTTTCCTAAATAGTTGTTTAACAATTTCTTTATTATTTCCAAAATTTTATTTTTAAAGATTTGATAACTTTTTGTTGTCTTCATACGGTTTGCTGTTATTTCCTTAATTTAATATTCTCGACTTGATTCTGTGCTTTCAAGTTTTTCATTCGTCTTTTGAGCTTGTTTTGCTGAGAGCAATCAGGAGGATTCTCTTCTGACTCTAGTTTATATTTATGTACAACTTTGTTGATAAACATAAGGTCCAGGCAGAGCTAAAGAAGCTTCATCATAGGCACAGTTCACAGTTCAATCGAAGGGTTGTAGATTCTTACCTGAATAATACAAAACAATCTATTTTACATTTATATTATTAGACAGGTATCGCAAACTTTTTTATGCTTAAAATAAGTTCTATAATAGTGTGTGTACACTGTGCAGATACTTGTGGGTAGAGTGAAATATTTTATTATCTGATTTAGGTATTTATTAATTTTCAAGACTAAAGGCAGCTTAAAATTGTTGTATAGATTTTATCCAATTTTATCAATACAAATACAGTAATTGTAAATAAATACTTAATTATTTCATCGGAGTCACTTGAATCGTAGGTACAAGAGAGAAAGATGTATCAAAGTAATTTTCAGTAAAATGGAACATAAAAAACTGTTTTCTCCAGGATTCCAGTCATCCTTGTTTATAATCTTGGCCTATTCTCTTCTTTTATTTTAAAAACTAAAAATGCAACAAAAACGTGTCATAAATAATCAATACTTTTTGATAGAATCAGATTTTAAGTTTGTTAAGTTACTATTACTATTATTATTATTATTAATATTATTTATAGTTAGTACAGCAAATCCCAAATTAGTCATTATGATTTTTACATTATTTGTGAAAATGATAAATTCACTAAGAAAAATGGTACATAAAACTAAATTAACACTAAACATAATATTTAAGTTTTTGGTAAAAAATGTGTTTTTATATTGTATGTGTAAAATTAAAAATAACTTAGTGGACGTGCTAATCTAAAAGGAGTTAATCAATTTTCTTAATGTTGGTGAAATGTTAAAATTAAACATTGTGTTCGATGAGCCAAATCATAACTATAACTTAATATAAAAAGGGTATGTACGCCCATGTCAATGGCAATTTTGGGTTAGAAACAACTATTGTGCATTACCAGAAATTTAACGTAAAATACATATTACTTACCTATAAAATTAATGGTGTTATGTTAAAACCAACTTTCAAATGACACATAAACCATCATTGAGTCATAAATGGTTATCCAAAATGGCTGACTTTGTAACGTACGTTTCCTATTGGAAATATGGCACACATTCTTTCCTTACTACTTTATATTCTAAGTGTCGACCTGAAGCTTTTTTTTAACTAGTACTGCAAAAGATGCAGACGAAAAATGAGTAGCTAGAATTGAATAAGCAGTGGCAACACCTGCCAATAAATAGAAAATAATCTTTGACAATATCTTTATAAGAAATATCCATTTATTTACAGTAGATAAATGGAACATAACAGTATTTTATATGAAACTATCTGTGTTAAATATCAATATTGTTAAAGCAAGTAGATGTGTGCAAATTAAATGGTAAATTATGAATACAATGGTCATTGACATCCATGAGAAATGATGTGAAAGTATACGGTATGTTATTTTATTTCCTGATAATTTTTTTTAGTTCAAGATAGGTGTTAAGTTTTAAACAAATATTTGTTTCTAATAATATTTTATATTATAAAAAGTTTTAAAGTAGTTCGATAAATTAGAAAGATAGTGTTATATTCAATTATTATCAAATTTGCCTAATTTATTTTTCCAAAGAACAGTTAAATTAAAATCTACCTAGATTCTTTAATTTCATTTGCGTAACAAATATTTATTATAAATAAATACACAGGTTGGAGAAAGAAAATATTGTTTCACAATTTAAAAATTAGGATCTTTAATGCTCATAATACTCTGTCAAAATTTATCAGGTTTCTGTATAATAGGTTAATAATCAATACACAATTTATCTATTTTGAATGAAAAATTACCACACTGGTTCTGTAAAATTATATTAATTTAATTTTACATTACACTACAATATATGAAATAATTTAAATTAAAAATAGTAATTACCTACAATTAGTAATAATTTTCATCTTCACAAAATAAACGAGCTAGTGACTTTAAATATCTTCTCAGAAAAAAATGAATTGCAGAGGTACAAATAAGTAAGTTGTTTGAAAATTTTTAAGTATGATCCAGCATGATTTTATGCAAGTTTATTTATGCATGACTGCATTTGATCTAGATTTATCTTAACTATACATTATTAATATAAATGCACATTTATAAAGTCTGCCACCCCTGATGAATGCAAAAGATTTTTAGCATGCAAAAGCACGAATTCATGAATGCATGATTGTGATTTTATTATCAGAGCTATCTATCTCTATCTATCAGTATGGAATTATTGGTAAAACTGTTTTATTTTCATCTGAAAGTACCTACACATTTTGTAAGAGGTTGTATGTTTTATTCCACAAAATTTAAAAATAATTAACTCCCAGTTTGTAAATATTAAAGAGTAATATGGGTCCGAAATTACAATGAGATTATAATTTCTTTGTTACGTGAAGCTTTTTCGACTTTCGATTGAATTTTGTCATTAATCAAAGATAATTTCACAGTGTTCTACGAGTTCTGTTGAGCCTAGTAAAGTTAAACACAGTTTATTTACAAAAAAAATCTTCATAATATTTCTCCCCACAGTCAATGTCTTTTTAGCCTCCGCAAAAACAATTCCTATAAAAATGTATCCAATCCTTTGGCCGTAGTTTGAATATTTCATTTCATAAAACGTAACCCTGTAATTTATCCTTTACCCGCGAAAATATTTATATAAGAAGAAGTCGTTAGGTGCTAGGTACGGACTATACAGCCAATGATCCTCGCGCGAACCTTTTGGAGAAACTGAGGTAAACAAACTGTAGTCTGCCATTCTGAATAACAGTACGTCTATCCTCCAATGCTACAATGGAAAAATGGCCAGTAATACCAAAAAAGTTTGTTTCGGCTTTTTTCACGAACAACTTTTGTTGGAGCTGACTCATTCTCAAAGACCCAAACTGACGATTGTTGCTTTTTTCGAGATCATAGTAATATATCCATGTTTCATCCTCTCTGATGATGCTGTACACAAAATTTGATGACCCGTGGTGAAAACAATCTAGTGTAGATCTGCACCATCTCACATGGTTTTCTTTCTGAGCTAAAGTCAAGTTGTGGGAAATCCACCGAGAACAAAGTGTAATGACTTTCAAATGTTTGTGTAAAATAGTGCTAATTGCTTTCATACCAATCTTTAAAGTTGCTTCAATGTTTCAGTAATGTGTCGGTCGTCTTAATCATATTCCAAATAAATTTAATATTTTTTTATGTAACTGCAATTTTTGGCTTAGGAGCTCGCAAACTCTCATTTAAGGAAGATCGACTATGTTGAAATTCATTGTACCACCACTTTATGGTCGAGAAGAAACAAGTGCTCGATTGATTTCTTCAAAACATTCTTTACCGTTCAAACCACGCTTGAAACTGTAAAAGGTTACAGCCCGATAATGATCCTTGTTCATTTCCATCACTTGTTGCAGAAAGAATTACTTTAAACTTATGTAACTTATAATCACGTATATTTGACAAAAGTCTCTAACTAGACTTATAAACACCTATCGTATTATCGCTGTGCTACCCGTATCTGTAAGTAATTGTTGTCACATGGTTGTCATCATACTTATATTATCATTCGAATTAAGATTTATTCCTTTTCCTAAATCTGAATTACCCCAATCGGTTCTGGTACCTTCTCCTTGTGAGGTCGAGTTCCAAATTTGGTACTAGATTTAATTTCTCTTCTAATGCGTCGTCTGACAACTGCTCGAAGTATTTTTGACCCATTTGCTAATCGATCTAGACCCATTTTATCATTATATCCTTATATGAAATATTAATTATAAAAAAGATTCGAAATTATTTTCTTGAAGACTGCATTTTACTACGATACAATCACATAAGGATATTCTTTAGTTTTTCAGATAGTTCGATCACTGGAATAATCCCATACTCTTAACCTTAATGTAAATTTCTATCAAATTATCTCGTTGTTTTCCATTAGGTGTTGTAAGTCTAATACACATGTCCTGTGTCTAGTATCCAGCTATTTCAAACTTTATTCACTAGTCAATATTGTCACTAGCAGTATTCTAATATATTTTCCAGGGTATGCCTATCTTATTTTTATTAAACGTGCATCCCTCCCGCTTTTATAGTGGGATGATTTTCTAATCTTCTCTGAACTTGTTAAAATCACAACCTAATAGCCTAGTTTGATTTCTCTTTCTAAATAAACGCAACCATCACAACATCTTCATCTCTTCAGAAAGCATTTTCTGCTCGTATATTTTCTTCACTATTCAACTGTATATTAAAATGTCTATTTATATTTTATTCCCTGCAGCCTAATGGCTTGTGTTTTACCCAACCTGTCACCACCCACCCACTCTGCCACCTTTATTCCTTATACATTTCTTTGACCGAGTGTGTGTTCTCTAGGCTTGTCCAACAAGTACCTGTCTTTGTGGTCCAATGTATCGTAGTCGGACATTATATGTTTGGCTCTTTATTGTTATTTGTGATATAGTCGAAAAAATAGGTCTCCAGTGTACATGCCTATTTTGTTTAGGTGTTCCTTTACTGAGCCATAAGGTTTTCAAGGGTTTCATATTAATAGAGGGTAGTTCTCCTGTTCTTCATGCGGGTTTATGCTTGTTTTGGGACATTCTCCCTATAATTGTTTTCTCCGAATTTAATCTTTTATAAAACCTAGTACTGTACTTTTTTGGGACCTCAAAAGTATCTGGTTTCGGTGTCTCTTCTGACTCTCTTTTTGCAAGCTCACCGGCCTTTTTATTTCCTTCGATATATTCAAGTGTTCTCAGTTCTTCGATGCAATTCCATACCAGCCTTAAGAGCCACCTAGATGGCTTGACATTAAATGGATTTGCTGATTTTCGATAGCGCTCTTATTGAAATACGGAGGGGTGTTTTTCTATTACATACCTAAGGTTGGTGTTAGGGTTTTTGGAATATATGCAGTCATAAAACTGTTTGTATAACAGGTTTGTTCCTGTCGATGGGCAAAAGATTCCCTTACTTAAAGTTAATTGGTTCCTGCTTTCACACACCCCTTCACTGACTTAATTCCATGAAACCCAAGTACTTAAACTTTTCTGATGTAATGTTCTTCAACCAGTATTTGTGTACAACCAAATTTCTTAACAATGAAAACCTTAAGAAAGTTCTTGAATTCATCAATCATGATGTATGGTGTCTTCAAAATAACATTTTCAACTGAATCCAGTTTTATTATATTATTATTTTTTGATGACATAGCAGCAGAATTTTCGGGGGGGGGGGAGGGTAGATACAATTTTATCAAAGAATCATTCGTTTATTTAAAAAATAACTAAAATTATGTACGCCAGCCTGTGCTTCTCTATTCTTCATTCGTCACTGTCATCTTGTTTTTTTGTTTTCTCGTAAAATCTCGTTTTTTTTAGATTACAATTTAATAAATTCCTGGATTAGTTCGAGCAGCTCGGGGGGGGGGGGGTTAATTACTCTATTACCTCCCCTTGTATCCGCGCCTGCGTAGCAGGTTCAACTTTTTTATGTTGCAGGTCATGTAGATTAAAAGTATAAATTTTGTGGAATAATTTTGTTCAACCATGACTAAGCTGAGTATCTCTGAATTAGCAATTTTGAAAATTAAGATATGTCGATCTACAAAAAAGTATTACGAAAACTTTAGTTTTAGTTTTACGAGGGCTGTCTTTTAAGTTTTGCATACCGTGCATTTTAAAGCCCTCTAGGGCGTTACGAATCAAACTGCTCTAATAAAACAAACTGTCGCTTTTAGTTAACCTTACTTCCAAGTTTCAGTCCGATTATAGAGTGTTGTAGTTACACCGAATTTTCAAAGTTGACAAGTTATTCAAGAAATGGATTTAAACCGAGAACATTTTTGTGCCATAATGTTTTACAACTCTTAAAGACAATTATCTCAACAAGAATGTCTCGCCGAGTTGATTTCTGTTTTCGATAGTGATGCACCACATCAATCGACATTTTCTCGTTGGTATGAAGAATTTACACGAGGACAGGTTAATCTTAGTGACGAGCCAAGAACAGATGCACTTAAATCGGTAGTCACCCAGGAAACCATTGTTGTTGTGCGCAGGCTCATCGAGGAAGATCGGCATGTGACATATCGCGAGATTGAAGCATCGTTAGGGATTTCAAAGACCTCAATCCAAAAGATTTAGCATGAAGAATTGAGAGTAAAAAAATTAGTGTCCCGTTGGATATCGCATCTGTTGACCGAAAAACAAAAAGAAGCTAGGGTAAATTGGTGTCAAAAAACACTGGAATGCTTCAACGCTGGAAACTCTAAAAACGTGTACTGCATCGCAAGTGGTGATGAATCATGAATTTACTCATATAAACCTGAAAATAAACGCCAATCGTCTGTTTGGGTTTTCCAAGGTGAGGACAAGCCGACAAAAGTGATCCGTTCTCGAAATGTGTCTAACCTTTGTCTCCAAAGCAGGTCATGTTGCAACAATTCCTCTGCAAAAGCAAAAAACTGTTACTGCCGATTGGTATATATATATATATATATATATATATATATATATATATATATATATATATAACGATTTGTTTGCCAGCAGTCATGGCTAAGCTTCGGGAAACCAACCCCAAACGACGAATCATCCTCCATCAAGACACTGCAAGTGCGCACATAGCTCGCAAAACAATTGCCTTCTTAGAGCAATAAAACGTTAAGTTGTTAGACCACCCTCCTTACAGTCCCGATCTAAGTCCCAACGATTTTTTTACCTTTCCGAAAATAAAGAACGCACTGCGTGGGCAACGGTTGCAGTCACCAGAAGATGCAGTTGAGACATTCAAAACACCCATTGGAGCTGTAACACCCCAAGAGTGGAATAACTGCTTTCAGAGCTGGTTCGAGCGCATGCAAAAGCGCATTAATCTTCGTGGAGAATACTTTGAAAAACATTAAAATGTTTAAACACTATCTGCTGTTTTATTCTAAGTCTATATACAAAACTTAAAAGACAGCCCTCGTACAGTGAATAAATCTACTGTTAGAACTTTTAAAATCGTGATTATAGATAATTTTATGATAGACGTACTCAATAAATTGTTCATTAATTAATTTTTAATAACATATTTCGTTGTTCATTTGATTAACTATACCATATTTATCTTTATGAGCCAGCTTAAAACTTTCGTGATAATTTGAAAATACTGAATCGGTTATCAATGGCTTTGATAACAAAAGTTGCTACGATAATATTTAGGGCTTAACTATTTAAATATTTACACTTTACACGAGTATACACCATTTTCATGCATCCATTGCATTTGATCTAAAGAAATGATTTTTATATACAACATGGCATTTAAATAATCTTCATACCATCCATCATCTAACTACATCCTCTTGTGAATCATCAATCCGAAACACTATTGTAAACTAAAATTTTGACTATTTCAGCACGTACTAGCGAAATGAGAAAGAAGAAAAAGAAGGAACCGCACCCTTTAGTGAAACTAGTGCACAAAATCATATTGGGTGTAGTGGTGGCTGCAGTCTTAATTTTCCTTCTCAAATTCTTTTATGCTATTTTGGCTAAAAAATATTTTTTGATTAGTCTTGGATACTTTATTGTGCATCTTCTTAAAACTTGGGCATGGTATAAATACTTGAAGAAGCCCGTGTATTATGAGCACGATGATCACGATACTCACATCACATTTGATCATGGACACGAAGGGTATGATCATGGACACGAAGGTTATGATCATGAACACGGAGGTTATGATCATGGACATGGAGGATATGATTATGAGGATCATGTTTTGGGTTCATCTGTACACGATCATTATCCATCAACGCATTGGGGAAGAAAAGATAAAGTACATACCATGGCATACAATAAACAAAAACCAGAGAGTTGGTTGAGTAAAATTGTAGGATAAAATTTGCAGTAAAACGAGTATTGTAGTATAAAGGGTAAAATTGGTGGTTTTTAGGTTTATCCAAAAAGACACTGAGACCAGGGCCACGTTAATATTTCTTTTATTTATAAAGCGATTTGGATCAAATTTGAAACTAACCTACTAGATTAAATTTTAAATTGATACTTATACTTATACAAATTGGCCGACTTCCGGTTTTACCAGATATGCTGGAAAAATATGCCAAAGTTAGGTAAAAATAGGTATTGTTTTTTAACCTAAACTTCCAAATATCTCATCCAATTACGATCTTAAAAACATGTGAATTACATAATTTTGATTGATTTATTGTAGTAAAAACTGCTAAATAACAATATTAAACTATCCATAGAGCAATAAACCATCCAAAATTTTTTCGTAAACGCTTATAATTTCTTTGTATTTGTTTATCAAAATTTTAAAACTGTTATAGAGGCCCTACACGCTCCAATATGGCCTGCAGGCCAAGGCGCACAGTTCTGATATAAAAATCAGCTCATTGTACTCTTCATCTTCACATTAGACAAAACAGGACAAAAGAGGAGAGGCCAGATGTGAGTCAGATCGAGCACTTCACTTTAAGTTATCGACTGAATCGATGGACTGTGCAGTTCAAATCTCACAAAAATCGTAGCGTGTAGGGCCTCCATTAGTGACATCGGAATGAAATTTTATCTACTGTCGTCTGTCGTTAAAAAAAAAGATTAATTTCAACATGTCAATCGTCATTTTTTACTTGTGCGTTGCTCCCAGCTATCAAAAAATGCGCCTTTCGATATTAAAAAAAATTCATAAAACGCGTCCTAAAATAGAGCCTGAACGTAACCTTCGGGGGGACTACGCATTTTTTTACATAAAATAAAAAAATAAGTTGTTATAAAATTAAAAAAAAAAAACTTTTCTAACCTACCTAAGCTGTGCAGTCTGGAGTCATTTAAATTTAAATAATTGCTCAACGACCACGCTGTAAGGCTTAGACATATACGGCCTGGAGCCATTGCGGGTTGCTAAGCAACTCGAGAACTTTGTTCAATAATAATGTTCTACTAGCTTTGAATAACTCGACACAAAAACTATTTTACCATTTGTGTGAAAAATAAAATCCTTGAGATAAAAATTAATTTCTAAAACGTAATAAAATCTCACTTTTTAAATGGCACTTATTAAGTGCCACTTCGCCTTTGGATAGAAAATAATATTACCAAGCTGACAGCATTCACCATGCACTCCTTAGAATATTATTTTTTAAATCATGGTAAATAGAATCAAAAAAATTATTTAGGAAAATCAAAAATTTTGCAATAGAAGCGTAGATTCAAAAAACATAAAATATATCATTTAAAAAGTCAAACTTAATGGCATTTACAATAAAATCAGAAGTCGGCCATTTTGTTTAAGTATCAATTCAAAATTATGTTTCTTCCAAATTTGATCAAAAACGTTTATTAAATAACAGAGTTACGTATTAACGTGACCCTAGTCTCGTTGTAGCCTGGTATATAATTCTGCTAAACGTTAGTTTATAAAAAATGTTCAGTAGAATAATAACATTTCTTCATGTAAAATTTTATATGCCTTTAGAGGCGTATTATTAAAATTTTATATAAAGTTCTGACGGAAAGGAATCAATAAAATTACATTACTTCATAAAGGTTACAATAATTAATTACAATGCATTTACTTTAAGTTTCAATATTATCTAATTGTTTAAGAGTATTCCATATTTTTAAAAAACAAAATATATTTTAGATTAGCAACCTCATCTTAAATATAGCATAATCAGGATTTTATAAATCGCTTTAATATATAATATCCATTACCTCTATAATTTTTTCCTGCTTTGAAGGAGATACGTTTTATGAAAACCCAAAGATTAGTTTTCTTAATTTTATTCTTGCCTATAGCGTAATTAAGTATAGTACGAGCAAGATATATAGTGTGACTTTAAAGCCAGCCGGCAACATACAAAAAAAAAAACCAAGGACACTTATTTTATTTTTATTTCCCTCGATAAGAGGAAAGTATTGTAATCGTGAAAATTTAGATTTTCACGTTTTCGGGTCCCTAGATTACGAAAAACATGTTTTCCCCATTCCGTCGGTCTGTCTGCCGTCCGCCGCCTGTTGTCTGTCTGTTGGCGCGATAGGTCAAAAATGGCTAAACAGAAAAACTTCAAATTTTGTATGCAGGTAAGGCTTCATCTTGGCTCAAAACCGGTTATAACTTCCGTTCAGATATATACAGGGTGAGCAATTAAAAAACTTTTTTTTTAAGGTCAGCAGATTTAGACTAAAATTGGTTTCTGATAAAATTGGTATCTGGTCAAAGATAACAGATCATAAATTACTTTTTAAAAATTCAAAATGGCTTTCCTGTTTTTACAATTTATACAAGGTGTTTTTTAATGGTATTCTAATATTGTAGGTTGTGATTCTTCAGGTTATTTTATAAAGAAAAGTTCATATGAACATATGTCCACAACGGCTTCAATTTTTTGCTACAGGGAGTTGAAAATTTGTTTTTAAAGAGATATTTTTTAATATCCCTGAAAATAGTTTAGATATAATTTATAATTTAGATATAATTGAAATTAATCGTCAATACTGCAAAATGAAGAAATTTTAATTTAATTAATGAACGATAAGGTAAACGACACTAAAGTATGTGATTTTATATTCTATTAAAAATACAAAAATAAGAGGGAAATCTCAATACATTATGTCCATGGTATTCAGCAATACTATCTACGGCGTATACTTTTTTAAATTGTTTCATCGGTAAAACTTTAAGAAGTTCTTCTTTCTTATAGCTGTCTTGAAAATTTAAATTATTGTCCATTAGATAATTTTGTATATCCGCTTTCGTCATTGTGTTGAATGTACTCCTAAACAATCTACGTCTTGACAAACTCGTCGGCAGTTAAACGATTCTCAATGCAGTGCAGGTGGCTGGAAATACAACCGACAGGAGTGGACTAGGTTCGTAAATAAACTTTTATAAAATTAACTTAGTTCGTTGTAGATTATTTTTCTAATTTTTAAAATGTGAGATAAAAAGGAGATGGTGAAAAAAAACCGTGCAACTAAGCAAACCCGAAGCTAGGCAAATTTCCTTGTTATTACTCCTTATGTTTGGAATTATCTCAAAAGGAAAGAACGTGTTACACGTATCTAAATATTACGTTGAATCTTATAAATTAAAACAAGATGTTGATCTTGCTTGAACAGCATTTTCTCGAGTTGTTAGAATCCTCTTATTGGGTGGTATGAATAAAATTCTAATGTGTCCAACACATGAGTTTTCTATCTAGTTATTACAGGATTTTTCCGGTTATTTTGTATAACCTATATTGCATCACATCTGTAAATGTTTAGAAGATAAACTAAATATATACATTTTCCATATACTTCTAACTCGAAACATTTTTATACAATGCCAATGAAAATTTTACACTTGTTCTCCAATTTTTCCATTACGATCCATTTTAGAGAAATCATGTATAAAGTTCGTAAATAACGGATAAAGGGGTCTATTCTGTAACAATTCCTTTATATTTAACGGCCTTTAAAAATATTTTCTTCTTTACTTCTGTCATTATTTAAACGGACCTTTAAAATATATTAGAAGACCATCTTAAAGAAATCTGTTTAAATAATGACAGAAGTAAATTAACGAATACGAACATATTTTTAAAGGCCGCCAATATTTTTAAAGGCCGTTAAATATAAAGGAATTGTTACAGAATAGACCCCATATTCCATAAACTCAATAATACATTGACTGACCGCACAATTTCAGTTTACATAAAGAGTAGGTACTCACTCAGTCTATATGTATATGGATTTACCACTGTTCTGTTTTCTCTGCCGACGTATACATTTGTACTGTCATTTCCCGTAGAAATTTTGATACCGCGACTTGCTTTGCCGTCCAGGTTTCATGTTTATCTTCATTTGTACAGACTATTGAGGAAAGTTTGTTTATTTACTAAGCCCTTTCTACTATTTATTTTCCTTCGCAAAGAAAGCCCATTCCAAAAACCAGCCCGTATATATTTTTCTAGATACCTCCTAGATACCAAAGGAAAATCCCAATTAAAACCCTTATACAATTATGACACCACATTTTGTATGTCTCACTTGGATATTTGGCTGAACTTCTTATCTTATCTTTCAAAAGGAAATTCTTTGTATTTTAACTTCATTAAACAGGTATTAATCTATCTTTGTTTCATTAAACAGGTATTAATCTATCTTTGTTTTATTTTTGTTAAAATGTCTTACCTGACAACCAATCAAAATAACCTTCCCAAATTTACATTCACTTTAACATTTTAAATCATATCCATATATCCATTATATTTTTTACTAAAAAAATGTTATAATTACAAAATTGCATACTATTATTTACTTAATTACTTCTATTTTTCGTTCAATTTTATAATTCCATAACAATATATGTATAAAAAATGTTTTGAGGTAGAAGTATGTAGAAAATGTATATATTTAATTTATCCTCTAAACATTTACAGATGTGATGCAATATAGGTTGTACAAAATAACCGGAAAAAGCCTGTAATAACTAGATAAGAAAGTCATGTGTTGGACACATTAGATTTTTAATCACACCACCCAATAAGAGGATTTAAATCTACAACGAACTAAGTTAATTTTATAAAAATTTATTCACAAACCAGTCCGCTCCTGCCGGTTGTATTTCCAGCCACCTGCACTGCATTGAGAATCGTTTGACTGCCGACGAGTTAGTCAAGACGCAGATTGTTTAGGAGTACATTCAACACGATGACGAAAGCGGATATACAAAATTCTCTAATGGACAATGATTTGAATTTTCAAGACAGCTATAAGAAAGATGAACTTCTTAAAGTTTTACGGACGAAACAATTTAAAAAAGTATACGCTGTAGATAGTATTATTGAATACCACGGACATAATGTAGACATTGAGATATCCCCATAATTTTTGTATTTTTAATACGATATAAAACCACATACTTTAGTGTCGTTTACCTTATCGTTCATCAATTAAATTAAAATTTCTTAATTTTGCAGTATTGACGATTAATTTCAATTATTTTAATCTAGAACCGAGCGCTGGCGAGAAAAATATAAGATGCTATATAGATGTAGAATTGACCAGTCAAATGAGTAAAAATATCAACATGGAAAAATGTCAGTGGCGTACAACTTTTTTTGTAGATAATATCAGGTGTCATGTTTGCAGAGACGCCACTTGTAGAGCAATAAAATAAATTTTCTAATTAAAATATATTAACACATGCCAAAATTGAAAATTATATCTAAACTATTTTCAGAGATATTAAAAAATATATCTTTAAAAACAAATTTTCAACTCCCTGTAGAAAAAACATTAAAGCCGTTGAGGAAATATGAAATTTTCCTTCATAAAATGACCTGAGAAATCACACCCTATCATGTTATTTTTGATCAGATAACATTTTGATCAGAAAGCAATTTTAGTCGAAATCTGCTGACTTTTAAAAATAAATATTTTTTTAATTGCTCACCCTGTATATATCTGACCGGAAGTATAACCGGTTTTGAGCCAAGAGGAAGCCTTACGTACATACAAAATTTGAAGTTTTTCTCTTAAGCTGTTTTTGAGCTACCGCTACAGACGGCGGAAAGACTGACGGAATAGGGAAAACATGTTTTTTGCAATCTAGGGACCCGAAAACGTGAAAATATAATTCAAAAGGAAAAACTTGTATTTCGTGCAAAACTTTTTTTATTAATCAATGCAAAGCGCTTTCGGCTTATTTGCCATCATCAGTGCTCATCTACAAAAATTGTGGATGTAAACTTACAATTTAAAAATATTTTAAAAAATATATTATAAAATCTGAATTAGACTATTAAGTCAAAAGTTAAAATAGTATATATACAACGAAAGAGACAACAATATACTCTGTCTCAACACTCAAGTGAACCTTAACAGAAATTTCATACCACTCCATAGACAACTCAATTAACCCTCTATGATGATGTAGGTCCGAGTCACCCAATACAAGCCTTCGAGAGCCATCCCCTCCTAAACTCGATTTCACCCATCAGAGCCTACCTTTGGGACCATGGTACTTTGTTTAAAACTTTTTTGTTCTCTATTTTGTCTCTTTTAACCATGAGTACGCTTGTTGAGTGATTTAGTAATTTTTAGGACTAAACATCAGATTCACCTTTAGGGACCGCGGGTTCAGTTGTGCCATCTTGGGTTCTCTGAAAGAATGTTCTGCAGAGCCCGGGCTGGCACATCAGAATCACGCGAGTGACATTTTTGTTTTGTCTTGACATCAAAATAATAATATCATTTATATTAAACATTTATTTAAATTTAACTAACAATAAATTAAATCTTTAAATTCAATAACAAATTTTGATCTCCGTTAACCTCCAATCACTCGAATCACACTCGGAGAAACATGTTTCACACTGAGGTGAACGCACCTCCTTCTGTTGACATTTGACAAGTCAAAGTCTTCAAGTGTCGCTTGTCACCACTGTCATATGGAAACGGTTAAACAACTTGAACCAAAATGAAGAGAGAAATTTAAATTTGAAAATATTAATATTAATAAAATTATGATTTAGCAAGTTGTAAATATCCCGAAATATATAATTTTGGGAGTGAGGATAACCAGGAACTTGTTGGATACGTTGTGGACAGTAGGTAGACTTTTTCATAATTATAATGAATATAAAATATATAAAAAAATCTTCAGTTTTTTTACTTTGGCCTTCTGCGTTTTACTTTCTTCATATCAAATATTGTATTCTAGATTCAAATTTCAATATATCTTCCACAGTCACCCTCTAATTGTAAATTTCTTTAAATTTTAACTAATTTGTTAATCTTTTTTCAATTTTGTGAATAGTGAGGGTGGCATGATTCCTTAATTCCACACAAGCTAACTTGCTTCTGGAGATCAGATTTGATTTGTAAGGGCTTATCCCACACTCACTATTCCCAATACCAGTTTTTTGTCACTTTGTTTGTTTCTTGTAATTTTTAATTTGTTCAAACAATTGTATATATACTATTTTAACTTTTGACTTAAAAGTCTAATTCAGATTTTATAATATATTTTTTAAAATCTTTTTAAATTGTAAGTTTACATCCACAATTTTTGTAGATGAGCACTGATGATGGCAAATAAGCCGAAAGCGCTTTGCATTGATTAATAAAAAAGTTTTGCACGAAATACAAGTTTTTCCTTTTGAATCTAAACTACGTGCACATAGCGTCAACCTTTTTTGGTTATTTTAAAATTAAGTGAAAATATAAATTTTCACGATTACAATACTTCCCTTTTATCGAGAGAAGTAAAAATAAAATAAGTATACTCAATCTCTTGAATGCTCCTCTACTAATTTAAAAGTGATGCATCAGTCTCCTTAGTTTTATTTGTATGTTGCCGGCTGGCTTTAAAGCTTTAAAGCCACACTATATCTCTTGCTCGTACTATAACTAAAAATGTATTTTTCTACACCCGTATTATAATAATGCACTTATATGCCCATAATCCGTTTCATAATGATACCCATTATGATACAGATTTTTCATTACGATACAGATTTTTAATCAATAGAAACCTACAATTTTTCAATCAAGCATGCTGTTTGACGTTTGTCCTAGGTTCCTATGTAATTATTTTAGTTGTCAAAACGTATTAAATTTTCGTAGGTAGCTAAACTTCGATAATTATAATATTAAAATGTCTGATATTAGCGATATAGAAGACTCTTCCACACATATCGGAGAAAGCAGAAAATACAGTACAAAATATTTTACCGCAAAAATACCATTAATTACAATTTTGTAGAATTTTTTATAGAAATACGAGTAATTACTGTTATTGTGTTCAATACCAATATAAATATAATATTTATAGGTCTTGATTATTTATCGGGTGTAGAAAAAATAGCGTATGCAACTCTCATGTAATGGTTATTACATGATCGTTGCATAATATACTATTGCTCAACTAGTTAATATAAAATATGAATATAAATGTGCCATTTTGAAATAAATGTTTTATTGTTCTTTTTCTATCGTTTTCTTCTTTATTTATTATTTAATATGAATAGAATAATTAATTTTTTTAGTGCCAGTCATTGTATTTTATTTTGTATTGAATAATTTATTAAAAAAAATAAATTGATGTTTTTTTATTTTATTCTGCAAAACATATTTTATTAACGTTGGATCCAACTATTTTATTAACTAAAAAATAAATTAAATAGGTAAACGGTGAGATTCCTTCTTTAATTTAAAAGGTTTATTGAACATCATTTGGTTCAGAAGAGATAGTCCTTGAATTTTTAATAATGTCTTTCCAGACGTGAAATCATAATTTTGAAAATTAATGTATATCTATTTCGATAAAACTGTTTATATAAATTTGTAGTAAGAAACTACCAAGTCATTCTCTTCAGACTAAAATAAGAACTATCAAAATATCCTCTAAAAAGTATGTGTCAAGGCAAAATATGAAAGTTACTTGGACTTCTATAACAATTTATGTATTTACCATCAATAAACATACTTAAGTATACGTATACAACAATAGAATAATATAATATTTAAAATAAAAGTTGATAATTGTCGTGAATAACAATCCTTCATAATATTCATAACTAAACTACATAATTTAACAGAATTTCAACTCATTAACCATTTTCATCTAAAAATCAGGATCAATATTTTTCCACGATATCCATCTTACTACAAAATATAATTTCAGAAAAGAAGAATAGGACAGACGAAGAAAAAAGCGACAAAAAAGAAAAAAATGAAAAAGAAAATCAGAGTTTTTCCGAAAAGTTAATGTCCCTGTTCACTGAAGAAGAGGAAAAAATATCTGACGATGAAGAAGATTCTACAAAAAAGCAAGATCATAAAGAACAAAATTTTACTTTTTTTCAAAAATTTCTATCATTTACCGAAGAGGAAAATAAATCTGAAGACATAAAAAATGTTAAGAAAGAAAATGAAGAAGAAAATTTGAACTTTTTTCAAAAATTTCTATCACTATTTACAGAAGAAGGAACCAAATATGAAGAGATAAAAGATGAAGACAAAGAAAACGAAAAAGAAAATTTAAACTTTTTTCAATCATTATTTACAGGAGAGGAGAACAAACTCAAAGAGACAAAAAATACAGATAAAGAAAACGAAGCACAAAATGTTTCACTATTTACAGAAGAGGACACCAAAATTGCGAAAACAAAAGATGTAGATACGGAAAACGAAAAACAAAATTTAACATTTTTTCAAAAGTTTCTATTGCTATTCAAAAAGGTGGAGAACAAATCTGAAGAAATACAAGATGCAGATAAGGAAAAATCCGAAGAAAAAGAAAATGAAGATCAGAAACAAAATCAAACTATGTTCCAAAAATTTATATCTCAATTCACATAAGAGGGGATATAGCCCGAAAAAAAAATTGTCGTAGAGGTAGACCATAAAGAAAACAAACTATATTCCAAAAATGTATATCACAGTTCACCGAAGAGAAGGAGAAAATAAAAAATACTGACAAAATAAAACGCGAAAAACGAAATCAATCTTTAAAGTTTTTAATCATAATTTTCAGAAGTAAAAAACGAAACGAAAAAATAAAACTACAAAGATCAAATTCTAACGATAACAAAATCAAAAATTTTCTATCGAAACTCAAAGTAGAGAACGGAAAAATTCAAAATGAAAACGTAACAAACTAAAAAGAAATGGGAGAAGAATTTTTTTTACAATTGACAGAAAAAGTAAAAATATACAAGTGAATATTGACATTAATAAACAAGGACAGAGTCAAACCTTACCATCCAAGTTCCAAGAAGTTTTTTAAACATTTGAAGAAACAATGAAGAAACAAGTACCAGCCATAGATAAACCCACACTGGAAATGTTAACGAAGATTATAACTGTAGTGTTTACTATAACAATTATGCAAAAAAGAGGAAATGATCCGATGTCCGATACACATTATTATTATTAAAGCTAAAATTATTTATTTTCATTAAAATATTTTAAAAGCTCATTTTTTTGATAAATTAATTCCAAATATAACAAAACATAATTGAATGAAACATAGACTTAAATAATTAATTGAAAAACCTTGATATTAAAGTTAAGGTTAAATCAATTTAACTTTAATCGAAATCAACTAAAATAAATTTAGGTTACGCATGAAATTCCTAATAAAATTAAATTTTCAAATGAGTGTCATACTTTACAATACATTAGTAATGGTTTTTAGCCCGCTAGAGGGCGCTAAAACCAAAAGTAACGCGATGAACAGTCATATTACTGAATTTTCCATAAAATTACTTTTAAAATGATGCGCCATCCATGGTACATTTCCAATTTAAAATTAAGTGATTGAGGACGTGGATGGGTAGGCGTTAACATATGAAAGATGTCTATATCGGAAAATGATGTCTTTTTGGATTAAAAATCGATCTATCTCAACATTTTTTGGCGTGGACTGTTTTCAGTGCCTCACTCTGTATAAAATATTACCGTTAAATCATAATTCTCGCCATCACATAATGGTATAAACCAAATAGTGATTTTTTAATACCTTCTCAGAAAATGAATAGCGGAAGTTAAAATAAGTAAGTTTTTTGAAAAATTCTAAGTATGATCCAGCATGATTTTATGCAAGTTTTAAATGCATGACTGCACTTGATCTAGATTTATCACAATAATTATAAATTACTATTATAAATGCACATTTATAAAGCCTGCCACTGTCGAATGCAAAACATTTTTAGCATGAAAAAGCACGAATTCGTGAATGCATCACAGCGCTTTAGATTCACAATTTTATTTCATTATTATAGATTGTAACTATCTATTAATATCAGATAATATTGATAAATCTATAAATCTATATATTCTATATTTGTACAGAGTTAATCCTAAGTAGATACTTTTTTAGCTGTGTATAGAAGTCATTAAAATAAACAACTTTTTCAAATAACCTTTTAAAAAAAATCAAAAGTAAGAAACTTACATTAATTTATTCTAAAATGCTTTCAATACCGTCCTGTCTAACTGTTGATCACATTCATATCGCTATAAGAACCGTTCCCAAAATTGAACCCTCCAGTGGAAATCTACACGTTGAACGTGAAAGGGTGTAATTGATTTTCCCGCAATGTTGTCCACACTTTTTTTTTACTTATCCCACTTGATCTGTAATCATTACCTGCTTATTTGTTGACGGATCTTCCTCGATAACATTTATAATGTATTTTTTTAAACTCACTGTTCAATTTACCATTCTGAACAATAATTTAGATTCAGTAGTTTAGACAGACACACTACTGAAATCACCTGACTAAAATACAATAGCTATTTTCGCGGAACCGTTCCCAAGCATATTCTGAACGCTAAGATAAACATTACACTGCATATTATTACTGGATTTGTATTGTTTAAATGTTTATGTAGGCGTGTAGACTTTACTTTAGCGTTACGAATACGTTCGGGATTGGCTTCGCGAAAATAGGTATTAATCGGTACGGAATGAATCGTGATTTATTAGAAAAACCGAAAAAGACATAAAAATATAAACAGCCTAACTTTGCATACAGAAAACCAGATCCGGCTTAAGATTTTCAATTCTATATATTTCTTATTTTAGTTTTTGAAAAATTTATTGAAAAAAGATATTTATTTTAACGACTTCTATACAATCTGTATATCTATCTATATCTATCTGCTCCATCAGGTTAACATATTTGATATATTTTTATTATGCTCCTAAGTGTGCTTCTGCAGTTGATTTTGTATGCTCTATGAATATTTTGGACTGTCTGAGTCCAGGAAGTTCCTACCAGAGCTTACGGTGTTCTCTATTAACCTTTTCCATTAACATGTTGATAATATGAAATACTACTTGAGGGTCCTGGTCCAATTAGAGTTTCCTTAACTAACTTCATGACTAGGTCTGCTTTCTCGGTTATCAAGACTCCCTCAACAGTGACCATAGGTGCTTCTCTTATATCGGCCGGTGTTAGCGAATTCTCTCCGAACATAATTCTTCTAATAAATGATTTGACCTAGTAAAGTCTTCTAAACTTTTCTACATTATGTTAAAAACATCTCACAGAAATTGTGAAATACTGTTCTTGAAAATAAGAGATGAAAAAGAATCTTATGTCCCGAAATATCTTGGAATTTGAGTCTCGGTGGAATATAAAAAGTGAAACTTTCTCTAAATTTCTTAAAATTTCTCTTCTCTTACTCTTGAATGGTTTTTGGATGCATTAAAGTCCATTGCAGATAATTCTGATAACAGCTTTACTGTAACCTCATATACCTGTCTTAACATCCATGGTCTCACCCACCAATGTCGAGATTTTCTTACTTTTAAATTTTTAAATATTCATACACAATAAGAATACCAATAAGCACTTTCTAGATTAAATATTCAGTGCTCTCATATGAAAAAAATCATTTCAATTCTATATGCAATGGCATATAGATTCAATGATGTTCAGTAATGAAGTCGACTAACGAAAACCCACCTTTGTCCCTTTAATCCTTCTTTTAATGTTGCGGGTCTGCAGATTATTAATTTTTTAAATAATAAATTTTGTGGAATAATTTTATTCAAAATATGCTACAATAATGTTTAGGGGTTAACCATATATTATATATACACTATTTTCGATTCTTCCATTTCATTTGATCTGAAGAGCATGGTTCTTATCTACAACATAACTCATCTTCATAGCATCCATCATCTACATTCGCTTGTAAATCATCAATTCAAATCAATTTTTTTAAATTCAATTTTGACTATTTCAGCCCATACTAGTGAAATGAGAGGGAAGAAAAAGAAGAAACCGCATCCCATAGCCAGACTAGTGCACAAAATCATAATATTTGTAGTGATAGTTGCAGTCTTAATTTTCCTCCTCAAATTTTTCTACGCTATTTTGGCTAAAAAATATTATTTGATTAGTCTTGGATACTTTTTGTTGCATGCTTTTAAATCCTGGGTATGGTTTAAGCACTTGAAGGCGCCAGTGTATTATGAGCATGATGAGCATGATGATCACGATACTCACATCACATTTGATCATGGACACGGAGGGTATGATCATGGACACGGAGGATATAATTATGAGGATCATGTTTTGGGACCATCTGTGCACGATCATCACCCATTAGCCTCAACGTATTGGGGAAAAGAAGATAAAGCACATGTCATAGCATACAATAAACATAAACCAGAGAGTTGGCTTAGTAAAATTGGAGAATAAGCTTGGTTTACAAGTAAATCAAATATTGTAGTATAAAGGGTAATTGGTTGTTTAGGTATATGTAATTCTGCCAAATGTTAGTAAATATTAAATAGTACAGTCAAACTGTCATTAAAGATCTAAAAAATTTAGGCACAGCCTGAATTTTTAATATATTATTTTGGGAGTTCAAAAACTAAAATCCCAAATTGTTATGAAAATTCCGCTATCTTGATATTTTTTTTGGAATTTATCTCGATTCCTATAGGTCGGAAAAACAAAAGTAAGAGAACAAAAATGTAGAGCTAAAACTTTGATTCAGTTTTTTGGCTCATGTCTAAGACTCTCTGTAGTTTGATCCCAAAAAGGTAGAGGGTGTTGAAGTTACCAAAATATATACAGAGTCGCTCCTCCTAAAACTATCACAATTCTAAAATTAGAACTACTTGCTGCTGCCATAGAGGGGGGGGGGCACTTTTATCACAAACAACAATATTAAAAGGAAATATATTTGGTTTAATTCCAAAACGGTTTTAAGATGGCTTTATAATTAAAAAACTTTAAACATTTGTTGCAACCCGCATAGGAAAAAATGTAAAAACAACAACTACAGAAACTGGGTCCTTTAAAAATTAATATGGCAAATGCATGTACAAAAAGTACCTCAATGAGAACTATAGATGATTGTTGGCTAAATGGTAAAAGTTTCTTCGCGAAAGAGAAGATATAGATGTGAGGAAAAGTTTTAATGGAATTCGTAGAAATAAAAATTGTATATATTTCAGAAGCTCTTCCCGTAATTAAAAATCATTATATCTGAATAAAATTACTGCCACTAACTGCTAGGATTAAACATATTGTGACGATAGTTTAATTTATTTATAGTTCATTTATTTAAAACACACTATTTATAATTTATTTGTAATGTACTAATTAATTTATATAATACTTAGGCACTAACTCATAATTCTAATTTATTTATTACAATGTATCTTTTCAGTCCAATACTTTATTCTAAACTACTCGTCCATCGACGAAATTGCGCCATTTACACAAAGGCAATTCTGTACTCGTAGTTTCTAGACACTCTCAAAGTCACCCGAAAATTCCACCTCTATGACTCAATGGTCACGTATTGCTTTTCTGGTAGATTCGTGAAGCGGAGCGTTTGTCTCTATACAGCAGCGGCGTTTCGACCATGACTCAAGCTGCAGGTCGCGCTCTACAGGGACGGCTTAGGCATTCCCATGACAATATAAATGAAATATGTTAATTTTTTTCTTGTGAATCCTTAAAAGTGGATGAGACGAAGTGGTGGAAACTATTACTTATGTTAAGACTGTCTGAATCTATACAATAAAATTCAAAATATCACTGAAAGACCTAAACAACAGTGCCTTTAACTTGATAAAAATGATATAATCAAAACTTCAAATAGAACAAATAAAATAAACACGAAAACGTTTATAATATCTGTAGATCCTGTAGTTCTTTATGGTTCTTATCCATATGTACAGAAGATGATATTACGTATTTCACCGAAAAATGCTTTGATAGTGGCTCCTGTATGTAGTTTCATGCATTGGGATTTTCTTTGCCTAGTGTTAGAAACTTTAATCTAGCCAGGCCTTTACACTGGCACATGACGTAGATTGATGTTTCCTCTTCTTCTTCTTCTTTTTCTTCACATAACCTGCTCATGTTTGCTTCTTCTGCTGACTTGATGACACGTTTGTGCCTTCTTAGGCGACAGTGTCTGGTAATAATACCTACTGGTATTCTATTTGTCGTTTTTGATCCAGTAGGTGTTTCGTGAACTTGGCTGACGGTTCCTTAAAAAACTCTACGACCTGCCTCAATCTTGGACAGTTGTTTCACCACTCCTGAGACTGTTTTTGTATCCATTGTTTGATGGATGCCTTGCACAATGCCTTAGGAACTTCCACAGAGGATTAGGGGTCTGTCATGGCCCTATCTGAGCCGTCTCGGGCTAGTTAGTCGGCCTTTTTATTGCCCTGGTATCTCTCGTGGCGTAGAGCCAAGACTAGGGTCACCTTCTTTTGACTACTTATTTCTACCTAGTCTTCTAGACCGTGTTTCACCACTGATGCTTTGATTTCTGGTGATAGAATCGGTTTTAGAGCTAGCTAGCAGAGTAAATGGCAATAGTTTTTACTGATACTTGCTGATTTATCATTTCTCTTGTAAACTGATTAAAGTAGCAGAGATAAATTGGAAATTTTACTTTCCAATTTCTCTATGGAAAGGAGAAAGCTAGGAGCGACCAATTAGCTACTTTAAGAGAGCCCTTTTGGCGATTATAACTGACACGAAGGTCTTCAAACTTTGTTTGCTGAGTGTGATTACATAGTAAACAGTCGTCATTTTACACACGTGTTTGATGACAAAATTAACATTAACCCAAATTATGAAAGAAAAAAAAACAGTTGAGAGTAGCTTGATATTTAATAGATATATTTTGAAAACGTTGGTTAAAAGAGTATTTAGCTATATAAATTACCAGAAGAAAATGGAATGATGAAGATGAAAACATGAAATAAGATGTTATAACAAATGAAAATTATTTTCCCAGAGGGCAGTGGTCACTTGGAATAATAATCAAAACATACAAGGCAGAAGATCATGTTGTACGTGTAGTCGATGTTAGAACTGCTCACGGAATTTATAAACGACTTGCCAAAAGAATTTTTAAACTTAATCCTTGCATCGATAAAAGTGGCCAACACCGAAAGGTACTATGTTCAAAAACATAAATATACCATGTATCTATTTGTTACTTACTGTGATTTGATGTACTAATTATTTTGATTAGTTTTTCCACATAACTAACAACTATTATTAACAATTTTAAAGTATATATGTTTTGTGTGATATGTAACTTTTCCATTTCAAGAATGAAACATCCATGTTATCAAATGTGGTGGGTATTCTTAAAGAAAGAATGAAACTCGAAATCAATACCATACAATTTAAATAAATAATAAAATTGTTTATAATAAGTGTTTTTTATAAATATACGGATTTATGAGAATACTACAGTTGATAAATAAGTGATAATTAAGATGAAAAAGATTTTTATTTTTAAGTTTTCGACTAAAATTAGTTTTTGAAAGTCGAAATGAGGAAAAATTTATTTTTGGTAACATTGTTTAGAAACGAACTGCAGATGGTTTGTCATAAAAAAAATTAATCTCTACATTTTTGTTCTCACCGTTTTTGCTTCTGCGAATAGGAATCAAGATTAGTTAAAATAACGTTTTTTTTTAAGACAGCAAAGTTTCCATAGCAGGTGGGAATACGCCATTTGAAATTTTACCTTTTAGATCCGAAACTACATATCTAAAAACACTAGTATGACTAGTGTGACTAGTATTACATATCTTAAATTCAGACTGTCCCCATTTTTCGATCTACCGCTTTTATGTTACGATAATTTGACTGTACTAAAATGTTCAGTGGAATTATATTTTTTTATGTAAAATAATTTAACAGAATGTCTTTAGATGAGAGGCGTATTAATAAAAATTTTGACGAAAAGGAATCAATAAAATTACATTTCTCCATAAAAACTTTAATATATTAGCCTCTTAATTTGTTCCTATTTTGAAGAACCTACTTATTCTGAAAATTTTGAAAATAAAAACTTAAAGATTTTCTTAATTTTAAAGGTAAATATAAATAAACTCTACCTTAATACCTTAACCGCAATAGTAATTAAAAAGGTTTGCTCAACGACTTAATATGGATATAAATGTGCCATTTATAAATAAATATTTTATTGTTCTTTTTCTATCGCTTTCTTTCTGATGTGCTTTATTTATGAACTATTGTGAATAATATTTATTTTTTGTGTAATTGTAATTTTTTGTAATGAATTATTTATTAAAAAAAAATATAAAAAATAAAATAGATGTTTCATTTTCTTCGCCAATTATTATTTTATTAAAAATGGCCCACAATATTTTATTAATTAAAAAAATATTAAAACAGGCTAAACGGGGGAATCAAACTGATAATTGAACGTATAGTCCTCATCGGACTGCAAAAAGTGGCACTTCGTGTTTTTTGCTTGCTATTTGTATAGTCTAGAGAAGAAGAGAGTGCAGTTATTTAATTGGTAGAACGTAGTACAGGTTTAAGAGGTAGTCATGTTATTTATACCTCATCCTTCAATGCTTATTTGCAGTTAAAATTAAAATTTTAACAAATCTGATCGGACTAATAAAAGTTTTCGTTTAGATTTACATATTTCCATGATTTTACTGCAATAAACCTTTTCTTTGATAGATAAGTTAGACTTTATTTATTCATAGCCGTATCGTATGTATATTTAAATTGAGTCGGAATTTTGTATTAGTATGTATTATAATTTTACAGTTATATAAAAATGGCGAGTGTATTAAAAAATATTGCAAGGACAAGTACGCGTATACGATATTATCTTTAGTTATTGGAGAAATCTCACATCCGAAAAGCCCTCAGGTAGAAACAAGACCTTTAATGAAACTTGGGTAAAGAGTGTAATAAGCCAAATGTTACATTCTTTTTTCTTTCGAAATAAAATTCCTACACTCAAACAATTACACTCAGAAATAGAAAATAGCCTCACTCTTCCAAATATTATATCTGCAAAAAAATATTACATGAATTAAATTTTCGTTACAGAAAACGTGACATAAACAGCTTTTTAACAGAGAAAGACGAAATTATTGCGTTGAGACATGATTATTTAAGGAAAATAGCGGACGCAAGGAATTAGCATAAACAGGTATTTTATTTAGATGAAACATGGGTTAATGCTGGATATACAGTAACAAAAATTTGGCAAGATACCTCTATCAAGACTAAAAAACAAGCTTTTATGGAAGGGGTCTCTTGTGGATTAAAAAATCCAACAGGAAAAGGAATTCATTTGATAATAACCCACATTGGAAGCACCGATGGATTTTTGCCAGACGTTTTATTAATATTCGAATAAAAGAAAACAAAAGACTACAATGAAGAAATAAATGGCTTTATCTTTGAAAATTGGTTTCAGAACATAATAAAAAAAAATCCGTGATTGTTTTGGATAATACATCCTATCACAGTCGATTAAAGGAGTCACTACCTACAACAAGATGGAAAAAAAGAAGATATTTTAAAATGGCTTCATTTAAAAATTACTCGTAATAACAAGGTAACATAAAAACAAATACATTATGTCCCGAGAAAAAGGAACTGAAATTCTCAGATTACGTCTTTACCACGCAGAGTTAAATCCCATTGAAGTGATCTGGTCACAATTAAAAGGTTATGTTTCTCGAAACAATACAACATTTAATTGCATTGATCATGTTAAAAAGGTGGAAAATTCATTTTGGAAAAGACACTGATAATGAAACCAGTAGTTACAGTGAAGACAGTTACATTTAAAGAAAGGTACTGAAGTGTTACTTTTTATGCCAAGAGATTAAAAAAAATTAATCCCATTAACTATATGATCCCTTCTTGTTATTTATTGGTTACATTTAATTCGTTCAATAGTAAAGTGCAACAATTTTGTCAGAAGCATAAGGTTTATTTTTTCATTCAAAATTTAATCTACGAAGTGCGTATTTACCATTTTATATGCCGTGACCTTACTTATATTAGAGAAACTTATTTTTCAAAGTACACCTATGGAATGTGACGTTATATCCCTACTTTTACTGCATTGTTCTTTTATTTAGACTATAGCAATGTTAAAGAAGCCATCTCAGGGATATTTTTATTAAAAAATAAAGAAAAATTTGTTCAAAATCGATAAATGCCTAATACAACTTCTTTAATATTGCTGTTTATTTTAAATCGTAGTAAGCTACTACTTTGTCGTGAAGAGAAGGTACCATACCCTAAAATTACAATATATAATTAGGTGAAAGAATTTTTTTTATATCGTTAATATATGAACAAAATTATTAAACAAATTTTAAGTAGAGAATAGTTTCGGCCATTATGGCCATCCTCAGGCCAAATACATGTGTTGGTAAAATGAAAGAAAACTCAAGAGAATACTTACATATTACAAGAAGTTGTTGTTACAATGCAATAAATACCATGGCATGCAGGGTGTATCAATAAAAACTTCCAGGCCGGATATTTTAGTAAGTAATAGAGTTATTTTAATTCTGTAAAAACCAGTTCACAGAGGACTAAGATAACTACAGTTTTAGATATAAATTGATTTTAAATAGGCCTATATGTAGATGGCGCTGCGCTCAATAATTTTTTTAAGATGGGAGGATTTTCTTGTGCAGCGCATCTTTTAAAAAATGCATTTTTAAGTAGATTTTGTTCTATGAACTAATTCGATGTATCTAGCCAATTTTGATATACAGAGTGGGTCACTCAAAACAGTTTCATCCTGTTTTTCAGCATTAATCATTGGATTTTAAGAAAATGCTAAAACAGGTCTACTTTTATTCCAATTTCAAAACATTTTTACAATACAAAAATCTGTCATCTGTCAACCCCCTTCCTTGCACTTCTCCAACACCCTAATTTTAAATAGGTAATGTACCGTGTATGGCAGGCACATCATTGAAAAGGTAATTTAATGGGGTATTCAGAATAATTTCTGTACATTGCGTTACTTAAATTTTATTGCCCTCTAGCGGGATAAAAAACTATTACGTATTATAAAGTGTGATACTACAATGTGTAGTACATCATTAAAAAGGTAATTTTACGGGGAATTTATAAATATGACTGATATTGCGATACTTTTAATTGTACCGCCCTCTATCGCGATAAAAAAAACGGTACGTATTATAAAGTATGACACCTTATTTAAAAGCAAATTTAATTACCAATTCAATGCACCACATAACATTAATATAAATATCTTCCATATTGCACTTTCAATAGTTTGAAAATTAGTCATGCATTATTTTAAACATTATTGCTAACCTAATTTTGTTTCAAGTGCAATATGGAAATATTTATATTAATGTGATGTGATGCATTGAATTAGTAAAAATTAGCTTTTAAATGAAGTGTCAAACTTTATAATACTTACAAGTTTTTTATCCCGATTGAGGGCGCTAAAATTAAAAGTACAATAAGCAGTTATATTTCTGACTACCCCATAAAATTACCTTTTCAATGATATGCAGTACTTAGTACATGCATTACTTAAAATTAAGGGGTTGGAGGAGTGAAAGGGTAGGGTTTGACACATGACAGATGTCTGTATTGTAAAAATGTGTTCAATTTAGAATTAAAATCGACCTGTTTTAGCATTTTCCTAAAATCCAATGAATAATGCCGAAAAACAGGATAAAACTGTTTTGAGTAACCCACTCTGTATATCAAAAATGGCTAGAATTATTAAATTAGTTTATTGAACAAAATCTGCTTAAAATGCATTTTTTACAAGATGCGCTATGTAAGAAAGATCCTTCCATCGAAAAAAAAATAATGAGCGCAGCGCCATCTACAAATTGGCCTATTTAAAATTAATTTATATCTAAAACTGAAACTCTCTTAGTGCTCTATGAACTGGCTTTTACAGAAATAAAATATCTCTATTACTTATCAAAAAATCTGATGTGTCCAACACATGACTTTCCTATCTAGTTATATAAATGTTTAGAGGATAAACTAAATATATACATTGTCCACATACATCTACCTCGAAACATTTTTCTATAGATATTCATGGAAAACGAAAATACTGAAAAATTTTAATTTCCTACAATTTTTTCATTACGGTCCATTTTAGAAAAATCATGTATAAACAAAAATTATAGAGATCGATATCGCAAACAACTTTTATTTCAAAAACTTTCATAATAAAAATCAGAATTTTGCACATTTTGTCAAATTTCTCGAATACGGACCATTTCAGGAAATTTTTACATAAAACAAAAATTACAGATAATAATATTAGAAGTAACTTTTATTTGAACAATTTTCCTCTTCAAACATAAATAACAGATATATTCCATAAAATATAAAAACGGCCTTTCATAAAGTACCCCCCCAGATGTTCCGACTTTGTCCAAAATCTAATCATTTCACGTCAGGCCGAAATAAACCTTAAGTTTAAAATTTAATGTTTTTTTCTTTATCCGTTTTTGAGTTTTCTTCAAAATTCGAAATTTACACATTTTCTCAAATATCTCGAATACGGTCCATTTTAGAGAAATTATGTAAAGAATAAAAATTATAGAGAATTATATTACAAACAACTTTTATTTGAACAATTTTTATAAAAAAATATTTTTTTTTACATTTTGTAAAATTTCTCGAATACGGACCATTTTAGGAAAATTTTGTATAGAACAAAAATTATAGATAATAATATTAGAAGTAACTTTTATTTAAAGAATTTTCTTCTCCAAACGTAAATAACAGATATTTTCCATAAAATATAAAAATGACCACCTATAAAGTACCCCCCCAAATGTTCCGACTCTGCCCAAAATCTAATCAGCTCATTAGACGCTGAAACAAAGCTTAAGTTTTAAATTTGGTGTTTTTCTGTGTATCGGTTCATGAGTTATGCGTTATACAGACACACACACACACACACACACAGACACACAGACACACACACACACACACACACACACACACACACACACACACACACACACACACACACACACACACACACACACACACACACACACACACACACACACAGACATCATCGCGAAAATAGTCAAAACGGATTCAGGGGACCTCAAAACGTAAAAATCCGTCGAAAACTCGAGGTCGAAAAAAATCATGATTCCTATACTTTCCTTATGTCTGTATACAGATAGGAAAGTAAAAAGTGGAAAAACATTAACAGTGTCAGCAGACATTGGGGTCTATTCTGTAAAAATTCCTTTATATTTAACGGCCTTTAAAAATATTGGCGGCCTTTAAAAGTATATTTGTATTCGTTAATTTACTTCTGTCATTATTTAAACAGATTTCTTTAAGATAGTACTCTAATGTATTTTAAAGATCAGTTTAAATAATGACAGAAATAAAGATGAAAATATTTTTAAAGGCCGTTAAATATAAAGGAATTGTTACAGAATAGACCCCATTATGTGGTAAATATAAACAGTGATATTATGTAGTACGTAAAGTTAAATCTGTTTTATATAAAATTTAACAAATTTTTCTTTATAATGTTTAAGACGGTAGAAATTTAGGAGCAGTTTCAATAGTGTAGTGCCAGTCAATCGGAATTATGCTTTCTGTGGGGGGCTGAGTGTCACAATCTAAATTGCGAATTTATTAAAAACTCATATTTTGGAGATTCTAAAACCAAAGATATTCAAAATTAGACTGTGCAGAAGGGCACTATTTTCAAAAAATGAGATATTGGTACCATTGCAGAGCGTAACGTGTAATATAATATGACGGCAAAATTAAAAAGTCCCTTTACAAGTTACGTAAATGTATTATGGTAAACATTTAAAAACAATTAAGGCTTCCGGCTCCAAAAAAAAAAATGCGTTTTCCTTACGAAAAAATTGCGAAAAATGTTATACTCCATATGTTTACACTACGAAATTAGCTAAAAACACTTTTAAAACAAAAAAGTTACTCTTTGAAAGTTTTAAAATGTGTTTAGATCATAACAAAACATCAACCATATTTTTATGTCTTATAATAATCAACTTATGTTAATTAATATAAAACAAATAAATTAAAACGGGTGCCGCGAGTGATCTACAGTCCGCTAACGGTGTCTTTTACCCCATTTGCATAGGTATATAAAAGTAAAGGCACAAATGTGTTATTTTGAGTGGCATATATAATATCCACCAACCACCCACGACTTTAAAATTGTTTCAATATTTGGTGGATACTATTGTGCCCACTTATAAAAATGGATAAATGAAAACTGAATACCTACTATTTCAGTATTTTATTGCGCAAATATATGTTATTACTCAACGTATAATATGATTTATTCATGAAATGGCCCAAAACAAGGCTGACATAAGGCCACATCACACGATTTGTATTCCATTCTTGATCTTTTTACTACAAAACGCACACCTTCTGTATTTTTCGACTTGAATAGGAATATGCATCCCTACATTCGTTGCTCTTTGACAGGTATCTACTGACACTGCTCGACCACCTACTGTTCGAAAGTTCTGGTGTCCCTATCTTTTTTTTCTTCCAAAGTACTTTACAATTAGTTCATTTGCCAGTTAGGTATCAGTAAACTGCAGGTGCGATATTGGTTTTCTGTTTGCCAAAACTACTGACGTTTTGTATAATATATATGAATTTACAATGGATGCATCCAGAAGGTAATAAAACATTTTCATCCACCACCTTCTTGATTTCCAACTAACAGAATAAATAGTAGGAATGACGTTGATCAAAAAGATCAACCCCGCCCATAAAATTAATATAATCTGATATGACTTTGGGGCATCCAACACTTTCTCTAATACTTTGTTTGTCCTTAGTACTTTGTTTTTTACATTTGGGTTGTGAAGAGAATTAATAACTATTACAGATTTTTTTCCTGTGTCACGCCATTTTAGAATGGACAAATCTCCTACTTCTGCCATAGCAAAATCACTGTCTCCTATTTTCATAGTTTTTTCGTTGGCCAAAATGTATGTTGGATAATTTTTCCTATTAGCTCTAAATTTTCCACATGCAAAGGTGTCGTTCTGCAGTAGCGTTTCTAATAAACTGAACGTGGAGAAAAAATTATCAAAATAAAGTCAATAATCTTTTCCTAAATCATTTTTGGGTAGAGAAAAGAGCGTTCTTTTATCCGGGGTACCTGTTACATCTTCGTTACTTTTGCCGTCATAAATTTTGAAATGAAGCATGTATCCTGTTTTGGCATCCGCCATAACCCAAACCTTGAAGCTCCGTTAGGTAGATTTCATGGGCATGTACTACTTCAGAGGAGAACGTCCTTTGAAGCATACCATACTCTCATCAATGGGTAGTTCACGGGAAAGAGAAAACTCATCTGAAAATCTTTTATTCAAGTGGTCCACAAGAGGTCTAATTTTATAGATCTTGTCAAATTGTGGGTCTCCTTTCTTAGGAGTCTTGGTGTTCTCGTTCAGGTGAATATATGGTAAAATCATCAGGAAACGTTTTAAAGATACTATATTATATTGGCATATTTTCATCTGTAGATAAGTAATGCTGGATACTCGGTAAAGAATAAAACCCCAGGACAATGAGTATACCTATGAAAGCTTTGATTTCTTCGGTTCTTCGGATCATTTTACATTGCTGGGCATACAAAATTGATTCGCTCGCAATCTTTTCCAAATATTAAGCATTGAAAATTATTAAAAATATCTTTGATGGTCTTTCATTAGACAGATCTTCTTTTGGGCCAGAACTTTGACTGAAAATATAGTTTTCATATTTACTTGGGTCCATTTTATTGTTGCATTTTACTGATCAGTAGTTTTTTTTTTATTTTATTGAGTTACTATATTAGGGGGTATATTTTCAATATCAGCATCTGTATCGGCAAGCGATTAGTCAGAGTCAGATGGTGGTTCCTCTGCACTAAACATAAGTTATTTTTATTTGCTGAACATCTGGAAAGTAATACGGATCTTTTACAGAATCGTCAGAATCAAATTCTTCTTCTGCTTGCTCTGACAAAGCTGCAACACTTTTACCTCTAGAAGTAGGTGTATCTAAGTTTGATGCTGATACTGTTGCTTTCGCTGTGATAGTCATTGATGTTGATGCTCCTGTTTCATGTGCAGCCATAATCTCATTAACAGGTTGATCGCATCACTATATCCGCCTACATCAGAATCTAGAGCCTGCTCTTCTGATATGCCATTAACAAAACCAAAAAGATCGTCTTGGGATAATTTTTCCAAGTCAGCTAGTTTATATTGTTTCTCCATGTTCTTTAAGAGAATAACATAACATTCAATGTTAGTAGTTGGTTTCAGGACAATAGATAAATAATAAACCTTTTATAACATGTCAACGTTTCGTTTACTTATTGTAAAACTTCAACAGAGCTAAAACATTTTTTACATTGAAGTTACGATTTAAAAAAAAAACTAGAAGAAAAGTAATTACATTTTGTAAATTGTATCTTCAATGTGAAAAAATGTTTTTAGTCCTGATGAAGTTTTACAATAAGTAAACGAAACGTTGGCATGTTATAAAAGGTTTATTATTTACCTATTGCCCTAAAACCAACTACCAACATTGAATTTTTGCACAACAACGCAATTTATCGATCATTTCTAACATAACATGTATAGAAAGTAACATGTACAGAAAGTTTCAGAATCAGCAAACGAAAATTTGACTAGAAATCATAACAAATACACAAAGTACATAAACAAAGCGAATATAAAAACATGCAAATATTTAGGTTAGAATGTTTTTATTATTTTGCATTCTATATATACTTAGCCGAAGGCAATGCATTTATTTCCTCTGCTAGACCAAATAAACAGATATATAAAGAATCAGATTTCATATCGTACTTACATTTAGTAATATTGTTTGCAGTTTTTCACAAAATTCACAAAATTACTCGACTTACGTTTTATATACAAACAATCCTGTAACACAGACACTCGGTGGCTAGTATAGTATCCGCTGACGCGTCTACTTCTCCCTTAAGGTACTCGTTCGATGGTTGCTGCAGAAAAATGCTGCAGCTGCAAGCGGCTAAGACAAGATGCAGAGACACTACTATTCTAATGAAATTAAATGAGATGAGACACTAAGCTAGATGCTGCTGTCTCATGCATTGAACGGCACCTCATTTAATTTCATTGGAACTGTAGTGTCTCTGCATATTGTCTCGGCCGCTTGCAGTTGCAGCATGTCTCTGCAGCAACCATCGAACGAGTACCTTTAGCAAAAGTGGCTTGTGATGCAGCCACATAACGTGTGCGGGCAAGGTTATACGCATTAATCTTCCATAAGGTTTAAATTCCTATTAAAAATACACTGTATATCACCTTAAAGGAAAGTGGCATGCTATAAAGGGTTCTGGAGTTTATTTCCAAAAGAGGATGAACGACAAATTTTTTTCCACAATAAATTTACGATAAAAAGCAACAAATTATCCATATAAAAAATGTCATTTATGCCCATTGTCGCGATTGATAGTGCTAACTTTACCGTGAAGTTAGCACTACGAGGGGTTATTTTGAAAAGGAAATGAACTACAAATTTTCTTGTTCAACAATAAATTTACGACAAAATAACGACAAAATTCACCAATATTAAAAAATCAAAAATTCCAAAGTGGTAGTGCTAACTTTTCGGACGTTAATAGTTATTAAGCCTCTTTCATTTGGTAAAAGGTTTATTAACATTATTTGGTTTAGAAAAGTTGGTAGGTATTTAAATTTTTAATAATGCTTTTCCTGACTTAAGTGATAATAGAATTTTAAAAATTTAAGTGAATTTATTATTACAAAAGAAAATTAAATCTTTATTTTTTTTTGTATTTTTCAATAATAAATTGTTTACGTATGATGTTCCGCAATGATGTTCTAATATTTTAACAGGGTGCTTTCTTATAAAATTTTGCAATTTGCGTCCTCAAAATAGCAAACGAAAATGTTTGGGCGAAATTTACATACAACGGATATTTTTTTACGTTTCGCAGCAACCGTAGACGAAATTTTTGTTAAAACGTCAAGATATTTTTTTTTATTGTTTTTACGTAAACTATTGAATGTACGAAAAAATAACAAAAGTGAAAATTTTCGCTGGATTTGGATTTTAAAGAAAAAATTCTTAAAGAAATAACGAGATCCTTTAGAAACATGAACTGAAAGAAGATACATTTTTTTTTTGTCATTTTGAGACCCAAATTTCAAAATTGTATAAGAAATTTGTTAAAATATTGGAACATTACGGAATACTCTATATTTGCAGTAAGTGACTACCAATCATCCTCTTTAGACTAAAAGAAGAACTATCAAAACATCCTCTAAACAAAAATTGCCTAGATTACAAATGCCAGAGCAAATTGTGTTAATTAAAAACTTCATAAAATTATGTATTTATCATCACTCATCACATATGTATACAACCATTAATGAGGAATATTCAGAAAGAAAAAAGTAGATAATAAGTACGTTGTAAATAACATCATTCTACACTACATAATTTAGCAAAATTTCAGTTCATCAACCATTTTCTTCATCCAAAAATCAGGACCATTACTTTTTTCACCATATTCGTCTTACTATAAAAAATATAATAATTTCAGAAAAGAAGAATAAAACAGATGAACAAAAAAATGATAAGGAAGAAAAAAGTTTTTTCGAAAAATTTATGTCAACTTTCACTGAAGAGGAAAAAATATCTGACGATGAAGTAGATGTTGAAAAGGAAGATCATAAAGAACAAAATTCAACTTTTTTTCAAAAATTTATATCATTACTTAGAGGAGAGGAGAACAAAACTGTAAAGACACAAAATTTAGACAAAGATAACAAAACACATGATTTAAATGTTTTTCAAAAATTATTAGCATTATTCGCAGACGAGGACACCAAAACTTACGACACAAAAATTGTAGATAAAGAAAACGAACAAAATTTAACTTTTTTTCAAAAATTTTTATCGCTATTCAAAGAGGACGAGAACAAATCTGATGAAATAAAAAATATAGTTACGAATAAAACTGAAAGGCAAAATAACACTTTATTCCATAAATTTATATCCCAATTCACGGTAGAGGAGAAAAAATCCGAAGAAAAAAACAATGCAAATCAAAAACAAAACCGAACTATGTTCCAAAAAAAAGTTGCCGTAAAAGTAGACCATGAAGAAGACACACAAACTATTTTTCAAAAATTTATGTCACAATTCACAGAAAAAGAAGAGATAAAAGAAAACACTGACAAAATAGAACGCGACAATCAAAATCAAACCTTATTCGAAAATTTTTTATCAATATTAACTGAAGAAAAAAACGAAACGAAAACAGAAAACGACGCAAAAGAAAATCAAAAGATAAACAAAATTGAACAATTTTTATCAAAACTAGTAGAGAAGGAAAAAAATGAAGATAAAAAAGCAACCAACAAAGAAGAAAATCAAACTTTAAAGAAAATGAAAAAAAAATTCTCACAATTGACAGAAAAACAGAGTAAAAAGATACAAGAAAACAAACAAGGACACAGTCAAACCTTACCATCTAACTTTCAAGAATTTTTTTCACGCTTTACAGGAGCGAGGAAGAAAAAAGTTCCAGCTATGCTACTGTTAATGGAAGACACTGGAAATGCTCTCGAAGAATATAACTATGGTGTTTACGATGAAAATTCGCCAAAAAAGAAGAAAAAGGGTCCGACACACAAACTTGTCAAATTAATCCACAAAATTATGCCTGGTATAGTATTACTGACCGTTGTTACATGTGGGTTGAAATTTTTTTACGCATTCCTAGCCTTCAAATATTGGTTTTTTATGTATATTAAGCATTATATTCATATAGATGATACTATTACACACGATCATATTTACGAAAGTCTACCAATTGGAAGTATTTATAAAGCGTATGAAAAAAGGTGGGAGTGGGATGACAAAGTTCAAAAATTAACGGAAGTCAAAAATACTGTTGATACTCCGTCATTGTATTTAGTACAGTAATTGTGGAAAGTAGTTAAATGCATATTTACAGTATTATTTTAAAAAAGTTTGGAGAATGTTATTTATAACTACGATGGTCATTCAATAAGTAAAGAGACAAATGGCTTTAGCTCAAAACCGGTTTATTTCAATCTTTCTAAATTAAGGCTATTTTTCAACATAATCACCCCCCACAGTTATGCACTTGTCCCATCTTTCTTGCAGCTTTATAATTCCCTTGGCAAAGAATTCTTTCGATTTACCCCGAAGCCACTTTTGCACCGCTTCCTTAACTTCCTCGTTGTTAGCCAATCTTTTTCCACGTAGGGCGTCTTTGAGTGGTCCAAACAAGTAAAAATCAGATGGGGCGAGGTCGGGACTGTAGGCAGGATGAGGTAAGACCTCCCAACCCAATTCTTGAAGCTTATCACGGGTAAGTATGAGGGCAGGCGTTATCGTGCTGAAGAATGACTCCTTTTGACAAGAGTCCACGGCGTTTGCTCCTGATAGCTGGTCTAACTTTGTGTTCTAGCATCTCAGAGTAGTATTGGCTATTGATAGTTTGCTGATCTTCAAGAAAATAGCAAGAGACTGGACCCTGTAAGTCCCAAAAGATGGTCAGCATCAATTCACCTACACTTGTTCGGCCACTTTTAAACCTATCAACCCACTTGTAAAAATTCGCACGGTTCATACAACTTTTACCGTACTGTATCAATATTCTAGAAAAAATTTCACTTAGTTTTACACTTTCTGCGACTAAAAATCTAATGACGAGCGCTGCTCTTCTAAGGTGCAATCTTCTAGTGGACTTGCCATGGTGAATTGAAAATTTTGAGGTTATGTTGACATAAAATTATAAAACAGCTGATCAGAGCATATCCCAAGGTTGCCAACTAACACCCCTGTGTACAAAGATTGTACACATTCAATGAATGCTTTTAAAATTATAGAATTTGTCTCTTTACTTATTGAATGACCCTCGTAGTTGAACACCATTGCCAAACAATCTGAACAGTTTATTCTGATTGGTTGTCACTGTGGATTCATGGAAATGATAACTTTGGTTATTTACATTATGTTCTGATTGAATTAAACGTAAATCTGAAGTTTTTCTTTTTTTGAGACATATGAGACTTTAGGAATAATTTAGTTTCGTCATAATAATTTGATGATTGCAGTTCTTTGTGTAATAGTGTTAGTTTTATAAAATCGTGAATAAATTATTTTATTTGATAAATCAATTAAATATAATATGTGCCATAGGGTTTTCAGTTCTAGAATAAATACTAAAACCAATAGGAAATAGTATATTGAATGTGGAATGAATATTTCAGTGTGTAAAAATTTAATAATTTTATTAAATATTAGGCTAAGCGCTTTCGGCTTACAGAGCCATCATCACAGGCGTCCTAAAAGGCGTTACAAATTAACACTTGAAATATTAAGTGAGGTTAAAATACCCTTCACATGGGATCAAAATAAACTAGGTTGTGAATTAAAACAACAAATACTGAGGTTGGTAAAGGCACCGAACCCACGTAAAACCCTTGATTAGGTGTAACATAATAATTCTACAGACCATTATAAATTATTTAAAACATCGTCTGTAACAACGCAACAGGTGACAAGCGTAGCTAGGAGGGATGATCCCAATGCTACACCCCTGACTCCCACAGTAAAACTACGGTGGCATTATATTTTTTATTTTTCGACATAGTCTCCCTCTACACATTTATTTATTTCAATAATACATTACAGAAAATAAATTCCAAGTAGTATATATAAAAAAATGTAAAATGTAAAATTGTATAATACTCATAAACTAGATATGATTTTACACTAAAAACACAAGTAATAGTTACAATAAATAAATATGTTAGACACCACCGAACTTAAATGTAAGAACGTTAATATTAAAAATATCACAATCATAAAAGAATTTATTATAATTTTGGCAAAGTCGATCAATAAAAGCGTTCTGTCCATAGTTGGTCCGATGTCCTCTTACTTGAAATAGGATGCACTTGGTCCATCGGTGCTCCAACATCTCAACAGCCTCCTGGAAAAATTTTTGTCCGACCTCTGCAAACAACCTCTCTACAGCTTGCATCAGTTCATCATTACTGAAAATTTTTTTCCACGTAAGTTTTCTTTTAATCTGTGGAACAGGCTATAATAACTGGAGGCACGATCTGGCGATTATGGTGGATGCTCCACTAATTCAAAGCCTGCTTGGTGTATAGGAACCATGGCAATACAAGATATATGGCTGGGAGTTATCCGTTTCTTAACTTTCCTCGGCGTTTCTCTTTAAGAGTGTCTAGCAATATTGAAATTAATTGTGTCTAATATGCCCCTGTACGGATCTGTTCCTTTAGCAAATAGTCAGGATGATTTCTTAAGCAGCCCAGGATATGGAGAGCAAAACCTTTCCAGTAGACTTTTACTTTGAATTTACGTGGAGAAGGAGAACCGTGATGTTTTCACTCTTTACTTTGCGCTTTGGTCTTGGAATAATAGTGGTACACCCATGATTCGTCCATGGTAACATACCGACTAAGAAAAGCTCTCCTTGTTTGCTTGGTACCTTTGCAAAAGTCACTCACAAGTCAACACTCGATTTCTTTTTTGATCAATGGTTAACATTCGGGGTACCCATCTTGCACTCATCTTTTTCATATCTAATTCTTTATTCAGTATGTCGTGTACCACATAATATGATATGCCAGTATCTTCCATAATGTCCCTGATGCGTACTAGTCGGTCTGTTGTTACCGTTATGGAAGAACCACCAGCATGCTGGATTTCACAGCGTTTGACATCAGACACTACAATGAAGACTAGTCTTCATAGATACTGCAGACTCCCCAATAGTTGCCACAATGTCTTCATGAATTTGAATTGGCGTCATGCCTTTTTTCTGGATGTATTTTATTACAGCTGTTTGTTGTACACGATCCATTTTTATGAACAATCACGACACACAAGAATTAGCTACAGAACAACTACGCTTTGAGTTCATATTTTGTAGATATGATCTACAAAAGTCAGTTAACTAACTGTCAAAAACATAAATCAAGCCACCGCTTAGAAATAGGTCAGGGGCGGAGCGTAGGGATCCACCATGGGATCCACCCCGTATTTTGATATTTGACAGTAGATATAAGACATAAACAGTCTGACACAGTAGGTCCATTTTCTTAAAGTTGTTGACTGGATTTTCCAGGTCTAGATAAATGTTCCTTTACCCGTGCCTGTAGATATCTAATAGTTCTACCAATGTAGGTAGCTTCACAAGTGTTACATTGGATTTTGTAAATACCACTCCTAAACAACTTGTTAATCTTGTCTTTAGTTTTAGAAAGTAATGATTTATTGACGTTTTGAGTTTTAAAAGATATTAAGGTTATTGACGTTATTCTGTAATATTTTAGCTATATCAGTAGAGATACATCCAGCATAAGGTGAAAATCTCTAAATCACCGTGTAGTTATTGGATGTATTCAGAAATGCTAAGTTCCTACATTATATTCACACTCTTTATTTATTAAGTTAGTTCTAACTTATAAGGTCCTTAACATTGTCAACTTTTACTTGTTGTTCACTTAATTTTTATACTGTAATTTAAATTGATCTTCAATCTGGAATTTAATTTATTTTATTTTATTCTACTTGTAAGTCTGTCACTGTAACCTCGTGGGTTCAGTGCCTTTACCAACTTCAATTATTGTATTTGTTGTTTTAAATTACAACTTAATGTGTTTTGTCATGGATCCCATTTAAAAGGTATTCTAGACGTTAGTTTTTACTATCAATTAATATTTCAATTGTTAATTTGTAACGCCATTTAGGATTGCTTTGATGATGGATTTGTAAACCGAAAGCGCTTAACTTAATATTTAATAAAATTATACAATTTTTACATATTGAAGTATTCATTCCACTTGCATCTCACTAATAGTGTGTACATCACTCCCAGTCTGCTTATCTAATAGCACTATATTGTTTAACGAGCAAGGAATGATGCTCATTTTTTACTAGTGTGATATTTGCAGCTCATGCTGTAAATCATATTAGTATGGTCTGACTGTAACATGCTGCTATACATTTTTATAATTTATGAGTATAAATGGGAAAATGGAGAATGACTACTCAGTGTTATCAGATAAGGAAATGAAAATACTTCGTGGATATGAAATTCATGTCGCACAATTTACCTCATTTCCTAATCAAAAAGTGCAGTTTTGCGTTATATTTGTAGAAAAGCAGTATTTTAATTTTGTAGATAATTGTTCGGAGAACAATGTAAGATTTTATATAAATAATCTTTCGTTGAGTTAATTGTAAACTACTTGGTTGTAAGAAACTATTATTAGGTAGCTAATAATATTTAGCAGTGATTAAGAGTCTGCTATCCAAAAACACAAATTATTATTCTGCAAGGGTTTTCAAATATTTAGCCCGATATCTTGAATGGTTTTAATCTCTTTCACTCATACATAATACATTTTTTGATTGAAGCCTATAAATTAGGTCTAAAAGTGTTTCTTAACTGTTAGGCCTAATGATGGCTCTAGGGTCGAAACAGGTTCCCATTTCGTTATTTAATAAATAATAATTATATGTGGTATTAATTTTGTCTATTAATATCTTACTATTATATTATTTTTAAATGGTAATTTTAAGCAATCATAAAGCCGTTTTTTGATAAATTTAAGTGTCCCAGAATTTTTGTTAAGTAATATTATAATTATAATTTTTGAGAAATGTCTGTCAAATAAATGGAAATCAGATTCTCTCTAAATTAATGATAATTTGGTAGATGAAAAAAATTTGTAAGTAACTCGTGTAATAAACTGCGAATAAAATTAATTAATCCCTCTTCTCAACACTTGCTAAAGAAATATTAATCAGAATGTACAGCCGTCTATGTCATCTCTTAAAGCTTTTTTTTTGAGGAGATTGGCAGATTTGTGACACGTTTTCAGGAAAGCAGACTTTTTCATTTAATATTTTACCAAAAATTAGTAAATAAAATAAAATTAAACCTTTGCAGTTTGTTTCATTTTTCCTTCCCTAATTAAAGAGAAAGGTTATTCATAATAAATTACTCTTCCTTTATTTATCATCGTATTGTAGTATTTACAAAAAATTGATTTCGTTAAAATACTCTAAAACATAGTGGCATGCAAATTTCACGGGTTACAACAAAAAAACCATAATTTTTTAAATGGAATACCGTGTATATTATATACAAATTTTGGAGTAGGGTTTGGCTATTGGGGCTAGGGCAGTTCGGGTCGAGATATTGAGACCAAACTTGGTATGTATTATCCAAAAAATATAAAAATCGTATAAAAAAAAATTCTGATACCCCACCCACTAGCTGATATGGAGGGTGTGTCACCCTCAAAAAATAAAGTTACAGTTTTTTCAATAAAACAGTTGGAATCTACGATTTCTTCTAGATACACACACTCCCAATATTTAAAATTTTTTTGATAACATTTTTCCAAAAATATTTTTGGACCTGAAATCTAATTTTTGGCACATGATTTGTAACGTTTTTGTATAAAAATCTTACCACCATTATCCCCTATAGGAAGATGGAGAGCGTGGCATCCCTAAAAAAATAAGTTAGACATTTTTAAATGAATCAGTTAAAATCTAAAATTTTTTCTACATACCTTCAAATTTTTTTCATAACATTTTTCTAAAAATATTTCTTACTTTCGGATGTGGGGGACATTTAAATAGTTACAGATGAGATAAAAATCTGTTTGGGACGGTGGTGGTAATATTTATATACAAGAACGTTGCAAATCAGGTCTATTGTAAATGTTCCAAAAATTAGGTTTTTATCTCTTTTGTAACTATTTTTAACTGCTAGCCCCTACATCCGAATTATAACAGTAATTAAAAATTTTGAAATTTTGGGTATGCATGTAAAAAAAAAATTGTAAATTTTAATTGATTCATTTAAAAAATTCTACCTTAATTTTTTAGAGATGCCATCCTCTCCATCTTCCTATAGGGGATGGTGATGGTAAGACTTAAATGCAAAGACGCTGCAAAGCAAGTCTATTGTAAATGTTCCAAAAATTAGATTTTTATCTCATCTGTAACTAGTTTTAAATGCCAGCACCCACTCCTGACCATGACAGTTCGGTCAAAAATTTTTCAGTCCAAAAATTTTGATGCATGTAGAAAAAATCATAGATTTCACTGATTCATTTAAAAAATTCTACCGTAATTTTTTAGGGATGCTCCCGCCTCCATCTTCATATGGGGATGGTGGGTGAAAAAATACCGGTGTTACTTCCGAATATTTCTTTGGTAAAAATGTTCTGTAGCATATGTCGCTGGTGTTAGAAGAATTGGGTCCTTTTGTAGAAATAACTAACGAGTCATAGGTAGTAGAAAAAGAAGTGTTTTTAATTCACTATTTTCACTGAAGTAAATACATAGTGGTTGATTCCATTTAGATATAATAATTTTCTTATCTTCACTAAACAGTTTCAAATATTTACAATTTTAGTTCATCACAATTTGATTAACTAATACAGTTGATTTTTTAGTTACCAACTTGAAAACATTTGTTTGTAGAACTTCTTATGCCATAATAATTGTAGAAGATATAACTTGCACCCGAAAATAAACTGCATTAAACGCTTGTAAAAATGTAGAAAGTAACGTGCCGTCGGCAGAAAGCTCCTGAACTCGTTTGTGGCAATAAGACAACTACTGAATGATGGCAAACATACAACTAACTCGTTTGTGGCAATAAGACAACTGAATTCCTCGCGTCGAGCTCACCCTAATATATTGTTAGAAAACGAAGGGGGTATAAATGTTAATTAAAATTCAAAATCCAAATATGAGTAAACACCACTATAATCGTATGAATATTGAATACAAAAACACAAGTAATGACGTAGCGAGTGGCCAGTATAATTCTGCGCAGAGAGATCGACCACGTTGATTGTACTTTTCAGAATGCCCTGTGAAACACCAACACGATGCCGACGAAAAAGGTCGGGGTATTTACGCATCGTCATCAACACGTGCTTATCTCCCTGACCAGAGGCGACTCTAGGTAAAATTGCTAACAATATACTGTTGAGACGAAATGAGTGTCCGGGGCATAGTTGACGCACCTATTCGGTTTCAACCAATGAAAACATCATGACATAATGAAATACGTCATTTGTGCTTCGTTCACTATGCGCCGGACACTCATTTTGTTCCAATGCACCGCTGTGCACTTGAAAACACAGGTGTTCGACGTTCGGTATTCTAAGAAAAATGCTATTTATAGTTTTATGACTTCACATTATATTAGGGTAAAAAGCAGTCTAACTATTTGAGAATTGTTTATTTATTTAGTAGATGTAAAATATTAATTTGTTGATGTTTTTACTGGTGAAATTGTAGAATTTAACCAGTGGGGTAGTAAGATTTTTATAAAAAAACGTTGCAAATCAGGTCTATTGTAAATGTGAAAAAAAATTAGATTTTTATCCATCTGCAACTATTTTTAAAGGCGTGCCCTCACATCCGAACTATTACAGTGCAGGTCGAAAATTTTTCAGTCCAAATATTGGTGGTAGTAAGATTTTTATACAAAAACGGTGCAAATCAGGTCTATTGAAAATGTTTCAAAAATTAGATTTTTATCTCATCTGTAACTACTATTTTCGAACCATGACAGATCAGGTCGAAAATTTTTCAATGTTCAAAAATATTGTTGGAAAGGTTTTATCAAAAAAATTTGAAATTTTGGGTTTGTCTGAAGACAATAACTTTATTTGTTTTCCCCTCCATATCAGCTAAAAGGGTGAGCAGGCGAAATTTTTTTTATAATAAGGTTTTTAGAGAGGGTTAAAAGTTTTTTATTTATGAACCAAAATGTGTATTTTTTTCAAAAATGTATTTTATCCATTCGATAGATAATAAAAAAATAAACATCTTCCTCAAATACCATTTTCAATGCTAAAGTTGTTTGATTTTTTATTATCTATCGAATGACTCAAATAATTTTTGGAAGAAAACACATTTCGGTTCATCAATAAAAAAACTGGTATTTGAAAAAGTTGTTACTGACTTTCAAGTCGAAAAAATAACTTCAATATTTCCGAGTTGGATGACAGAATTTTCATCTAAATAACACTAAACTCTATTCAACTTAAACGCAAGTAACGCGTAAATACAATAGCTCCTTGACAACAGCACATTGAGCTAGAGCAGCCATACTCAAGCTACGGCCCTCCAAGCTTTTTTGTGCTTCCCTCCAAGCTGTTTTGTGCGGCCCTCCAAGCTGTTTTGTGCAGCCCCAAACACATTAGGAAGTTGCTTTTTAAAACTATCGCTTTTTGTTTTTAAAATTTTTATCGAAATGTGCAAAAATATTAACATTAAGTAATAAACATGCTAATATTTTTATTGTTTTGCATTTATGTTTAATATTTTATTTATTAGAAATCCCAACTAATTTTAAATGGTTGAAACAAATTGTCCTTACGACTTTTCAAAACAACATGAGGTTTTTTTTAGAAAATACTTAAATCGTCACTCATTGTCCTAGTTATCACCCAAAAATATTGCGGCCCCTGTAGCATAACAAACAGATTTATGTGGCCCGAAAGAAAAAAAGGTTGAGTCAGCGATAACTCGTTACACATACTTTGATTACTATACGGTGCAAGAGAGAGGTCCGACATGCCCAACATAGGGCTCGGCCATTTTGATTCCTATGCCACAGTTTATAGCTAAAGAATCAGATCGCTCACTCTGCGTCGGCACTTTTGATCTCATTGTTCCAGTTCATACACTGCGCAACTCGGATAATACAATATATGACAACCGCCTATAATAAAACAGCAGTATTCTGCGCATCCTGAATTTGTATCCCTGGAGTGGATGTTATTTTGGAACTTTCAACTGGTCCCAGTGAGCTAACTGATTCTTTAGCAATAAACTGTGACTCCAAAAATAATATTCACTGACATTGACAGCAGCAAGCAAAATATCAGGTGCGTTTTAATCATCCGCTTCTGCTTCCGGAATTGTCGGTTTAGTCGTTTTAACCTGTCAGATTAAAACAAGAAAACCGACAATTCCGAAGCAGAAGCGGATGATTAAAACGCACCTATTAAAAATATTGCGCCAAGATGTAGCAACACGTAATAAGTGATCAAAATGGCGGAGTTTTCTATCTCCTTTTAAAAGGCACTTAAAAGGCAAACATGATCACTGTGCTGGTTAATAGCAGCCGGGCTTGTGCGTATGATGCTGTGGTCAAGGGCTATTGTGTTTACGCGTTACAGTTCATCAAATTTCTAGAGGCTTTCGACGGCTAGACAGAGAAAGCACTACTGACAGGCATCCCGACGGATTTACGCAATGAAAGTACACTCTGCGCATCAAGTATTTCACTATTTCATTCAGACGTAAATGTCAGATGTAAATTTCGCTAAAACATTTATTTTATTTTCGTTTGTGTTTTTTGCTCATTACAGTTTAATAGAACCTAAGTATGGAGTTTAATAGCAAATTAAGAGGCCGCGTGATTAACAGTCAATCTCGCGAAATAATAGCCAATGTTATAGAGTTTGTTGCTGCAGCCACAGGAGTATCTAAAAACACTGTCGTCCGCATTTCTGGAGAGAAAAAAAGAATCGATAACCGTGAGATATCGGAATTTTCATCACCAAGAAAAACCATTAAAAAACCAAAAACAGTTAATGATATAGATGAAGCTGCACAAGAATCAAATTTTATTTTTTTAATATTAGATAGCTATTTTTGTTTCTGAGTTGTGTTCATTTACAGGCTCAATTTTTTTCCGTTTCTCCTTTTTGATTTTATATGGGGTTTCAAGTTGTTTTTGACTTATTTCGACGTAAAGAGATATATGTACGTGTAAACTACAATTACAAAAAATTGATATGAAACCCATGAAACCACCAACAAAAATGTAAAGCTAGCTTCCGTACTAGAACATGGTGTCATTCGTCGAGATGATTTATCGTTTTGTTTAATAGGTCAAGAAATGTAAATATTCCCCTGTTATTTTTTATAAAATTATAAGAGAAATAAATTTTTTTCTAAATAGTATAGTTTATTATTTTGTAGAAAAACAAAATTTCGAAAATTTTAGTAATGTTTTAGAAACAACCGTTATTAATAATAGGTACCATTTTCCTTAATAAGGTAGAAATAAAATATAAACTATTTCCACGATTTACAAAGGCCTACAAAAAAATTATAGGTATTTTCCGCTATCCTATAAAATTTATATTTTCTGACTCAATTTCAAAAGGTTGAAGGAATTCCAAAACACCTTTTATGGCATAATAATTATTTTCAATTCTACATACTATCTTTAGCTGCTTTTAAAAACGTTCTAAGAAAGTCCAATCAGACCAATTTAATCCCTAAACTATTCCACACTTTTAAAATTTAATTACCTAAAAATATTAAAAACTATTTAAAATAACTTGTTTAGCAGACTGTACAATAGCTATCTTAGTCACACGTAGCGCGTTCTCTGTCTGGGCGTCGAACACCTCTAGAAATTTGATGAACTGTACTTGCGTTTAAGTTCAATAGAGTTTAGAGCCTAAATTATTTCTGAACAATAATTTAGGCAGGTGTGGTATTCGGTAAGACAATTTTACATTGAAATTTCAAAACTTGATGTACATGAATTAAAATCAAAATTGAAAAGATGGCCATGCTAGCTATGCATATTTGTTATAATTTGAATTTGTTTAGTCTACGCAAAATATCTAATTACTATTTTAGCTTTGATGAAGACACAAATTATTGACTTCAGTTTCCTAAAATAGAAGTGCCCCGCAAACATCAAAAAAATTCTGGTGTAGTTTCGAGTAGGGTACCAACCAAGAGAAAAATTTCCGTACATTTTTCTGGTTATGAAAACGTTTTAAAATAAGAGTATTTGATTGGATATAAAAATAAAGGTGTAAAATTTTCAACAAAAAAGTTGGAAAAATTAAAAAACGGCTATTCTATACTTACATCCTACATACTTCGTTTACGAAGTTTAATAACAAAATTTCTGTTTTAACAATGTAATATAGGTATATTAGTTAAGAAAATGTTAAAATGTGTCTAATTTTGCATCCATTTTGGATTTTGGGTCAGTGTGCAACCCACTAATCTTTTTTGCAGCATGAATACTAACAAAAGATAATTCAGAAGCTGTTTATCGTACCCGGAGCTTGAGATTGTGCTAACTTGGAGTGATCTAAAAAAGGTAATAACATTATTGTCTTTAAGTAATTTTAAATTATATTCTAGAAAAAAAAATGAAAATTTATATATCATTGTTTGATAAGTATCTAGGAATTGATTGAAACCAAGCGTTTCTATTATTTTACAATCATTGCTAAAAAGAGTTCATCAATTTTTAAAACTACTCTGCTACGTTTGTGGAATTACTTGTCAGAGTTTTCGAGTAATTAATGTATTTTAATTATTGCATGGTAATCTATGTATTAGATAATTAAATTATAATTAATTTCCTCTGCAAATGTAATTTAAACGGCTTCGTAATTTGCTGTTAAAACATTATTGACAGAACATTGTTAGTATATTTAATGTTTATCCATTTTAGAGCCCTTTGGCTATAGATTAGAATATTCCTTGATATGGAGCCCAATTTTGTATTATTCTTATTTCAAATGAATTTTCAATAAGATTCCGAATGGGATTTAGGAGTTGTTAATTTTCTTCTTCGTTTAAGTTTTTTTTTTAATAATATTCATAAAAGTTTGGAGTAAGAACTTTATTATAACTGAATCAATTACTCTGTGACGTCATGGCGTATTTCCGCAATTCTTTGTTTATTTTTAAATGAAAACTCCAATTTTTTATTGAAAATTCTAATTTATCGAATATTTTTGGATAAGAAGAATTTATTGAAAATGTTCTATCAGCTTTCAAAATGGCCATCATGTTGGATAATACTTTATCTAAATGTGCTACAAATAACTCGCTTAAGAAAGAATACATGGGAGTTAATTACCTTTAAAAACTCTTTTTGTTCTCATTGGCCAATGTGAATTAAAATTTAGTAAAAGCTTTAACTTACATTTTCAAAGAAGCTTAGTTTGCAGTGAATAAAAATAAGTATTAGCTTTTACTAAAAAAGTAATTAGTAAAAGCTTCAGTTTATAGCACTGTCTAAAAATTGTGTGAATAAAAGTAAGTAACTTTTTAATATATAAATCAAAAGCTTACCTTTTCGCAAGTTTGGTAAACCCTGGCTTAAAAATTTAGTGGTGTTTAAAAGTTTAGCAGAATTAGTTGCATTTATATATAAAAAAGAAATTATACTAATATTTTTATTTTTGATTTTTATAGATTTGTAATCATTAAATAATACCCGAAAACAATTTATACATTTATTTATAAGTTTCTATACAAGTTATTTCCCGTTTTCATTCTTTATTTTTTCCAACAATAATTTTTTCTTTTCTTTTTGTACACTTATAAATTCTAGCTGTTCCAACACCAGTCGTTGGAGTTCCGAGGTCTATAAATTTAAGGATTCTTCTGTTTTATTAAATGTATTATTTTTAGCATCTGATAAAGGCCAAACATGCGGTGGAATAGGTACTTATGTTTTGAAACTTAATAGCCGAGCTTTGACATTGCTCCTAAAATAAGATAATATTAAAAGAAAAGCCACTTGAGCCCAATTTTTTAAAATTCCCCCAAATCTGGGGAAATTTGTAGATGTTAATACTCTTACATTTCCCCAGATATCGAGCGATTTTGTAGCCAGAAAAGCCACAGAAAATAGGCAACGACGCTTCGATCGAGGTATCCCTTAGACAGATAGGATCTTGGACACCAATGCTTTTTAAATGGAAAACGTGTAGTTAGTTGACTCTGGACAGTAGAGTGCTGGTGTGGACATTTAAGTAAAGATAGGATAAATATTGCTAATAATTTAAATGGGGGAAAGTTATTTGTAATAGGGTAAAATCAACATTGGACAATAAAAATAAAATATATTTTGTTTCAAAATTATATTTTTAAAGTAACAGTAGTAAGTATTTACAGTAACTCAATAAGTTTCAAAATTGCCACTCTTTGAAGTTTAGCTTTTTTATTTAGACCCATTTTCAGTAAACTTGTAATTAGTTCCTTTTTCATAATTTGTTTTTCTTTGTAATTATTCCTAATTTCCATTCCCCGTTCTGTTTTGTAAAATTATCTTCGTTTCTCGTTAGCTTCTTCCCTTCGCTTTATTCCTTCGGCACCTCTATCACATCTACATGTGGATTTATCATGAAGTTCTTTTTCCGATGTGTAACACCTTCAGATGCTAATTCTGAAATTTCTGTGCGTACTAAGCAACACTGTGTTCCTCCCATCCCTTCTAAGCGGCTTTTGTCCATCAGCACAGGTGATGTATCTGAGAACACCAAGAGCATGGTTCAAGCAAATTATTTTTTTGAAAGTTTTTTTGAATAGAGTCGTGTACCAGTGTTCTGTAGTTTTTTCTTGTAGGGTAACATTGTAAATCCATTAGTAAAATGTATTAAAGCGTGAAGATGTTCATGTGCTGTACTCCATCGTCTGCTATAAGATGACATGGACAAATAGAATACCATTTAATATGTGGAGCACAAGCAAGTAAATTAAAGTCTTTTTCATTTAATATTAAGTGATACCATTCTTTAGGCAATTCTTCGTAATCTTGTGCCATTTTCTGTGGCGACAAAGCGTTAATTTCATTTAGATTCAAGAAAGTCAAATAATCAGTTTTTGACAATAAAGACATTTTTTGTTATTTTTATAGAAGCTACTCGTAGAAATTGTCTCAGTAGACTGGAAGCAGAGACAACCCAGCGAGACGTGTAACTCAATGTATTTTTTTTGTTCGGTTTGGGCGATTGTAACCACAACCAGTCTATGATGGCGCCACTAGTAAATAACGAGAAAATTAAAAGGCTTTAGGGCGGGAAATTCAAACATGGATTCAGAAATAAATAGTTTTTCTATAAAACTATTGTTTTACTGTATATTAAAAAATATAAAAGCTTCCAATAACATTAAATTTTTTATCATATAAATAATCATTTTAATAAAGAAAGTTATAATCAGTTTAAAATAAGCAGTGAACATAGTTTTTATTACTGTTGTAAATTTCGCTAAAAAAACTTGAAAATTCTATTATTAAATATTTAAACTTGGAAAAATAATACACCAAACTCTTTTTCTATAAATTATATTTTTGTAAGGTACAGAAAAACAAACTACAATTGCTACGTTTAGAAAGTACCTCGTATCAGTTTGTGACAAATTACAAAGAAAGTCACAGTTTTTATATATTCATAAAAATAATGTAACAAATAGTTTATAAAGTACAGAGTATAATGACTGTTTATTTTAATAGAAACCATGGAAACGAAACAAACACACACATACACTCACACAAATGTATAAAGCCCGAGTCGAGTAAGTTCCCATCCTGTAAACTGGATCGAAACCTGCCAGACCCATTCCGTACACCCCCCTGCTAACTCCTCTTAGGGTCATCAAGATCAATAGATTTATATACCAGGAAATGAAGGATGACATACTATCATCATTTAAACAGGAGGTTGCTGAAGGCTTACCCCTGTTATATCATCTGTTTGTGTATCTTGTGCGTGTGCATTCCTGTTGTGTCCCAGTCATGTAAAATATTTCCTAGTCTCCTAATTTGGTGATTAGGTGGACCTTCTCCAACTAGTCGTCTAATCTATTCGATCTGCTCTGCAGCAGGAGGTACTTTTCAAACATATCAAATAATAATATTAAATGAATACATTTTTGTAATTTTTTTATCGTTGTCCCTTACCATGTGCAGAGATTTTTTACTTTTCTAGTAGGTGGGAACTTTGTGCTGCCATTAAAGCTGTCCAGACATTCATCTACCTACTTAATGAACAAAATTAGCTGTAACAATGGCTCTCTGTTCCAATTCACCTAAAATAATTATAGCCATTTTGTAATATATTATTAAACAAACACATTGTACAGTGGTTTCCTTAATAAATTGGAAATTACCTCTAGAAAGAAACGTGTACAAAAACGCGAGTTTGGTTCCAGAAATTGCTTCACGCAAAAAATAATATGCGAAAATAAACATTCTCCCCCCAAAGAAAATTAATTAAACAACAAAAGTACGTGATGTAATCGTTGTTGCGACATGCGTTCACGTGAATGAAGGTTAGGTTAAGAGGGCATACGAGAAGTTCGCCTTGTTTCGTTTTCTTATTTTTCATCTTTTCTCGCTAATTTGCTTTACAACTTCTCGTATGCCCTCATTTAAATTATTAGCAATATTTGTCCTATCTTTACTTAAATGTGGACACCAGTACTCTACTGTCCAGAGTGAACTACACGTTTTTCATTTAAAAAGCATTGGTGTCCAAGATCCTATATGTCTAAGGGATCTCTCGATCGAATCGTCGCGCGTCGTGCCAAAATGTGACGTTGACTATTTTCTGTGGCTTTTCTGGCTACAAAATCTCGATATGTGGGGAAATGTAAGAGTACTTACCATTTATTCCATGTATTGCGACGTTGCCACATCTACAAATTCCCCCAGATGTGGGGAAATTTTGAAAAATTAGGCTCAAGTGGCTTCTCTTCTACTGATAGCAATCGTTAATGTATACTGTATTTGGTGAAAAAGACATAGGGGAACGGCGGGTACTACGGGCCAGCGGGTAGTACGGGCCATCACATGGTTCTCGGTACAGCCGCTAGGTGGCAGAGCCATGCTGTTCTCGGATCACAGACTATACGTTGCTCAGTCGTTTGCTAGAACTTGACAGACGTATGTGCATAGGTGTTGCAGATAATAAATAATTTCTATTTTTGAGTGGTGGAGGTGCCGTCTTGGATAACTTTTATTGACTGTTTTTTCAACTAAAGGTATGTTGTAAAATTATCATACTGCTATTAAATTCTAGCTCGTAAAAGGCTCTATACATTGTGTTGACGAAATATCTCTAACTCAAGTCGATTTCTGTTAAAGCCATGTTTGATTTATCAAGGTCGGTCGGGTGATACGGGCCAAACCCGCGTCGGGTGGTATGGGCCATGTAAACAAATCGTATTTTTTTATTTTAAGGAGATGCCAAAGTACAAAAAGAAGCCAGAAGGGACAGGTCGTGGGGAGTGGTCAGAAATAAGCATGAAACAAGCTGCTTCGAGTGTTCTAGAAAACAAGATGACAGAAAGGGCTGCAGCCAACCATTTTAATGTACCAAGAACTTCCCTTCAAAGGAGGATAAAATCAGTTAGAGCAGCTCGGCAGACAGAAATGAAGCCTCAGATGGGGTCTTTTAAACGAACGTTTACAGATTATTTTGAGGACATTCTTGTGGAACACATCCGTGATTTAGACTCAAGGTTAATGCCTCTAGCTAAAACAGAATTTTGTAAGTTAGCATATGATTTGGCAAATTCTCTTAAGCTACCACATAGATTTAACAGGGAAAATAAAACGGCTGGTAAAAATTTTTATACAAGTTTTATGAAGAGACACCCCGATCTTGCTTATAGAAAACCGCAGTCAACCAGCCTAATGCGGTCCGTCGGGTTTAATAAACCTCAAGTTGACCGTTTTTTTAATCATTTGAACTCTTTGAATAACAAGCACTCTTTTCGACCTTCTAGAGTATTCAACGCCGATGAAACAGGAGTTTCTTGTGTTCATGAAAATGACAAGGTAATTACCATTAAAGGGAAGCGGCAGGTCGGGAAAATTACTTCAGGAGAGCGAGGTCGCAACGTCACGATCATGTTCTGTATGAGCATAACTGGACAGTTTATTCCCCCACTTTTTATTTTCCCTCGAAAAAGGATGAATAATCGTCTGATGATCGGTGCTCCGGTGGAGAGTATAGCTTTTCCAACTACCAACGGATGGATGACCACCGAGGCATTCTTAAAGTGGATGCAGCACTTCGTGGCCTTCACGAAACCTACAGAAGAGGATCCTGTGTTGCTACTCCTCGATGGACATGGAACACACAAGGAGCTGGACGTCATTTTGTATGCTAGAGAACATTATGTTCGCATGTTGAGTTTCCCACCCCACACAACCCACAAAATGCAGCCTCTCGATAGGTCTTTCATGAAACCGTTCAAAGCACAATACAATTATTCTTGCAGTTTGTGGATGAGGGCTAATCCAGGTGCTCGAATCAATGATTATGACATCGCAAAGCTAGTGAATGAAGCTTAGACCAAAGTTTGTAGACTAGATATTGCAGCAAGTGGTTTCAGCTGCACGGGCATTCACCCTTTTAACCCAGAAATTTTCACAGACTTAGACTTTATGGGAAGTGCTTTAACCAATGTAGAAAACCCACCAACTACAACTGCCAAAATTTCAGCCGTTTCTGCTACAGTAACCTCTCAACCTTCAGCAAATGAAGAGCAAGCAGTAATTGTAGAGCCTAGAGAAGTGACCTCTCAACCTCCTGCAAACGAAGAGCAAGCAGCAATTGTCGAGCCTAGAGAAGTGACCTCTCAACCTCCAGCAAACGAAAATGTAGCAGCAAGTGAAAAGTCTATTGAAGAGACGCCCCTGCCTGAACATGTAGGACTACCAACTAGTCCTGAGAGAGTCGAACAACGTACCTTTGCCAGTGTTTTACAGGAGCTTTCTCCTTTGCCTTCATGCTCTGAAAAGAGGGTTACAACTAGAAAAAGGAAAGCAGCAAAAAGTGAAATATTGACTTCATCGCCAAATAAAGATATGTTGATAGAGAAGAAAAATTTGGAAGTCACAAAAGAAGCTGCTAAGAAAAAGAAAAGAAATATAACATTTGAACAATGTGCAGGTAAGTTGCCGACAAAGGTGGTCAAACAAAAAAAGCAGCAAATCAATAAATCGACTGATCATACGAAATCGACTCCAGGGACGTCCAAGCAGATTGCAACAACAACAACGGACTTTTCAAAAGAAAATAAGACCGAGTGTCTTGTTTGTGGTGAATGTTTTGAAGAAAACTGGATTCAGTGTAAACGTTGTCAGGGCTGGTCACATGAACTTTGTGCAGTTATTGATAACAAACTTTACTACTACTGCGACCATTGCAAAATAAATTAATAAGAAATGTGTTTTTTTTTTAATTATATGTTTGCAAACAACAATATATTTATTTTTTATTTCTATAGCTACCTAATTTAAGATGGCCCGTACTATCCGCCATTTTTTCAAAATGCCAAAATACAACACTGGGAATTTTTTTGTGAATCTTTTTTTTTTGTTTGATTTGCCAACAACAAACATTATTTTTTTTATTGTTATAGTTACGTAATTTGGTATGGCCCGTACCACCCGCCATTTTTTTGCAGTACCAAAATGGCAACACTGGGAAAACTTTCTGTGGTTCATTTTGTATCTCAAAAATATGTTTTATTTTGTTAATTACTAGTTAAAAAAGGTTTAAAATAAAAATAAAAAATATGTATGTATTTTTGCTTAAGTGGCCCGTACTATCCGCCGTTCCCCTAATTTGCTTTATCTAAAGATTCAGCAAATAACAATTTTGTTTATGTGTAACTCGTCCCTTTTTTTTTTTGGTAGCCAACATAATTTTTTACCTGTTACTTTCTGAAAGACTAGGTTTTCTTTTTCCTCCATTTACTTTTTTTTTTTTTTTTTTTTTTTTTTTTTGTAATGGGATGGCATCAGACATGCAAGTCTATTTACCACAGAAAGTTTTAACTTAATAATTTTTGTATATATTTTTTTTGTATATATGTTAAATATCTATTTTAGTATTTTGAGTAAATTTAATAATAGCGTCAAAAATTATCTTATCTGATTGAACTAAAAGTGAAGAAATATTGAGTGGAAGTGGGAGTGAAAGTTTATTTAAATCTTGATACAATACGGTGGTATGTTGAGCATTTTTATTACAATCTAAAAATAAATGATTGATATCTGCTACAGCGTTTATATTGCAATATGGACAAAAGGGAGAATCCAATATTCCAATTTTACATAAATGTGCAGGGAATCGGCCGTGATTGAGCTTCAAACGAGTAATTATAGATGACTGATATTTATTATAGTTCCATGAACTGATGTAAGGAATATTCTTAGGAAGATTTGGATGTATACTATAATAGTGACTTTGTGATGCCTTCGCATGCTCAGTGTATTTAATTTCCCATCTACTTCTTACATCTTTTTTATAAATGCTAATAATATCTATAAAACTACAAAATAATGTAATTTGTTCTAAACTACATGCTTCTTTAGCAGCCCTATCCACATGTTCATTTCCTGCAATGCCACAATGTCCTTTAACCCAAACCAAGGAAACTTTAACGCTACTCTGTTTAAGGTCAAATATAATTTTCTTAATCGATAATATTACCGCGTTTTTGTTTTGACTTATGGAAGGGCTATCAATAGCCTGCAGAACTGATTGGGAGTCAGACACTATAACTATATTCTGAAATGAATTTGCTTTGCACCAATCTAAGGCTTTTAGAATCGCCACTGCTTCAGCTGTGAATATAGAACAGAAGCAGGGTAATTTAAATGATTCTATATAATTAGTGTCTGAAACAAGAAATGCACAGCCAGTACCTAAACCATTTTTCGATCCATCTGTATAAATAGTAGTTAAATTATCTCCCAAATTACTGAGTACGGATTTAAAGATAGTTTTCGTAAGGCTTGCAATATCTGAGTATTTCGGAATAATAATGGTTGGTTTAGATATTAGAATTTTAAATTCAATTTCATATATGGGTAATTTCTGAAATTTTTCAATTTGGTTATTATATGGACTAGTATCAATAAAAGCATTTGCAAGAGGGGGAGAGTTCTTCTTTTCCCAGTATAAATTCGTTAAGTTCTCTACAGCTACAGTTGAAATTTTGGTGATCATAAAATTACTAAAAGACCTATACTTAATAACTTGTTTATTTGCTAAAAAATCTCTTCGAATGCACAGAGGCGGGTCCTGTGCCTCAGCAAGAATTGCATGATTAGGTGACGATACCATAGCCCCTAAACATATTTTTAAGGCTTTAAATTGAATTCGATCTATGGATAACAAATTTGAATTACACGTCGATCCATAAAGAGTACATCCATAATCCAGTATAGAACGAATATAAGATTTATAAAATGTGAAGGCGATGTTTGGGTCTGCACCCCACTTATTTTTAGAAACTATACGTAGGAGATTAAGTCCTTTATCACACTTTTGCCTTATGTATTTTATATGATTGGTCCATAGCAATTTTTTATCTATAACTAAACCAAGGTATTTGTATTCACTAACTATGGGTATAGTCAAGTCACCTAATGAGCAATATTCAGCAGTTCTAAGTCTGTGTCGCGTAAGGCACATAACAGCTGATTTCTCCTGTGAAATACTAAAACCCATGTCACTAATCCAGTCTTTTAAACAATAAAATACATATTTTAAATCTCTCATACAACGTTCATATGAATTTTGGATGGTATAAAAGCATATGTCATCTGCATATTGGATGATTTTAATGGTATCATCCATCAAATCATGCAGTTCTGCTGTATATATATTAAAAAGAAGTGGACTTAAAACAGCTCCTTGTGGTAAACCATTATATACGGTTCTCGGGCCATGTAGTACATTTTTATGATCACGGACAAATATCTTTCTGTTTATGAATAAGTTGATTATGTTTGCAGATACCTTATAATTGATGCCCATTTTATTCATCTTAGATTGTAAAATACCTAGATCAACCACGTCATAGGCGCCTGTTAAATCTATGAATAAACATAACATATACTTATTTTTGGAGAAACAAATTTGTGCGTCAGTAATTAAGTGTGTTAAGGCATCAATTGTGCTTTGACCTCTACGAAATCCATACTGAGTACTAGGCAAGAGAGACCTACTTTCAACAAAATGTTCTAGTCTAAATTTTATCATCCTCTCGAAGGTTTTGGAAACACATGACATTAATGAGATGGGTCGATAGGATGATGGGACATCTATGGTTTTATTTGGTTTAAGTACAAGACAAATGATTATATTTTTGAATATATCAGAATATTCTTGCTTTAACCACCAATTATTAAAAAACTGTAAAAATAATTTTTTTCCTACTTCAGGAAGATTGTACAAAATTTTATATGTGAATCCATCCAGTCCTGGGGCAGAATTTCTGCTCTTTTTTAAAGCTAAATTTAGTTCTTCATGAGTAAATGGAATAGATAAAGGATTTGAATTGGAAATAAATTGAAAACGGTTATTATAACAACTAAAAAGGTTACCAGGAACAGATGGGGGAGCTAGTTTATCCAGAATATTTTCAATTAGTTGTTTGCCTAAAGGAGGCTTTTTTTTCTGGTGATATTTATTAGTGATAGATCTAATAAGGTGCCAAATTTCAGATATAGGAGTACTCCTATTTAATTTATTTAGGAAAGACCTCCAACTAATTCTTTGTTTTGATTTGAACAACTGTTTAGTCCTAGCAGCAATATTTTGATAGTGTAGGTAGTTACTAAAATTTCCTTGTTTTTTGAATTTCTTTAATGCTTCTGCACGATTTTTAACCATGGTTGAACATTCCTCGTCCCACCAATAGGGCCTGGGAGATAAAGGGGTAAAAGGTTTTTTAGTAGGCATAGATTTGGATGCAGCTGAAGAAATAGTGTTAATCAGTTGAAGTATTTTGTCTGAATTATTGGATGATATAAAAAGAGACGAAAGTTCGTTTTCTAAGTAAGACTGAAATGCGGGCCAATCAGCTCGCATATCATTCCATTTGGTACTTGGATTGATTTCAAATATTGTAGGGTTAATTTGTATTTCTATTTTAATTGGACAGTGGTCTGAACCTAAAGAATCTGGATATACCGACCAACTTAAACGATCTGCTAAAAGAGGGGAGGTAAGAGTTAAGTCAACTGCAGAGTTAATTCCATTGGGATTAATTCTAGTTGGGGATCCATCATTCAACGTAATGAGTTCAAGATAATCCATGGCTTCAACTAGATTTTTTCCACCACGGTCATCTGGGATAGGACCCCATAAACCATGGTGTGCGTTGAAATCACCGCAAAAAATAGTAGATGGGAGTTTAAATTGTTGAAAGAGGTTGATCCAATCATTTTGAATAACCGCTACATCAGAAGGTTTATATATTGAAACTAAAAAGATATCGCTTTCAGTAATATGAACTGCACATACTTCTATACCAATGTCAAAGCTTTCGTTTACCTCAATCTCTTGATAAGATATACTTTGTAAAATAAAAATGCCAACACCACCGTATCCATCATCTCGACATTTTAGTACAGAATTATAACCTTTTATACTAAAATTATTATATGGTTTCAACCATGTCTCAGATAATATAATTATGTCTACATGATTTTCATTAATATAATTTAGGATACTATTTTTATTAGCAACAATAGATCTGCTATTCCATTGTAGTATAGTTAATTTTTCTGTCAATTTATTTTGGGTAACTATGATGTAATTTATTTTTTAGTAGAAATTTTTTTCACTTCCATACTCTGATTCACTACTTATTTCCATCATATCCCGATTCAAGTCGTTAGACTCTAACGTATTGTCGATAATTTTTTTAATTTCAAAATCTGAAATACAATTTGATGAACCAGAAGGGATTGATCTGGTTATTTGATTAACAACTGCTGTAACGAGTAGAACAATTTTATCTTTATAATTCATAAAGTCATCTCTATGCGGATTGGGGATAATAGGCATAGACTTAGGTTTAAGGTTGTAAGTTTTTTTCACCGGAGTAGAACTTATAGATGGGGATGTTGGTGTAAATTTTCGTTTTGCTACCCTTGGGCTGGCAGGTTTTGTAACAGGTTTTTTTATTGTATAAGTCGATATATGGCTACTGGAACTATTAGGTAATGGGGGAAAGTTGTTAATATCGTTTAATAAAGAAAATCGATTGTTTGTAGTAACTTTTGCGTAAGAAGGATTATTATATATATGTTCAGCTTCTCTAAAAGTTATGTTTTCACGAGCCATAATCTGTTTAATGTTTCTCTGCTTCGTATAAATTGGACATTTCCGTGAGATTGAAGGGTGCTCATTATTTTGACAATAAATACACCGACTAACATCTGTACACTCGTCATCATTATGATTCGTGTCAGTACATTTTTTACATCTACTGTCTTTAGACTTGCATTGCCTAGCCGAGTGACCGTAACGTAAGCACTTAAAACACTGTACAACTGGCTGTACATAGGGCTCAACAGTAAAATTACATAAATTAATTTGAACAGTCTGTGGAATTTCGTTACCCAAAAATTGTACAATTATCATCTGTCTATTTACAAAACATGAATTTCCGTCTGTATCCACTACCTTACGTTTCATTCGCTGTACACTTACCACTTCTTTAGTTGAAATTATTGCATTTAACAAATATTCTTCAGAGAAAAAAGTATCTACCATTCTAACTACACCCTTCTTATGGGTGTAAAACTTTGGAATATATGCAATCAAATCGTTTTTAACTATAACATCATTATTAACTAACGAATTTGCAATTACTAAAGATCTAAATATTACTTTAACCCTATTAATACCCACAGATTTAATATCCAAAACATCGTTTTTCAATGTATCAACCGTCATCAAAAAATGTCCTATTTTAATAGGAAAAAGTCTTCCAACATTTTTATTATTGTGCTCAATAAACACAAAATATGGACCATTGTCACCTGGTCTATAGCGATTCTCTAAATCTATCATACTCGTAACATACCTGTTTTCATCAGCTTTATTGATCTCATTTTTTTCTTTATCAGTCCTTACCTCGGGCGGCTTGTCGCCGCCCGTTTCCTCCCCCATATTTTAGGGAAATTTCCTTCTCAGTAATCAGAAACTATAATCGGCTTAGCAATAAAACTATAGAGAAAGGATCCCAAATAACTAAAACCGATTACAAAGGTTTTTCTAGCCAAAAACGCAGAAAATATCAGCACCCAGATAAAAATTCGACTCTGACAGTGACGTTTTTATCTGACCCTCCATTTACTTTCTTATCCGTCTTTTTCATCAACTCAGTTTTCATTTTGAAATTTCTATTTCATTTGTTTTTCACTTATATCTTTGCAAATTTGTAGACTACATTTCTGATGGATTTCTATGTATCCGTGTTTTTTTTTATTTTATGCCCTATTGATTTATTGAATAAAATATTTCAGTGGCGGCTGGCGCATAAGTGCGGTCTCATCAACATTTCACAGAAATTATTTTAGACATTTTAAAATAATACATAAAATATGTATAGTGTGTGTGCACTGATCCAAAAATATTCAAAAATATTCAATAAATTATAATTGTCGATAAAAATTTTTATTGAAAAATGAAAAATAAACTACAATATACTTTTATTTTCGGAAAACCGGAAGTACACCATGGCGTCACATAATAATTGGATCTGTTCTAAAAATTTCTTGTTCGAAGTCTTTAAACAAAAAAATCACTTCAATATCTCAAATAATGACTAAGAGCTGATGGAATGTTTAAGAGGTATAGCAATAAAAAAATGTTAAGATACGCCACTGGTTAATTTAGGTTTGTCTTAATGCAAACACAAGAAGTATTTAAAGATAATGAATTACCATATGTTCTTCCTTAAACGAGTTATTAGTAATACATTTAGACATTTTGACATTTTAATAAAAGATTTTTCTACAAAAATACAGAATAATTGAATCAGTTATAATAAAGTTATTCCTTCTAACTTTTACACAGAAAAAAGTCAATCCGATATCTCAAGTAATAACGAATACAAGAAAAGTGGGTGGTACTTTTAAGTGAACCATCTTGTACATTAGCTGATTTATTTTCATCGTCCTGGTATTAAATTAATTGTATCAAAGTGGGTTAATAGCCAATATAATGTTTGGTACAATACTTGCCAAAAACACATTTTTTACTTCTTAAGTCACATACAATGTTATTAAATTAATAATACAGGGTCTTCAACAATACCCGTATCCAACGTGACTAAATTGATGTCATCAGTTGGCTAAAAGTAACATTAATAACTTTAGTAGTAATACTAAAACAATGTCACTAACCTATTTAACAAAACTGATACTTAATGTGTCATATAAAGTTGCTAGTTCTAGGCCAATTTCTAAAAAATTCTCGTTTTACCAGATCATGTGGAATACGGGTACTGTTGAAGACTCGTTATAAATAGACATTTTCTAATATGAAAATAATAATCTGGTATGATTTATTTTAGCTCATAATAAATTACGTGAAAAAAGAGGAACAAATAATATAATCGTTAAGATGATTAAACTCGTCAAGCTAACATTAATAGGAATAGTAATTGTTGTAAAAGTGTGCATGCTGGTTAAACTAGTACACAGCTTCGTTAAATTCAAGTACATGATCATAGCTTTTGGATACTTGTTGTTAAACGCTGCAAGAGTATGGATAGATGCAAAACATTCCAAACATCATAGTGATGTTGTTTATTTGAAAGATCATACTCACCATTATGATTTAGACGATGATTGGATACATGATGACTGGAATCGGGAAGATGCCGATAGGAGTGAAGGGACATTTGGAAGTTATTTAAGATCAAATTCGTTTTATGGACTAAAAAAGTGATTATAAATTTAAGTAGCACATAGTGGTGATATTCAGATGATTTAGAATGGATATTTTTAGATTTAATAGTATATATCTAGTTTTAGGTTTGTTTTTAATTTGCCTTATTGGTTTTGAATAATTTTTAAAGGGTCTTGCGGATTGTGTTTTGTCGAAATTAAAAACATTATGATTCCAATTACAAACATTTTTACAGGATGATAAAGGTAAAATAATATTAAGTACAAAAAATATTAGAATAGAATGTTCTTCATTGATTTATTTTTTAAATACAACAAATAATAAGATGAACAATTAAGAATCAGAATATTATTTATTATTAAAGATAATACCTACTCACCTACTTTTTTTGGAATGCTATCAAAATAGTACAAAGTAAATAGAGGTAAGATTAGCGGGGTTATATTATGATAAATAAAATATATTTAAAAAACACAGCAATAGTCGTGTTTTTCAATTTTTATATTTTTTACAAAATAAAAAAGGTCGTAAAATCCAAAGTTGAGCCCTTAATGACCTGAGCCATAAAGGCTTATGTTAAGTGAATTATCTAATAAAATATACATATATGCACTCACAAAAAAAAACAAAAATAATTTAGTTATTTTGAATAACATATAATAATTGTTAAAAATAAATGTATAGGAACTAGGTATAAAAATAAATGCTAACAATTTTATCATCAAATCTATTATAGTGCAACAAAAGTGGTTGGTCATGATGGTCATATCGCACGAAAAATCAAGTTTGAGTTCAATCGTCTGAGTGCGATTCGCACAAATCACTCTAGTTTCACAGTATATTTTTTCTACGACCAACTAAATAAAATTACAAAACTTTAAAAAATAATTTAGAAGCTAATAAGATAAAATTAATATTTTAAAAATATTTATCACAAATATATGATTTTATGATTTTTACTTATCTCTAAAGGCGAGTACAGATCTAAGCACGTATGCATATGAGGCAAGCCGAGGCCGAACCGAATGCCTCGTGCGACGCATTTTGTATACACGAATGGTGGACGCACGAGGCGCTGTTCGTCACTGATCCAGTAAATTCGCGAGCACGCAACCGTATACCCAGTACATTCGTAAAATTAAAACAAAAATGAAGGATGAGGATGACGTCGCGGAGTTGAGTGCATATTTTATCCGACACATTAAAGAAAAAAAGAGAGAAAGGAATCGATGACCGATTTCCAGCCGAGGATTTTCTTGTTTTATGGTGTTGTAATAGAACTAAAATAAAAGAAGCTAAACGTTTTCCTGGTTCCACTCCATGCAAAATAAATTCTAAAAACTTTCTATAATCTATACGGTGCTGTGCATCCAGACTGAGCACGTACTGTGCATTGCCTCCCTTTGATGTACCGCCAAAAAACAGATCGGGGCGAGGCCGTACGGCGCACACAACGAGGTAATTTGCCTCGCCTCGGAGGCCCGTCCACATCTGCATGATCATGCGTCCTCGGCTTGCCTCATACGCGTACGTGCTCAGATCTCTATCCGCCTTAACATAATACCAACAAAAAAATATTCTCTACCGGGATTTGAACCCCTGACATTCTAACCAGGAACACATCACTTAGAGTGTTACACTTACATAGGATTACATAAGATTAACAAGTGCGATATGTCAAAAAAATGGTTTTTTTTATTTACAAATGAGAAGAAATACTGTAACTTACACATTTCAAATTAAAACTTTTGAGAACGTCAAATTAGAGATGATATACATTTTTCATATTTGTGAAATTTTTTGTTATCACATAATAATTTTTTCCCACGACTCCTTTGGAAAGGGTCACAGATCGCACTATTTAATCTTATAGGAAGTGCCCTATATCACACACGTGTGGATAAGAATATAATTTTTACCTGTGTGTAAATATGAATTTACTTTTCGCATCCGTCAAATATGCCGGTAAATTATTAACATTAATTTTTATATGTAGATCCTAGATTCTAGATATTTATTTTTTAAAAATTATTAAAATAATTTTAAAATAACTCCATTATTTTTGTTTTTTTTTCTAGTCAATATACATAATATTTGATTAGATATTTTATGTGACATAAGCTGATGGTTCAGTTTATAGAGGGTTCAACTTTATTAACTTAGCATGTCGCGACCATGTCGAGACGTGGGTTCAATAGCAATCTCGTTTTTTCATTTTTTATTTTGGAAATGTATGAAAATTGAAAAAATGCGACTATTGTATACACTTAATCGTTCCGTTTTTTATTTTGTACTATTTTGATTACTGCTCTAAAAAAAGTAGATAAGTAGATAATCATCTTCTTCTTGTTCACAGTTGTTCATCTTATTATCTGTTGTAATAAAAATAATAAACTAATGAAAAACCTTATTGTGTTTTGAACTCCAAATTTAATTACAAAAAATGAACAAAAATCATCTTAGTTTATCTCCACTATGGAAATAAAAAAGACTGACTGCAGTATTTGTGTTATTCATTTTAGTGATCTCAGCAGATAAAGTTTATTAATTTTTTTATTTTGCAAAGAATGATGTACTTGCTTGCCATAATTTCTGATAACATTTTTATACAGATTGTTGTTAATTAGAAAATAAACATTATTTTACAAAAGTTGGTAAAGCTTTGATTTCATGTCATATTATAGTCTCTTATAAACATAAAAATAATTTTTTATATAAAATTATAATAATACATGACTAATTATTAAAGTTTTATCAAGTGTTTCATTTAGGACTTCCTCAATTTTATATCATTAGGAATGGGACGTAAAACAACTAAAGACGATTAAACGAAATATGCTTTAGTAAAATGTTACTCGTTTCCGAAATACAGGGTGTTAATAAAATTGAAAATTAAAAAATTATTAATGGCTATAATTTTTTTATTATTCAGTATAATTTTAGTAACTTTTTTGGTTTTATAATACACCTAACAGCAAAAAAAATAGTTAAATAAACGTTGCCAGTGGTGTACCGCATGGGTAAGTAACTCCGTCATCCCTTCTAAAATATACAAAACAGTCCAAAACCTTATTTGGACTATAATTACAAATTTTTTGATGTTTTTTAGATAAATCATGTTGTTGGAAACTTATAAAGTAATTGGTTTTTAATATATTCTGAAATTCTGAAATTCTGAAATTCTGAAATTCTGAAATTCTGAAATTCTGAAATTCTGAAATTCTGAAATTCTGAAATTCTGAAATTCTGAAATTCTGAAATTCTGAAATTCTGAAATTCTGAAATTCTGAAATTCTGAAATTCTGAAATTCTGAAATTCTGAAATTCTGAAATTCTGAAATTCTGAAATTCTGAAATTCTGAAATTCTGAAATTCTGAAATTCTGAAATTCTGAAATTCTGAAATTCTGAAATTCTGAAATTCTGTAATTCTGAAATTCTGAAATTCTGAAATTCTGAAATTCTGAAATTCTGAAATTCTGAAATTCTGAAATTCTGAAATTCTGAAATTCTGAAATTCTGAAATTCTGAAATTCTGAAATTCTGAAATTCTGAAATTCTGAAATTCTGAAATTCTGAAATTCTGAAATTCTGAAATTCTGAAATTCTGAAATTCTGAAATTCTGAAATTCTGAAATTCTGAAATTCTGAAATTCTGAAATTCTGAAATTCTGAAATTCTGAAATTCTGAAATTCTGAAATTCTGAAATTCTGAAATTCTGAAATTCTGAAATTCTGAAATTCTGAAATTCTGAAATTCTGAAATTCTGAAATTCTGAAATTCTGAAATTCTGAAATTCTGAAATTCTGAAATTCTGAAATTCTGAAATTCTGAAATTCTGAAATTCTGAAATTCTGAAATTCTGAAATTCTGAAATTCTGAAATTCTGAAATTCTGAAATTCTGAAATTCTGAAATTCTGAAATTCTGAAATTCTGAAATTCTGAAATTCTGAAATTCTGAAATTCTGAAATTCTGAAATTCTGAAATTCTGAAATTCTGAAATTCTGAAATTCTGAAATTCTGAAATTCTGAAATTCTGAAATTCTGAAATTCTGAAATTCTGAAATTCTGAAATTCTGAAATTCTGAAATTCTGAAATTCTGAAATTCTGAAATTCTGAAATTCTGAAATTCTGAAATTCTGAAATTCTGAAATTCTGAAATTCTGAAATTCTGAAATTCTGAAATTCTGAAATTCTGAAATTCTGAAATTCTGAAATTCTGAAATTCTGAAATTCTGAAATTCTGAAATTCTGAAATTCTGAAATTCTGAAATTCTGAAATTCTGAAATTCTGAAATTCTGAAATTCTGAAATTCTGAAATTCTGAAATTCTGAAATTCTGAAATTCTGAAATTCTGAAATTCTGAAATTCTGAAATTCTGAAATTCTGAAATTCTGAAATTCTGAAATTCTGAAATTCTGAAATTCTGAAATTCTGAAATTCTGAAATTCTGAAATTCTGAAATTCTGAAATTCTGAAATTCTGAAATTCTGAAATTCTGAAATTCTGAAATTCTGAAATTCTGAAATTCTGAAATTCTGAAATTCTGAAATTCTGAAATTCTGAAATTCTGAAATTAATTCTGAAATTCTGAAATTCTGAAATTCTGAAATTCTGAAATTCTGAAATTCTGAAATTCTGAAATTCTGAAATTCTGAAATTCTGAAATTCTGAAATTCTGAAATTCTGAAATTCTGAAATTCTGAAATTCTGAAATTCTGAAATTCTGAAATTCTGAAATTCTGAAATTCTGAAATTCTGAAATTTCAATTTTCAACAAAATAATTCACCTACAAATAAATAGCAAAAGTCAGATTTTTTTTTCAAATAAAATAAGAAAAATGTTCACTTAAAGATTTCCTAATACATTAAATGGGTTTTTTCTACGATCACTATCCAAGGTAGGCTTTTGCGTTTCGAAATACAACCATAAAGTTTAAATTCGATAAATAATAATAATAATGATAATATTTTTTTTGAATAAAAAATATTCAAGTTATTTGTACGTAGTTTGATACTTTTTTATTTTATTACCCGAGTTAAAATTGATTTTGAATATCAACTCGTTTTTTCATGATTAACGTAGATATAGGCAACACATTATACACTACTTACAAATTAAGTTTTTACATCTATTTCTTAGAATAATAATGTGATCGTAGAAAAATATTGTGTGCATTTTGAGTAAAAAGTTCGTTACTGCTTTCGGAAGATCTATCTTATGTGGCAAAGTATCACTTTTTCTCTTAAAATACAAATAGCTATTGTAGGATCGAAAATATAGAAAACATTGCTTTTCATAATTTAGTTCGATTCTATTATTTTTTAAATTTAAGTAGTAGCATTAGTTTTACTAATGAATTAAATTAATTAAAACAAATGAAAATAAGGTCTAAACAGTATTTAAAACCTAATAAGCACAGTAGTAGTATTTATCCATGCACTATTGCTCAACCACTAAAGTAGTAATTGAAACAGAGCACAGCAATATTATTTTAGCACCGCTAACAAAACTTAATCCTTTCTTAGAGTTTTGTTTACGTACTACCTATATAGTCCAATAAAAGGTAGAAGACCCAATAGATGCGCGGTGTCCGGTTTGAGTGACGAAACAACCCTTACGAGAATGTATCCTAAAGTTTGTGGTCATAGAGGTAACCCCTATAGGTGAGGGCGATAGAGGTAAAGTTACCCTCTAAATTTTCCTATTTTTTGTAATTAACTCTAGAGAAAGTAGTTAGGGGTAAACAATATATCATCCCTTTGGCAAGGTGAAAACTACCCTTCATTAAAAAACCCTTCGTGGACATAAATGAGTGGAGAAACAAGCAAGGAAAATAATGATATAAAAAAAGACAACAATGAATTCCCGCTTTTTCTCGGTTTTATAGAGAAGCTTAAGTTATCAGTTCTTCAATGCAATACCATACTAACTCGACGTCACAGTCTGACTTGATATGGCCTTAAGGGCCACCTGGCTGTCTGGCATTATTTGGATCTGCTTATTTGAGATAGCCCTCCCATTGTTTGTTCCTGCACATTTCAAGATTGCATAAACCGCAGCCTGAAATACTGAAGCTTGTCTTTCTATTGCCGAGCTAAGATTGATGTTGGGGTTTTTGCAGAATACTTCAGCCCCAGTGCCTTCCGCAGTCCTTAACCCGTCTGTGTGCCAGATATGTTTCTGTCGTTGGGAACTGGGTTCCCTTATAGTCTGGTATTAAAACCTCGACTGGAGTATTGAGAAAGTAACGTTTGGTTATGTGATTTGTTATCATGTTCAAGCACGTCCCCTATCACTAATCTTGTGATTATGTGACTTAGTCTAATGTTAAGATTTCCCAATGTGTTCTCTAATCTGTAAGCACCTAATCTTGCCTCCCCTTGTATCACAAAGTGAAGTGGTGCTAAGACTATTAGTGCTTCCATTGCTGCTGTGGGGGTTGTTTTCATCGCCCCCGTTATTCCAAGACAGGCGAGTCCTTGTATCTTGCTTAGTCCCGTTATAGCCGCATTTTGTTGTGTCTTTGGCCACCACACCAAAGATGAGTATATTATTATCGGTCTTACCACCATATTGTACGTTATCATTGTGTTACTGTTGATACCGAAGGACGGTATAGGGTGTTTGAGCCCTCTTCTCAAGACTACAAATTTGAAATCTGGTTAGTCTTGACCCCGCGGTGTCTCGGGACTCAAGTGAGAGTAGCTATGCTTTTCTTGCCTAGCTTTGTTTAGTTTTTCTAGACACTTACCCAAAATTTCAGTGTACTTGGTTGTAGGCCTATACACGCCTATTTCAGTTCCTTCGATGGTTTTGAAATCATCCGTATACCGCTGAATGACATGCTGTTTGTCAGCAGGCAGAAACGATTAATTATTGATTAGGTTGTTTTTAAGTTTTTTGTTAAACTGTAATTATATCTCATTTCGTCCTGTGGCATATCCCAAGTATTTAGTCCCGAGCTAATAGACTTACGGTTGAATATTTGTTCCTGAGCATTCTTTATCTTGCCAACAATTTTGTTCTAATAGAGACGATATTCTTCGAGGAAAACGATTTCTAATTCTTATATTATTATAGTTCAATGTTGTATAAATATTACAGATTGGAGACTCATATTTTGTCATGATGTAACCATGTCCGGATAAGTCGCTTTTAGCCACGTTCTTTACCATTAAAAGTAGAGGTGTGAGCTTTAAGATCCCCTCCATTGCGGATGTAGGATAGGTTCTCATTGTACCGGTAATGCAGCAAACACAAGCTAGTTCTATTACCCAAATATTTCTTCATGTATATATCCGTATATACATCTTGCTATTTACATTCTTCTCAGAGTAATCATCCCCATCTTTTTTGTAGATAAGTAAGTTCTTATGTAAGTTTCGGGGTAATAAATTTGTATTGGGCCACATAAGAAACATTTGCAAAATCCATACCAAACTATCGTGTTTAATTATTATAAATGGAATCAACTCTTGGTTTGGCAAATTAACGTGGCAACAAAATCAGCAAATGTGACAAATAATATTTTTTTTTAAGTTATTCTTAAAATGATTTGTCGTAAGTACCGTAGCTGAACCGTAATCGTAAAAACTTGAAAAAAAAACTATTTTTGATCATAAATTGACTATAAAATTATACAATTTGAAATTATAAGAAAGGATTAAGTAGGGCAACATTTAACTATATACCATATACTAATGTCTGGACAATTTATAGGTGACTCAATAAAAACTGTAAGTCTCTTGCCAAAGAAAAATAGGATGATGACACTGGTTAAGTTGATGATGATTGGAAAAATTCTTAAGGCTAAATTCGATATGATGCTCAAGTTGTATACGGCAGGAATTCAAACGAAGATATTTTTCGTTCTTTTGTCCATTTTAGCATTACAGAAGATCAAATTTTTTATGGACTTGAAAAAACACGAACCACATAAGGCTATTTACTATGAACATGCGCAACATGATCATCACTACGATGACGCATCATGGGGACATGAGGAAGGTTGGTGGGGTAGATAATAAGCATACTGTACAATTTTTGTTTAATTTTTTTTATTTCATGTAAATTAGATTTAATCACTGAACTGTTAAAGTTAAAATTTTAAAAACATTGTTTTATCTGGATAAAATAATTTGTAAATTTGTTTAAGATAAAACCGCTGTGGATTCTTACCATGTTATCTGCTTACCTATAAAAAATTAAAATCCCAAATAGTGGTCACTGATTTCCAATGTTAATGTTCAAATTATTTTATCTTCTTTTTTGACAAGAATTTTAATTGATATTGTTTCATTTTTACTAATGAACTAAAGTCTAGCAAACAAATAATGAAATTAGATGTGTTCCAAAAATCTCATCTTCTAGTCGGATTGTAATATGCGATTCTTGATGATTCATTTTAGTATTTGTTTGTTAGATTTTAATATTAGTAGATCGTCCAGCAAAGTGTGCAAAGCGATACTCGTCCCACGAGTGCTGAAGCTTGTATCACGAGTCGCTATCGAGAGTGAAAAGTGCTTTGCAAACATTTTGCACACTATTTTTTTCTGCGACCACAGTTTTTAGATCTTAAAAATGTAGCTGTGTTTTATTTAATTGGACAGTGCGATATTATTTTATGTATAGAGCTGGTTTATTTACGTATATAGTCCAATCATACGGTGAAAAGAGACTTTGTAAAAATGGTGAAGAATTTTTTAGTACAATAATCTTTTTTCCGAGATAAAGTTGTAAGTAAAAAACAGTTATAAGTAGTTGTTTTGTTTTTCTTAATAACTTTCAAGCTATGTGTTTTTTATAACAACGTCCAGGTAAAAATAAAACACTTTTATGACCTAATATTATTTTTGCTTAAAAGAACGGTTTATGCCCTGGCAGAGCTTCGGAAGTAACCGAATTTTCCAACCTTGATAGGTACCCATTTGAAATATTACGCGCCCACCTTCCACCCACACTTTGGCTAGGTAGCGATAGGGACCGATTTTTTTTACAAAACTAATTCATCTCTTTTTGATAACGAAATGAGGTCCCTAGATTGTGTAATGTGGAGGATCAAAAATAGCCGAATAAAGAAGATGCAGAAAATGAAGACACTCAGAACTACCATGTATCGTATGGAATAACAACTTGCATTAAAATTGTAATCTTCAAATTATTTTACATTCACAAAAAAGTCAGTTTTGTACCTGGTTTTTATTTATAATTTTTTCCCCGAAAAAATTCAAGGTGGAAATATTCAGTTTCGTTTTCAGTTCTGTCAAAACCATTATATAAGCCACTGAAAATTTCTTCTCCACTTTGGCAATGTCCGTATGACTGGACTAATTAATATCCATAATAGCAAAGTCTCTTGGCTTCTGTTTATATTAATGAACAGCCTTTTCTGTTTCTGTTTAAATTAATTGTTAGTTACATTAATTTATTGTTAGATTTTATAAATGAGTATAATTTATTTATTTATTTATTTGAATGTTTGTTAATTTATTTTATTATTGTAGTACTTTTTAGAGACTGACTTAGTGAGATATGTAAATTAAAATTTTCTAGTCTTGAAGATACAAATTTAGGTTGAACCATGTTTAAAAAGTAATAAAAAATTATTTTTAAAACTGTTTTTGATTTCACCTTGCTTCATATGGTTTAGAAACTATTCAAATTAAGTTAAGGCTGGACAGAACCAATATATTCGATAATTTCGTATGGGGAATTTGGGTATTTGTTTTCGAATTTTCAAAAAATTAATTAAAGTTAATTTTCGTTCTTTAATGTCTTTCGGTTCAAAATTTAAAGGGAGAAGGGACTTTAGACAAGCACTGTATATGATGTACCTAGCCAATTCAATTTTAACGGACCTCATATAGATTGTCCATTGTTTAAAAACCATAAATCAAAATTATTAGCAAAATAACAAACATAATTTGAGAGAAGAAATAGAATGATTTATATCTTTTGTATCCATACTGTCAAGTCAGTATTTAATAAAATATGTAAATGAATAAAAATTGTACTGGGTGCCTTAATAACGTATTTTTAGAAGTAGAATTGTAATAAAAAATACATAATCTTTTTAAACATGTTTCTTCAACAAAGGGTAAATGTAGCATGAATCCACAGTTAATCTAAAATTTAGGAACGCGAGACCGAGGCAGACGACAAAGGGTACCTATAAGGTACTATTTGGGAAGGCGAGACCGAGACCGACCTCAAGCAACGGGCAGCAAGCAGCAAATCCAAAAACGGTCTCTTCACGTCTGTAATTATATAAAACACATTTGGGAAGGCGCGATAGACGACAGCACTTTTAATACGGCAATATTTGCTGCTTTGCTGCTGTCGTCTGTCGTATTCCTCGGTCTCGCGTTCCCAAATGATAGCTTTAAATAACCGCAGTTATGAGCCAATAAGGTAAGTAGATAGACAAAGTTACCATGGTACCACTAGTACCAAAGTTGCCGCTAGATGGTATACCTGTCAGTGGTGGACAATTGAAACATATAACTCCGTTATTATTGGTCCGATTGAAATGAAGAAAACAGAGGAGTGTCGGGAATTAACGTTGAATAGAAAAATATTGGGCAGTAGCAATGTCAAAAGGACTTAAGCGTGTACCTCGGCTATTATTGGTCAGATTTAAACGACGAAAACGTCATTATGTAGAGAACATGGTATAGATTAACGTTGCATAGAAAAATCCAGGATTATTGTGACCGCCAAATTATCTACTGCGCAGAATCCTGGTGTCACTGACTGGTTTCTGAGCGTTGTTGGAGCAGACCTCTAGAGAATGTGGTATAGATTAACGTTGAATAGAAAAATCCTGCGCAGTAGCAATGTCAAAAGGACCTAAGCGTGTATCTCGGCTATTATTGGGAAGATTTAAACGGGGAAAACGGCATTATGTAGAGAACTCGAGAACGTTGAAGAGATAAATCTTGCGCAGTAGCAATACCAAAAGGACCTAATCATGTATCTTGGCTATTATTAGTCATATGCAAACGGAAAAACCACAATATGTAGAGAACATGGTATAGATTAACGCTGAATAGAAAACTCATCCGCAGTGTGAAAGGACCTAAGCGTGTATCTTGGTTATTATTGGTCGGATTTAAACAAGTAAAACGGAGGAGTGGGGAAAATTACCGATGAAGAGAAAAATTAAACGCAGCGACCTGCGCCTATTATTGGTCAGATTTAAACGAGGAATGGGAAGGTAACTCGCACCAACTATTGAATTTTAATCATTATCGAGATGTCAAGCGAAAAGAATAGACGTAGAATTGAAGAGTTTAATAAAAGTTAGAGAACTAAGTGAAGATATAAAATTATATGAAGACAAAAGAGAAGTTTTAAGAGACCTAATAAATTTTTTGATGTTTTCAACGTTTTTAGATCAATCAATACATACAAGGTGAAAAAAAATGTACAGTCAATTTAACCACACTTTCAAGGCTCAAAATAATTGGCCAGTAGACAGGTAAAAAATTTAACAATAATTATAAAAAATTTTAAACGTTAATAAAAAAAATGAGGATAATTTAGAATTTAATAAAAAAGAATTAGATATAGAAGTAAAAGAAGTTGAAATAAACACATAAATTGAATAGGTAAATGCAGAAGTAGAAGACGTAAAAATTAAAATTGAAAAGAGACAGATTCAACATGTAGGAAACGTAGTAAATACGAAGGAAAAATAAAATAAAATAAGTTATTGAAGAAATTAAGAAGAACATTAGAATGGAAATGGAAGAAAACAGAAAATTAAGTAAAGAGGAAAATAGAAAATAAAGAAGAATACTTGTAAAGCGAGCGTGAAAGATTTGTGTAAATATGAATTTAGGATAAATTTAAAACAAATACAGGAGGATGAAAGAAAATTTAGAATAGTAAATACAAATACAAGTAAAATTAGAATAAAACGAAAACAGATGCAAAATGAGTACGACAGAAAATTTAGAATAGATTGGGAAGAAGGGGGGAAAATATTTTAAAATCGTGGATTAACAGAAAAGGAAAGAGTGAGGACAAAAGTGAAAGAAAATATGTACAAACTTAGATAGGGGAAGGAAAATTTGAATTTTGATACTAGCTTAGAACACCCCTTGCAAACATTTTGGTTTAATTTGACGTCGAGACTACCTAAAATATGTATAATAAATTTGGTCGCAAAATTAGATTTAACCATATTTAAGGAAAATTTACGTTATCTCGACGTGGATTCGACATAAGTGGAGAATAAGACGACGTCGAAATTTGGTTTTATTGACCAAAATAGGTAAAATTACGCCTAAATCCACATTGTAGTAGCCTACTACGTTTGGTTAGTAATACTTCTCTAGGGAAATTTGACGTCAGTATAGCGTCAATTCGACGTTGATTTAACCAGCTTTAGGTAGAAACTACAAAGATTTTCAGATGACGAATGACTTCAAGTGCGCAAAAAGATAAATTTTATACTTATTTGGTATTTTTATCTATAGAAGTCGAAATATTGTAGGAAGTGACCAACACAACTAAAACATATAGGTACTTAATTCACAGCAAAGATTGAAAATAAATAAATGTCGGTAACAAAAATATACATATATAATATTTAATTACGACGAATAGGTTGCGTTTGTTAAAATTAATGCGAAGGAAATTTTGTCGTGCATGTTAACAGTTCTACTTTGAAAAATAACAATGGCCTTCCAAAATACTCTTTAATAAGAAAAAATATAAGAAGAAATATTATGATGTAAAAAAATTATAATAATATTATGAGCTAAAACTATGTTACATTTGTTGTGTATCACTTTAGAAAATCAATAATGTTTTTTTTTTGTAATTTTCATCCGTTCTTTTCTAGTTAAGTTAATTTAAAAAATTTGAAATTTGGAATCGTACTTCAATTATGTTAAGAAAATATGGCGTATTGTGCTTATTAGACTTAAAAGTTAATACCTTTAATAGCTTTAGACTAAGTTGAATTACCTTAAAGATGACGACATGTTAGTTAACTTTACCTATATAAAGAATTAATAACATAAGTTTTATCAAAAATTTATCTGTAGGTAAATGTAACATATTTAGGTCACCCTATTTTTGGAAATGCTACCTATTAGTAAATTTCAGCCATATTAAGTGTAAATTTTTATTTAACGTGTGGTGACAAATCAATTTACTGGATACTGGAGTAATTTGTTTATTTTTCACGTTATACTTCACTTGAGATTTAAAACGTTTGACTTTACGAAAAAAATCGAAAGTGTATTATTTATTATTTTTTACATTTATTTATCACTCTATCTATAAGGCAAGGGAATTAAGTTTACCAAGCAACGGTTTTTAAAAATGGCCGAAATTCTTAAGAATAATGACGAAGACAATAAGTGAACAACCTAATTGTTAAAATAACCTAAATAATATAAATTTTACAAATAGGTTATGTATGGCAGGTTTTAAATTGGTGGTTTATAGTCGAAATTACCTTGTAGTAGATTTTTCAGGTAATAAAGTTAATATTTATTTATTCAGGATGACTTTTAAGTCAACTAAATGAGTAATTGACTATTTGGTTAAAATTAAGTAGAAAAACAAAGTATAATTTTTCTACAATATCGGCCAAATATTACTTTAAAGTAGAGTAAATACAGCATCCAAATAGGTTACTTTATAGGTCTACTATAAAGACGATTTTTAGTTGCCAAACAGGTAGATGTTACCTAATTATGATACCTAATTTTACTTTAAAGGAAATTTACCTTTGAGGTAATTTTTGGTTATTTTTGTTAGTAGTTTTTCCCTTTCTGATTTGGTTAAAGTTACTTTTAAGCAGATATGTGTAAGAGGTAGATTTCTTGGTAAAATTTACGTAAATTTATACATAAATTAGAACCATTTGGTAAATTTAAAGTACAGGTATATTTTTCTAGTCAATTTTACGTAATACTTACCTCAATAAGTAGATTTGACTTTTACCAAGTCGAGTTATAGCTAATAATATCGAAAATGTTTGCTGGGCCGAAGTTAAATAGATACAGTTAATAGATTATAATTCGATAGGTAAATAATAGGAGAGAGAAGTGAAATTGAAGACATCTGGTAAGTAAAGATAAGAGTATAGAGCTGAAAATAGAGTAATTTGAGTTGGATGAATAATATTTAGGGAATAAATGTTTGTAGAAAAACTAAAATATAGTGGAAAGGCATTGTCAATGGATTAAAAAGAATGAATAAGCAAATTTAACTTTAACTTTAACTAAAATGTAGTAAATGGCATAATAATTTTATGTAGTAGGTATAGTTTTAGCAGTAATTATAGTGTTACAGTAATGAATAGTAAGAATGAAATTAACAATTTAAATTATAGAAGGATTGAAAATTTGATTTAGAAGTTTGGATATTTAAAATCAAAATATTTGATTTGGTGCTTAATATTTTATTTAAAAAATGTAATATGTAAACACAAAATTTAGGGGACTTGATATGAAAAATAGCCCGGTAGTGGAATTGCATAGCAAAATTTAGGTTGTCAGTATCAAAATTGAATTTAGAAAAAGGGTGGTTGGAAACTAGAAAATCAATTATGAATTAAAATCATCTTGTGAAGAGATGTCAGAGGGTTTTTTTTTGAAAATTGTCAGTGAAAGAGGAATTATTTTTGAAGAAAGTCCAAGAAAAAATAAGAAAGGTTGAATTTAAAAGAAAATGATAATATTAATATTGTAATCACATGAATATAAGATTTAGATTAACGTTTAAAAATCTGGAATAAACAAAGAATTTAAAAAAAAGGTAAACATAATTTTATTCATTTGGAGGTCGAGTAATAGCAAGAAGGAGAGCTAAGGGAAGGTAGAGGAAGAAAACTAAACAGAGGGTGAAGACAGAGCAGACATGAGCAATTAGCAGAAGGACAGTTGAAGCAGAAACGAGAAAAAACAGCAGTTTTTAATGGTAAATTATATTGTTAAAATTCTGATTGATTTTGTATGTTTTATCCTGTCACGTTTTTGAGGTTTTGTTTATCGATTTAACATTCATCTACAGGGTGATTTTATATTAGTGTACATCCTTTCAATGTTGATTTAGAAATTATAAAAATTCTTCAAACGTCATTGTTGCCCGTTTTAATTTGTTAACACAAGGGTTCGCTAGTCTCGAATTTGCACCATGCCTATCAGGTAAAACAGAAATTTACATGTTATTTTTAATCGTCTGTTTGATCGGGCCCCAATTTACATGTACCTACCCGGATTGGCTTTATTAAACATCCATAAAGAAAATGAAAATTGATATAGAGAAAATAATTAACACATTTGCTAACACTGGATCCCTCTAGTTATTTAATAAAAAAAAAAAGAATAATTTTAATAGTTTTATAATGAAAGAATTATAAGAATAAACAATCCTCATAATAATTTGACCACTACGTCGATGACACCGTAAATGTTTGCAATTTGATTTTTGCAAACATTAGTCTAACAGCTTCTAGTCGTTGATTTCGTTATTTTAGGGTAGGTATTTAAACACTTGTTTTAATACCTACATATATAATTTTAGATTTATGAAAGTAACTTTCGTTGGGCTCCCCCTTTAAAAATATGTTCTAGTTACGCTACTGCCTGTTTATAATTTAACATCTTAGTATACAAACTTTTCCATTTATTATTATCGAAACTATATATTAGTTGTTAATTTGCCACCCCAATTTGAAATTAAGAAAATTTTTAAATATCCAAGATCAAGGAAAAACATTGAGAACAAAATAGGATATATTTATATTAATATGCATGGTATACTGTTAAATTAAAGCTGTCTTAAAAATTGACAAATTTTTCTAATAAATATTAATTGCAAGCAAGATTATATTCATATAATTGTTTTTGGTCTACATTACGGTAATTTAAGCCTTAAGCTTACATCAGTCAAAATTAATGAATACACGAAAATATTAAACGTTCCCATCATCAATAAAATACATGTATCATGTAGGTATGCGGTACCATACCAATCACGTAATTTTGACATTAATGCTTAACGGAATTCAAATGAAGTTAGTGGGACAATGATTAGGTACTCTGTACAAATTGGACGTCATTACCGTTACCAAAAAATCATGAATTTGAATTTTTATAAATGGGAATAGCATACACGGCATGCATATTCATCATGGGATTAATCAAATTAACCAAGTCGAATAAATTATTAAAATATCGTAGCCTTTAACAGAAAATATACGAATTTTTTTTACTGCGGGAAAAGAGTCTTCAATAAGTCTTAATAACTGGTTTATTTTTATAGAGTTAACATCTGAGTATTGTTTGATACAAATTTAACTTATAGTTTCCTATGTAAGAGGATAGGACAAAACAAAACAGTCACCCTGTGCAGTGTCCCCTTGTGGAAGAGTACCTAACAAGCTGATATAATATTACGAAAGTATACATGAGAGAGGGCAAATCAAAATTTGGAGCACGAAAGAAACCCATTAATTAATATGCTCTACAATGCCGCAATTTTAATATTCTATAATTTATACATTGTTTCAATAAAAAATGGCATGTAATTGCAATGTGTGGGTTGTTATGGGCTGGTATTTTTTAACGTACTTCTATAAATATAAAATAGTTCTTAGAAATAGTTGGAAATAGTTTTCAAGTTTTTAACTTCACAGCTAAAACATTTTTTGACGTGCTGCCGTTGATAAACAGTGACACAGAAACCATGACATATCAAATTCCCCCACTATCATGTTACGATTTCAAAAAAAATGTTCGTTAAAATGAACCGGTTAACGTCAACACGTCAACGTCTCAGATAAACGAGGCCATCTTAGGTGTACTTAAAAGGTAATTAACAATAAATAAACTAAAAAATCTAAAATTGAGAAAGAAAGGCAATTTTTCTTTTAAATAACAAATTCAAATAGAATTTAGTGACAGTTCACCGAAAACACAGACTCAATAATTAAATAGTATATATAAAATAAAATAATTAACCCACAAAATAAAACACAGCTACCAAAAATTCCAAAACAAAACGCTATCACAGAGAACGTTATGAACGAAAACTGAAAACGTCAACTGTCACTATCAACCGTTTGTTCACACCGACCTTGATATTAAACTGGATGACTATATGACATAAACCCTACTCCTAATTTCTAAGCCGACCTAGGTAAAAAAAATGGTCGGTGCACATGACAATTTGGACGCCAGACTGTCAATTTCGAGCATTCTACTTCACGTTTTCCACGGGCGTACTACGATAAGTTATATTATTTTTTATTAATAATGCACTATTTTAATAATTATTAATATTGGAACATGAACATTTGTTTAAGCTGCGTATTAATCAAAAATCATTTTTAAGTGATTTTCATAAATTTAAAGGTGTCGTAGTTGAACGTAATAGGTGTTAAATTTGATTTTGATGTTCCTTTTTAGTGCATTTCGATACGTACGTGTGGGCGCCACAGTGTCAAGGCGGGACTCCACCAAACTGGGCTAGCCCGGCGGCACATGCCGCCGGCATAGCCCTCCGGCTTTTGGCGAAGAAAAATTTGAATAAAAATACTCTTCAATGTAGTCGGTATGACCCGCTGGCACAATTTTGCTAGCGGTCAAATGTCGGTAAAGATGAAAGGAATTTCTGCGGGCTACGCGAGCAAGCACGTTTTTTTTCAGTTAGTCTTGATCACAGATCACTTACTTTTAGAATGGAAATGGCAATGTTAAGATTCGAGACACTATTGTAGCGCCGGGTGATCGTTCTTTAAACTATTTGGACGAAAGTGGCGCCATCTCGCGGTCTCTTTAACACAAAACGCAGGAACATTCAAAATTGTCATTCAATATTTAGTTTAAAAGTGATAATCAAATTAAGATTTTTTTATACTAACTCCTTTTTTAACTTAAATTATATTTGTTACAACAAAGCAAAAAATGAGTAGTATGAACCAATCCTAACTTGACTACAAGTTGAAATATTTTATTATTTATTAGTACAAAAAATTAAAAAGCATGATCAACAAAATTAATTTATTAAAACAAAAAAAAAACATACAAATAGAATAATTGTGTTAATTAGCTCTAAAGTTAAGTCATTGTCCATAGAGGTTGAAGAGTTTTATCTAAACAAAAAATAAATATTAATAAACTTTATCTTTTTTGCAGATAATTTTTAGGGCTATAAACCCTAATAAGAAAATTTCGTCGTCGTCGTCGTCGTCGTCGTCGTCGTCGTCGTCGTCGTCGTCGTCGTTGTCGTCGTCGTCGTCGTCGTCGTCGTCGTCGTCGTCGTCGTCGTCGTTGTCGTCAAAAAGCATTATCGGATGAAGAACAACCAACTGTCTAAGCCCGGGCAAGCAGACACTTAAAATGCCCACTGCCCAGTTTGGTGGAGTCGAATTTAATTTCACGGCAAAGCCGCTGCAAGCCACGGCATAGTGATGTAAGAATACGTATCCAAAAATCCGTTGAATCCGAATATTAAAAGGATCCGGATATTTCGGAATCAATAGTGTAAATTCGAATACGAATTCGGTATCAAAAAGAACAGAAACAAAATCGTAATACACGAATCGAATGCTGCAAGTTCTGTGTTATGACAGAGCCGATTCGGGTTTTGCGGGTGGCAGCCGATACGAAATCGGAATCGTCTAGCGTTGTTGCAATTCATAATCGGTTAGTCGGCATGCACTGCATATTTTAAAGGTAACATGAAGTTATATAAATATTAACAAAATTCAGTTAATGAGAAATTTTGTTTCTGATATTATGATAAAAAACAAAATATTTGAGATTTATCTTGTGTTTATTATTCTTAAAACATTAAAAGCTCCTGTTACTTCACTCTCAAACATAAATTCTGCCCGGTTCCGAATACGTATTATCCGAATACTAAAAAGATACGGATATTCACAACACTACCACGGCATTTTGTGCCGGCGGCAAGACCGCAAGTGCCGCTGTGCTAGCCCAGTGCTCAGTTTGGTGGAGCCCCGCTTTCAAAAATCACCTCGCTATGCGGCTTGATTTTGTTGATCGGCTTTAGGTTTGTTCGGGTTTCCTTAAAACTCGATGCAAACCGTCTGAGAACTAGTGGAACAGTTCATTTCTAAAGTATACGTCGCACACAACTATTAAACTGTCCACTAGTCAACTAGTCCTCTGATAGTTTTCAATGTATTTTAAAGAACCCGAACAGACCTTTTGTTCTTCCAGTGTTTGTTCACCACCTCAAGAAGCCGCGAACAGATTCATCACAGTGGTAGCAAACACTAACGTCAGTGAATGACGTCATGACGCTTCCCCTCGAGCGGTTGATATCGAAAAAATGATACGGGTAAGAACCGTTTAATGCTCATTATCAATAATAAAAAATTGTTAAACAAAGTCAAATTATATTATGTCGAACATATCAAAATCATATACTTCATAGATTTTCCACTTGTCCGTTGACAATTTTTTTTCCTGATATCTACGGCGCATAGTTTCTGAGGTACCGATCATATTTTGGAGCCAACAACAACCAGAGTTCTTTCTCATTTGCACACTCGGTACAGCAGCAGAATGATGACGAGCCCGAGCGGTCCTCTATGTTATACCAACATAATCGGTTCTCTCACTCTGATTTAAAGATTGAATAATTTAGGCTTTAGCTTCACAACAAATACACTTTTATCAATAACTAGTTGGGGATGTGGTTAGTACTTTCAGAAAATCCATCATGACCTGATGACTTTAGTAATTTAGTTTATTTATATGATGTTTCGCATAAATACCGACAAGGAGCATGTGCTTGGGGATCCCAAAGTTTATTAATTTTACTCAACTTACCCTTATACTAAGTTAAATCTACAAATAGGTTAAAAGAGGAACTAAATCTGAGTTCATAGGACCAGAACCATTTCTGGACATTGCAAAGAGCATTTCTAAACAGTAGCGGCTGCTGACCAAAATATTGGGGGTTCACAATGATAGAATATATATCTCAGTACAGTAAAAAACTTTAAATGTTTTAGAAAGGTACCAGTTGTGGCTCGTGGGCACTAGCGGCAGTGGGGCACACACTGGAAAGGAATCGCGGGATTCGTTTTTCCCTTAGGAAAATAAGTTCTCCTCTTAATGAAAATTAAATATATTTCAAAACAAATTAAATATTACAAAATTGAAGATTAACTGCTAGGTACCGCTGCAGTTGTATACTATTTCTTATAGTTGAAGTCCATTCTTCTGAATTTTTGGCTAGCGAAGTGATCGATGACCAGATTATTAAAATTTGGAATGGACCGAATAAGTTTTTTTTTTTTTGATGGCTAACGCGCACAATCTATCTTGGCACTGTTCCTTAAAAATGTTTTAATACGTTTTAGTGTCGAAAAACATCTTTCACTCTCCACTGTGGTCATGGGAATTGTACACAGGATAGTTAGCAGCTCCACAGATTCCGAAAATGTAATTGACAAATTGTTCTCAAAAAACATTTGTAATAACGGTACGGCCCCATTGTGTTGCACAAAGTCATCTTAAGTGTAAGGTATGGACAGTTCGTTTTTTAACTTTAAGCTGTTAACGTTTGGAAATAAACTACACACAGTTTTAACGTCCTCATTTGGAAAACAACCTCGGTAGTCATTAAATTTTTCACTATCAAATAAACTTGCAATTCTATCTTTTTGGGTTATGAAGCCAGACTTTTTCGCCTTACTTGAAATATCCCTCTGTAGCTTGGGTATCGTACTGTTTCTTCATCCTGTCGCTGGCGATTTGAAGAGGCGAGCGGACCAATTCAAGGATATCGTCCATTTTTCTTCATAACTGGATCGCATAATCTTCACAAGCTACATCTTCTCCAGGTCGGCATCCTAACTCGAGGTCGCACGGTAGTCTCATCTTGCGCCCAAACAGGACCTTTGCTGTTGTTTGGCCTGTTGATTCATTGACAGCGGATCCATAAGCCATTGCCAAGAGCGAAAGATACTGATCCCAATCTCGCTGATGGTTTGAAACTACTTTTGACAGATATTTTTTAATGGTCTTGTTCATTCGCTCTACCTTTGGTTCTGGTTTTCTTCATGCCAAGTCTGTCACAGATTTCACGGAAAAGTTGACTTTCAAAATTTCTGCCTTGGTCACTGTGGATCTCCAAGGGCACTCTAAATTGACAGATAAACTCTTTTATTACTACATCAGCAACAGTTGCGGCCTCTTGATTTGGAATGGCATAGACTTCCACCTATTTTGTAAAATAATCCTTAACCACCAAAATGTATTTATTACCATCCTCGGTCGCGGGGAATCACCCAGCAATATCTAAGGCGATCCTCTCAAATGGGCTACCAACGTTGTATTGCTTCATCCTCCTGATGAACTGTCGTGTAACTGACGAAGTACTTCAGCTACTCTACTTCTTGGAATGACCAACTGTCTTCTGTTCTCGGAACCATCATCATTTTCAAGTACTCGCTTTAGCAAGCCATCTTCCAGTATAAAAGAGTCCAACTGAGCTAAATAGGACTTAAGTACTGGAGAGAGATTAGATACTTCTTGCCAAGTATGTCGACGATTTTCCTTTTTCCATTGTCGTATCTTCTTTAAAACGGTATCGTTCTCTTGTTATTCCCTAATTTTAGCAGGGGTCTACTCATTGTTGACTACAGTTGTTCTTAGTAGTCCACTTTCTTTAGATTTTGCTTTGTTGCAGTGAAAGCACTCTGCTGGACACGGTCTTTTAGAGAGAGAATCGGCATTTCTGTGACTTATTCCCGCTCGATGTTCAATCTTGAAGTTGTACTCTTGAAGTCGTTCAATCCATCTGGCGATTTGACCCTCCGGGTTCTTAAATTGCATCAACCACTTAAGGGCTGCATGATGGGTCCGGATTAAAAATTTCCTTTCGTACAGGTATTGGTAGGAGTATTCCACGCACTTTACAACTACCAGGAGTTATCTTCTTATGACGCAGTAATTTCGTTCAGGTCTCAAGAACACTTTACTAAAATAACCTAGTACTCTTTCTTTCCCTTCTTGAATCTGTGAAAGCACTCCTCCAATTCCCACATTACTAGCATCAGTATCCAGGATAAATTCTCTTTCTGGTAGTGAGTAGCCTAGTATTGGTGCTGTTGTTAAATGGTTCTTTAATGTTTCAAAGGCATTTTGGCAGTCCTCGTTCTAGCAGAATTCCTTCGCTTCTTCTGTGAGTCGTATTAATAGCAATATCTGCAAACTTTCTAATGAATCTTCGATAGTACGTACACAGCCCAAGAAAACTTCTTATTTGATGTTTATCAGTTGGTTGTGGCCACTATTTGATAGAAGCGACTTTTTCCTTATCTACAGCCAGGCCATCCTTACTGACTATATGACCCAGGTAATTGACTTTATTTTGGAATAGCTGGCATTTCTTGGGGTTAAGCATCAGTTGAGCAGCTTGAAGTCTTTTAAAAACATCTTCTAAATTCTTTAGATGTTCATCAAATGTTTTCCCCAAGACTATGATGTCGTCTAAATATACCAGGCATGTTTTCCAGGATAACCCTCACAATACGTTTTCCATAAGTCTTTCAAATGTCGCGGGGCATTATATAATCCAAATGGCATAACATTAAATTGCCACAATCCAGATCCGGTGGTAAAAGCTTTTCTTTGTCTACTGGGTCCATTTCCACTTGCCAGTATCCAGACTTTAAGTCTAAACTAAAGAATAGTTTACTTCCGGCCAATGTGTCCAACAAGGTATCGTCGATACGAGGCAGAGGGCATCATTGGTATCATTGTTCAACTGACGGTAATCCACACAGAACCACGTAGTTCCATCTTTTTTCTGGACTAGGACTACCGGAGAGACCCATAGGCTGGTAGAAGGTTCTATCACCCTGTCTTCCTTCATTCCCTGAACAATCCTTTCAGCTTCCTCTCTCTTGGCCTTTGGTAATCTTCGAGCTGATTGATGAATCGGCCTGGCATCACCAGTGTCAATTTTGTGTTTTAAGATAGAAGTTATTCCTGTTTTTCCTCCTTTTGGTACAAAAATGTCACAATATCGTCGAAGAAATTCCTTTATTTTTTTTGTCTAATTGACTCAGAGATTAACTAGCAACTGCAATCATTTGCTCAACTTTGTCGTCGGAATTATCAGAAGTTGTTGTCTGACGAATTATGGAAGTTACTGGTATACAAGCTCCGATTCTGGTCTCTTTCTTGATGGTAATTGGGTAATCATTCACGTTTATAAGACGAACTGGAATCTATTTAGTAGTCGTGACCAACACCTTTCCGATCGGAATTCCTCGTCCAACCTCTTCATCGTAGTTCCAAGGTTCCATCATGACAGGTATTCCTTCTTCCATAGTTTCACTTCTGCCAGGTACCACCGTATCCTCCTGTACAGCAACTGGCACGGTATTGTCCCCATATGGATGTAGGAATACCTCTTGGGCACCAACTTTGATCACTTTGTTTTTAAAGTCCAACTGAAAACCATGTAAGTTCATTACATCCATTCCAAGTATAACATCTTCTTCGATATCTGCGACAATAACAGTATGAGTGAACTTTTCTGTACCGATTCCCAATTGAACCTGGATTGAACAATGTATACTTTTTACCATTTACTTCGCCGTCTACGTATACACTATCATTGCGACATTTCAAAGAGGCTATCAGTATGAGAGGGTCTTTGGAACGGTTTTGGGTCGAAGCTCCCCCTCTAGATCGACCCGCTCTAGTTTTCCCGCGGTGTGTTGTCTTGGTTCGTTGTGATCCTTGGACGTTTGCAGGAACTGCGTACATGTCCTAGTTCACCACAATTCCAACACCTGATAGTCTTCGTCTTCATATTTCTATCAGTAAAGCTCTTTATCATGTTTACCAGTTGGTCGAGTTTATCTTCCTTTTTTTTTCTCTTTTATGGTCCTTACTTTACTGTATCCACCAGAAGCCTGTGTAGCTGCCTCATTTTCAAGGGCAGCGGACAAGACATCGACCATTGTTTTGTGACGGGCTAGACGAGCCTGTTCTTTGCATCTCGTGCTCACGGAGTCCATCAACAAATGTTTGGACTGCCAAACATTCCATCATGTTTTCCGGAACTGATGGGTAAGCAAAACTGAATTAAATATAAAAAGATAGAAATGTAGAGGAACGACTTATTAATGAGAAGTAACGAAAAATTTTAGTACTTTTCTGAAAGGTTTAACCTTGTAAAACTACGTTAGGAAATACAATTAAATCAGTCAGTTTTTTATTTGAACATGTGTAAATTAAAGCATATTCAAATTGCAGCTGTGTAAAAGCATGTTGATTTTAATAATTTTTTTGACACGTTTCAAATAGGGCGAAATCGCAATCGCTGTATTCATGCCGGGTTATTATTTCCTTGTTCAACTGATATTAAATTGAAAATCTTAACTTTAAAAGGGTCTAAAATGAGAATTTTTTATAAAAAGGTTCAATATACCAATCCTAATGTTTCTGAGTGCCAATCACAAAATAATTCACTTAATGGAATGGGATAAACATTGTGAATGTGCATTTGCGTGTGTCCCTAAAAATTTAATTTTACCCAAATTTTACCATGTTTTTGTTACTTAAACCCTTTTGAAGTGAAGGTCTTCAATTATGAATCTACAAATTTTCAGCCTCGTTTTCAACACGTTACTCGGATACTATGATATAAAAAAACTTCTAAAGCAATCGGTTCGAAAATGTCACAATTGAAGACTTTTTGAAGAGAAACAAAAAACATTATTCCACTTTCATTAGATTTTGTAGAAACGCTCTATATTTTACGGTAAATGTCTCTGTTTCTGTGTTATTTTTTTAGAAAATCAACATCTGTACCGGTAAAAAACAACACTTGGACTAATTGTCACAATTAACTCAATTCGGGTATTTTTGGACAGGTGTTGTTTTTGAAAGAAAGTCTTCAATTGCATTGAATGACGTTATTAAATATGTACATTAAACTATCAGACCTAGACACAGGTTGAGTCACTCTGTAAAGTGAAGAATGCTTCCGACAGGACGTTGCCTCTATCTTTATTATTTAAATGCACCATCCTCGTTGCCTTTCTTGGGTCCTATATAAACTATTCACCATTTTAAAGTCACGTAATAGTTACAGTTCCCGTGAAGGAAACAACTTAAGAACCTTAATCGAAAAGGTCTGAAAATTTTTTTTATCGTAAAAATGAAGACTGTGTTAGTTTTGTCTGTATTCGTATGTTTTGTGAATAGTGCACCAAAATTGAGGGTGGGTACAGTGAATTGTGATTATTTTTAAAAAGTGTAAAGTTTTTGAGATGTATAGTGAAAAAAATGTTAAAAAACAAATATTTTCTTGCGGTTGTAGTATAGGATAAAGATATTGATTCAATTTAATTAGAACAATATTTTTTAATACATATTCTTTTAAAATAAGTAAAAATACATATTAACAGCATTGTTAATAAAATTAAGTTGCCGCTTGATTTTTTTTTAAAATGTTACCTCCTTGTTTGTCTTTATGAACTCTGATAATTCATTTATAATATATATTAATCAGAAATGTATCTGAAGTGATAATTATGCTTTTAGTTGTATAAATGTAATTTTTTCTTTAAATATTGAGAGGATAGGCAGTTAAATTAGCATTAAATATGCTGGACCGCAAAATTAACATTTTATTTTCGTCCGGCAAATTATTTTTCTTGTTTTTTTCCCTTTTTAAACAAAGTTAATTTTTGATAGTATGAAATCAAATTTTGTTTCATTTTATAAGAAGTTTATGATTAAACATTATTAATTGAAATTAGTTTTGATTTAAACTTTTGTTATCGATAGTTCTCCGGTTAATTTTGCGGTAGAGTATTTCTAGATAAGAACTATAAAAAATATTTATTAACTACTCGTATTACAGTTAAAATTCTAGTAGTACTATAACTTGCGTTTTCAAAAATTTGTTTGTGGAATTTTCTTCATTTAAACTTACAGTCAACCAAAAAAAATAAAGGACATAATGAAAACAATAATTATCTACGGTGAGACTCAATAATCTCGCACCAAATGGAGAATGTTTTTGTTCTATACTATAGTTTCAAAATAATAGATAGTGGAAAAATTTTATGAATGTCTAACAGTTACCATATACAGGGTGTCCCATTAGTGCGTAATTGTTCAATATTTCAATTTGTGTTATAGATATACAAACAAGTTTCAAATAAAAGTCATATGGATTTAAAAAAATACATATTTTAAAAATATTTTTGGATATACAGGGTCTTTGCCTGGCAAATAAAAATGTATATTTTTTTAAATAGAACACCCTGTATTTTATTTCAGTTTTAGAATGATTTGGAAATACTCTATTTAACCCTAGAAAGTTTTTAAAAACTATTACAAGGTTGCCAAGCATTTAATTTTTTCATGAAATTGGCGAATGATGTAGATCCCAAATTAAATTATCCTAATTTAGATAGATTTACAATGATTTTAAAATTGTTTAAAATACAGACTTACAAGATAATAAAGTTAACGAATAGTTGTGTTCAGTGTTGCCGAATCGAAAATCTAAAATTTCCCATTGCTTAATCCCTAAATTCCTACTTTATCGACCCACGGTTTTAAAACTTACCCACTTTTTCCACCCACACTAAAATACATGTTTTCGATATATATATTTTCTAAAAAATATTAAGAATTTGCAAAATACTTTTAAATTACAAGAATTAAAAAAAGTATAAATCATTGTACTTGTTCAATAAATAATCCAAAAACCAATTGTTAAAGCATGTGCATGGGATTTTTTGAATTTTACAATTTTGATGCTTGATTATGGTTGTCCAAATGACGAAACTTTTTTCGTAATACTAATAACAAAATTATTCCATTTGTTTAAAATAATTTAGGTGACATAATGTTTTGTCACCACTGAACTGTAGTGATTGTCACAGATAGGCAGTAGGTATTCTGTGGTATTTTTATGAGAAAATGAGTAAAAAATAAAAGTATTCCTTTAAAAAAAAACCGATTATTGCACATACACTTTTTAAACAATCTCTAAACATATATGTTACTTTAAAATAAAAAATAATTTCAAAACATAAAACGTATAAGGCAGTTGAATATCAAATTATGCGTCACGTAAAACTTTTCAACTTTCCACTGGTCATCTAGTACTCGTACAGTTTTCAACATATTTCTAAAGATCCAGAAGAGCCTATTATGATGTGTGTCAGGTTTGATTTTCTTACACATCATTAACCTAATAAAGTAACAAATAAATATTATCTATTTATTAAAAAGAATAAACCCAAGATGATTAATTCGCAAAAAAGTCATTATAGGAGCAACTTCCCGAAAAATTCCCCAAAAATATTGCATTCACCCAAAATTCCCACCAAGATCAAAATTGCCACCCAAGGGGGAAATTTCCCCCCAAACGTCAACACTGGTTGTGTTAGAACAGGTTTATTTTATACAAAGTGTTTTAAAACATGTCCCAAAAATGGCCAATTTTAAATTCAACTCAATTAATTTTTTCAAATGCCGTGTTATAGGGTGTGGCAAAACGCGAGGTTACGATTTTCTTAATTTTTTAAATGGAATACTGTATATGTTATACCGCCAATTAATAACAGGTTATTCATCCATTTAAAAAATCATAACGTCACGTTTTGACACACCCTATATATAACATAGCAAATGAATGAAGTCTATTAAAATTGTTTGACGATGTGAAATCAATCAAATATCTATAACTTTTATGCTTTAAGAAAGTATAGATTTTATCAGCCCCTCGTTTATGGACCACTCTGTATATATAAAATTAATTCTTAAATATGATCATACAACTTTTATATTATTTTTTTTTCGTATTTCCAATAATAAAACAGCTATCGATCAATTATGAACTGATGGGACACCCTGTATATGTGTTTTTGGCGAACCTGTTGGTATGGTTGGATACGCAAATTTATAAGGAATGTTGAATTTGAAAAAATTCTGTATATTAAACTTAAAATTCTCCATATTTAAGATATGTTTTAAAACACTCTATGAAAAATAAACCAGTAACATCACCACTATTCGTTAGCTTAGTATCTTATAAGTCTGTATAGTAAACAATTTTAAAATCATTGTAAACTTACCTAAATTATGATAATTTAAGTTGGGGTCTTCACGATTCTCTAATTTCATAAAAAAATTAATTGCTTGGCAAACCTGTAATATTTATTAAAAAAATTTTAGGGTTTAATACAGTATTACCAAACCATTTTAAAACTGACTGAAAAAAATATAGGGTGTTCTATTTAAAAAATATACATTTTTATTTGTTAGGCGAAAACGCAACACTCTGTAAGTCCAAAAATATTTTGAAAATATAAATTTTTCAAATCCTTATAACTTTTATTTAAAACTTGTTTGCGTGTCTATAACATAAATTGAAATATTGAACAATTACGTATATCGAAAAAAGAATTTCTTGCATTATAAAACTTACGAAAAAAAATGTTTAAAATACATAATTGTTATTTTTGTCATTATATACCGTCAGATAGTGACAGGTTTAGGTGCCTCATTTTCGCATACAAGCCTCAAAGAATGATGAAAACTACATCGATTTTAAGTAGAATGAAAGGAAATTTACGAGTGGCTCCTGGGGCTAACATATGGAAAATTCGATTTTCCCTAACAAAAATAAAACGTTATTTGTTGCCCACATTTTCCACACAAGCCGTTTTCACTATATGAATAATTAATAGAACTAGGTTTGGGAAAACCAAAGGCTTTAATGTTGCAAGTGGCTAAAGGGTTGAAATCAGGGCGTAATCTTCTAAGGAAAAATCGAGATTTTACCCGATTTTTCCACACAAGCCCATCGAATGTATGAAAACTTATATCGTCACTAGTCCGAAAAACATATTTTCTTGAATGGCCCGAATGTATAAGTGCGTTTTGGGGTCGGAAATTTTTTCTGATAAGGAAAATCGAATTTTCCATGTGTTATCCCCAAGAGCCACTCTTAAATTTTCTTTTATTCTACTCAATATCGATGTACTTTTTAACCCCCTTCGAGGCTTGTATGAGAAAATGGGACACCTAAATCGGTCACTATCTGACGGTCTATTATATTCATACCTAAAATTAAAATTATTTAATTATTTGTCTCGCAGGTAAATTGCAATACTTAAATTTGTAGGTACCTCTTTTGATTGTAAAGACATAAAAATATAAAGACCACTATAAAACTTAATAAATTATACGTAATTTTCTTCACATTGACAACACAATTGAGGCCATCTATTAGCGGTCGATCAGTTTATTACAAGTTACCATGTGCCTGCGAATTTGTTTTCTCTCACATTTTTTACCTTGCAATAAAACGAACACGCTTGAGTTACACTTCATATAGAAAATGCAACGTCGGTAATATACACCCTGGCACAAAATTCCGCCACCCCAAAATTTTGACCAAGTTTGATGTTTTATAACTTTTTATATTTTATTCTATTTTTATTAATTTTATAGTTTGTAGTTTGTAGATTCATTCATTGCGATTTTGTAAAATTATTTAGGAAGTAACATTTTTCGTTTAGAAAATATTATACAGGGGTAAATCAAAATGTTGTTTTTTGTCGCAACTTCAAAATACCTTGTAGCAAAATTGAGGCGGATAATTTTGTTTGCATGTACTGTAATCTCAGATGTTTTCCAAATATTTTTTTTTTATTCATCCCTTTACATCATTTGTTATGTGAGCTACTTTTTTTTAATAAAATGCCCTCTTTTAATTAATGACGAAGCGATTATCAGTTACAGTGGTCATTCTTCTTTTTCCAGAGCCTTGCTGCCTAGTACAGTTTTCGTCTCTAAATACCTGTTCTAAGCATCTAGAACTGTACACCGCGTAATTCCCAGAGTACGGGCGACATAATTTTTAGTACAGCCATCCTCCATTAGAGCAACAATTCGACCCAAGTCTGCTGTAGTTAATACCATTATAACAACACAACAAATAATACGAAACTGTCATTTTGTCACAATAATCGCGTACTCAGCCAACTTCAGTAATTTTTAACCAATTAACGTTTTATTAAAAAAATGTCTCTTAAAGAAGAAATGAGATGAATTAAAAAACAAAATGTTTGTAATACATCTGAGATTACAGCAAACAGTATGTAAACAAAATTATCCGTCTCAATTTTGCTACGAGATGTTTTGAAGTTGCGACAAAAAATAATATTAAAATAACAAATTGATATTCGCGAACATTTTTCAGATTATACAGTGGATGAAGTAGTAAAATTTTGCGGAAAATTAACAAAAGTTTCAAACTTAAATAGCAGGATTGAAAGAAATAAAGAAAAACGGGAATGTAAACAAATAATAATTTTAGATGATTAGGTTAAACACGCGATTTGCGAAAAACTTCATTGGTATTTCTGTAATGAAATCCCTACTGTGACTAAAATAAGTGCCGAGTTTTCCAAAAAATATCGTGTCAAATCTTAAGTTGTAAATTTTCGTTATTGTAAGAGAAAACGTGATAGAGCATTATTGAAAAAAGAAGAAATCGTTGTTTGACGTAACAAATATTTAAAGGAAATTTAACCCAATGCGGGGAAACATTTATTATTTGGACGAAACATGCCGATTAAGGTTACATATACATATACAAAAGTTTGTCCAGATCTAGAAATTAAAAATCATTAAGTTGCTTTCTTACAAGGGCTCTCTAAAGGATTGAAATCACCTACAGCGAAAGGACGTCATTTAATAATTATGCATATTGGCAGTGATACCGGGTTTGTTGAAGGTGGGCTTAATGTTTTTGAATCATAAAATAATATAAAAAAAAGAATAAATCGTAAGAAAAGACACCCCAATTGTACCCAAGGTAATATTAAAACTTAATCTAAAAAAGAAAATTAAAACAGATTAAAAATTACCAAACTAACAAACAAAAATAACAATGTTAAAAGAAAAAAAATAATATCAATTAAATAAATACCATACTGCAGAAGGCATTGATCAGTGCTGAAAGCTTTAAAAAAACACAAGATTTTCATTTAAAAACTATCCGAATACAATCTACAGGCACCGAAAACCCCAAAAACCTACTATAAAAATTATAAATTAAGGTGCAAGAATTTAAAACAAAAGGAAGCCATGATCCTGACTTCTGTAAAGTACTATTATTAAAATATTACGATCTGAGCCAACTTTATTCAATGAAATATTAAATAACAAAAAAGTTGCTAGGCGTCAAAGTTGAAATATCTGTTTTTGGTAATAATTACAAAAATTTTTTTGTTAAATTTTTATCACTTTTTTCGACGGTTTGTTAATAATTTTTATTTACAACCATATATGTAATGTTGTCATTACTAACGCCCTCACTTCCCACCCTCAGTTCCCGCCCTCACTTCCCGCCCTCATTTCATCTATTCTAGATGAATATTTTTTATATTTAAAAAAATAACACATTTTTTTGACAAATTTTATAATACCTATTTAATGACAAACAATAAAAAACAACAATGAAGTAAAATACAACAAACTACTTATTGATATTTAATATTCGCGAATTTAATATCCGGCTTTATCTGACATTTATTTATATTGGTGACAGTTGTTTACCTCGTAATCACAGTAACAATATATTTACTTGATTATTCTGAGAAAACCGCGCGCTTGGTAATTTGTCATTAAATGTAATATTTTAGGTATGTTCAGAACGAAACAGAGATTTATTAACTTTGATCGAAATATGATGGTTGTAAATAAAATAGTATATAAACCTCGGTAGGAGGTTTCATTCCTGTGTCGAGATCATAGCTAACCTCGACGCTTCGCGTCTCGGTGATCTAACTAATCTCACGACAGGAACGAAACTCTTCCCACCTCGGTGCGTAATATACTATTTAAATCAATTGTGTATAATGACGTTTATCCCTACTAATATTATAAACGCGAAAGTAAGTTTGTTTGTTACGCTTTCACGCAAAAACTACTTAACCGATCATCATGAAATTTTGTACACATATTTTTGGAGGTACTAGAAGTAACATAGGATACTTTAAAAAAATATTTTTTACGAATGATAAAAAAATTGTTTGTCAAGAAATTTAAAAATCTAGCTACTTCAACGCCATCAAGCATTCCAGTAATGAAGTTTCAACCCTGAGTCACAGTTTATAGCTAAAGAATCAGTTAGCTCACTCAGACCAACTGGATGTTCCAAAATAACATCCACTCCAGGGATACAAATTCAGGATGCGCATAAGACTGCTGTTTAAATATAGGCAGTTGTCATAATATATTGTATTAGGAATTCCAAACAAATGAACTGCCAATGGGAAGATATGATATATTCAAGGGTTGCGACATACGATGTATTCTGTTTACAATACGTAAAATCATGAGTAATGAATTACATTTAAATATTTTATGTCAAACACAATAAAAATAATAATAAAAATAAGAAACCGCTTATAAATTTTTTTAAAAATTGGCAGACTTGGTGACTATTATTTCGAATAAAAAAAGCGTTCAAGATGCAAGACTATGTCTTTGATATGCCAGACCTTCTCACTGGCAGCTATTGTTTAACAGGTCGTTGGAATTTGAATAAATCGGTAAAGTAGTTACCCTAAACTTCCCTCGATATAGAAATTGCAAAAACAACACTTAAATTTTAATAATTTAAAATTAAAACCACCAAACCAAAAACCCTTTTTCACATTTCTCCTGATCCCACCCGAATTCTCATTTCGCGTCCACTCGATATTCCTCGTCACGATCACCGTTATTGAACAATATTGATTGGCTGCTTTTAAACTGGTCCAGTTACACAAACCAAAAGGTCAGTTTTTATTATTTTCATTCAAGGAGGCCCATTTTTAATTAAATACGAATCTTTTCAGCACTATTTTAAAAAATATATTTAGGATCTGTAATCTTTGGCTTCTAAAATTCTCAGATATTATTTCAAGTCGAAATCTGCCGACTTTTCAAAATAATTTTTATTTTAAAAACTGTTTACCCTGTATATAACTAATAGAAAGTATAACTGGTTTTGAGCCAGAAAGAAACCTTATCTCCATAGAAAATTTGAAGTTTTTCTATAAAGCCGTTTTTGAGTTATCGCGCCAACAGACTAACAGACAGATTACAGATGACAGACAGACCGACAGAATGGGGAACATGTTTTTCATAATCTATAGACCTTAAAACGTAAAAATCTGAAATAATCTCGGAAGGTGACTTTTTCACGATTACAATACTTCCCTTTTATAGAGGGAAGTAAAAAATGTTGTATACAGTTAAAAAAGAAGTGTCAACTAGGAATGACCCTGTATATATATAGCATCATGGTATTCTGAAAAAGGCAAAACATTTTTGAGTATATATATAAAAAAGTATAGTACCGATATAAGAATTTTAATTTTCAGTTAATGCCAGAACATTTACCTCCACCATCTTTACTAACCCTTCCGAGTAATGCTACAAGCATACGCACAGACATCAGTGATTCTTTCCATTGCGAAGGGCGAGAGTATGGATATTACGCAGATGTAGAAAATGACTGCCAACTATTTCATGTCTGCTTACCAGTTACCTACTCAGATGGTAGAAACCAAACCTTTAGGTGGAGCTTCATTTGTCCAGAGGAAACAATTTTTAACCAGGTTAGTGCCAATCAATTTTGTTCATGTTTTTGGACAAGGGAAAGAGTTAAGGGACTAGTAAGTCGCTCAACCTAGCGAAGGGCTTTTAATTTAATTAATATGGCGAATTCCTATTCTCTAAATTATTTCAAAACTTAAGTGTTACCTAGGCTGCTCGTAAGTATAATCAGTATTAGAAGTAATAATCCCTCATCTGACTGCAAAACGTGGCATCTCTTGTTTTTGCTTGCTATTTGTAGTTGTATAGAGGGGTGGAGGTAAACAACATGTATTACGTTCTAGTGGTGAAAGCTATCGTATAACCTGTCAAATTCCAATGATTGTTTCTTATCAATGGGTTTCTTCGTTTTTTTTTGGCAATAAGATAATTTGCTTCTAGAGGTCTGTCACAATAAAAAAATTCCTTTGCAAGCATTTTTTGTCGTCCAGTTTCACTACTTTCGATAAAAGTGTAGAAATTTCCCTACATCGGTAGTGCGTTTCCCAGATAGCACAAAGTCGTTTAAAAGACGTCTTTTAGACGTTTAGCATAAGACATCTTGGTTATTAAAATTAGTAGAATAACCTTGTAGTTTATAAAGAATGCAAAAAATAGAAATAAAAATATTTATTGATAAAATATCTATTAATCACAGGTCACTAAGAGTTATTTTCTTTGTAGCGCATTCGATCACTACTCTTTAGCCATAATTGAATTGATTTTTTTTCTTTGATTTGTAGTTGCCTTTGCCTAAAAAAAATTAGTTAAGAGCATCTAGTAACAGAAAGTTATACTTTTCAAAAGTTAGTAAAAACCGAAAGAACAATTATCTGTAAAACAAAACAAAAAATGTATTTCCTAGAATTTTAAATCAAAAAATTTTTATAATCATTTAATGATATGAGCTATTATACTTTAACTTTACTCAAAATCTAATAGGGGGTTTAATTATTCTTACTTAGAAGAAACAGGATATTAATGTTCTATGTATATAAACAAATATTCATTTATTACCTGTAGAAAGTATTCCAGGAACGTGCTACATCGGTAACAGAAACTATTCTTCCCTCTCTAGTTTTTGTCCACGCTTTTGGTGGCTATAATCGCGTATGCAATAAAATAATCAATAATCCACAATAACCTTGGGCCTAACAAATTTTTGGCTTGGGCCTGAATCTTCTTCTTCTTCTTTTTCTTCTTCTTCTTTTTCTTCTTCTTCTTTTTCTTCTTCTTCTTCTTTTTCTTCTTCTCTTCGTTTTAAATGGGCTCAATCCTTGGGGATTATTTACCCAGCACTATTTATTTTTTCAAATTTAGTTAAATAGAAAGGCTGCACCCTCGTGCATCAGATTTCTGTCTTAACTCTTCCACTGCACTTGATATTTAATTTTAATATTCTTTTCCAATTATTACACTGAATATTTTGTTTAATTTTGTAGGTATACTTTTTAAAGTCGGATGGTCACTTTTATACTAGATATTTTGTGATTTTTATGGGACTTCTGGGCTCCCGATTCGGAGACCGCCATTTCAATGTTGCCACGACGGTATCCGAATCGGAAGTCCGGCTTGAATGTAATGTTATGTCAAACGTCAAACTTCACTTCATTTGATTCTTCTTGTTCAAATTATGTAAACCGTGCAAGTTTCCGTCCGACTGAAAGACGTTTATAAGACATCTTAAAGACGTCTTTGAGCTCTCACATTAATATATGGATTTGGCAAGACGTCTTTAAGACGTCTTAAGAACGTTTTTTAGCTCTCACGTTAATACGTCTGAATTATGGCTTCTGCAAGACGTCTTATAAGACGTCTTAATAACGTCCTAGGACATTAAAACCAATCTAAGACACAAAATAGACGTCTTTCAGAAGTCGTGTGCTATCTGGGTTAATGAAATCTGGCCTAAAGAACTTAAAATTCGGATAAATGCCTAAACATTATAAACTTCTAGAATCGTACATAACAGAATTTACAGAGTGAAACAAGAGAAAAAATACTTTGAGCTAATACAAACTAAAGCAGGAGTGCTACAAGGAAGTGTTTTTAGACCTGTTTTTCATCTATTATTTACCTACGATATTCTAGAAATGATTAATGTCAAAACTGCTATATTTGTTGTTGACACTGCTGTTTTAGCAATCGATTTAGATAAGAGAGAATAAAACGCTCATTAACAAAACAAAATATTTATGTTGGTGGAAACTTGTTTATCTGTAACTACCATTTGTCATGCTCTATATTCTATGTCTACATCTTACAAATTGTTTTTTTAACAATAATTTTTGGGAAATAACATAATTTCTTCTCCAGGAAATGTTCACCTGCACTCGAGCAGACGAAGCCATCGACTGTACAGAATCACCAAGATTTTACGAGTTAAACAGAAACTTCGGAAGCGAAGAAGTAATCGGTGAAGCCGTTGAACCACCACTACCACAATCAACAGACGTTCACTACCTAGAAGAAGCTACGGCGGTACCTGAAGTTCCACAAGGACTAGGCAGGAATTTGTCCAGAAGGGGAGGAAACAAACGTGAACAGAGGAAATTGTAGAGTGGAATTTAGGTGTTGCTTTTAAATTGCAGGAATTTTTTAATTTGATCAAATATGACAGTCCGGGAGGTAATGTTTTCGATCAATTGTTTTAACATGACTAATGAGCGAAACAGGTGACAAAATCGCGGTGGGGATTGTTGTGAGCAAACGTTGAAAACGTAGAGAATCAAAAATCTAAAAAATGATAATAACAAAAATAAAATAATTAACTGCATTAAGAAGGGAGGATTGTACATCAAATATTTGTAAAAACCTAAATTAAAAAAATATTCATGTAAAGTCATTTTATGCTCAATGAAATTTATAATGCAATTAAAATTATAAAAACAATAATCAGCTATGTTTACAGTTGGGCTAAGGTACCCTCTAATGAGGAAATATATTTGTTATATGTTTATCAAATTTAATAAGAATTGTACAGTTTCATTTACAATCCAACTGACGATCGTTACCCCTTTTATCACCTGCCTATTATTTTTATTCAGTTTACTATACTACCGAATATTAAAATTTAACTGACTAGTTTTTCACTGAAATAATTTCATTATACATACAGTACGTTAATTTTCAATACTGACTCAAGGAGAACAGTACGCGCCATCCCACTAGTGGTAGAGGTGTAACTATGAGCCCAATCACGGCACGTAGACAGGCGATTCACGAGTTACTCACTTTATGTCTCTCACGTGCAAATATAATTAAGTGTATCATCTTTATTTTGCTGAATGTTGAATAAAAGAAAGTATGAAAAATAATAATTAATTTATAAATGAAAAAAAAAACAAGATTACAAATTTGATATATGGAAAATTATCAAAAGTAATAAAGTAGGTACCGTAGGACTTAATGAATTATTAGGAAAAGCTTAATTTCAATTTCCATTCTACAGAGAGAGAAAATTAATTTCATAACTACATAATTTTTTAAATATCTTCACTTAGGGAAAATACTTTGATTTAAAAATATGTACATGTTGCATGGTAGCAAAAAAAAACATGTTTTAGTAGATTTACATTAAAAGACGAAAAACTACTAGACTAATCCATTCATTCATAATGATTAAGTCCTTTTTATTGTAATCATGTTTATCTAAGGAGCGAGCATGAGTTTTATGAAGCAATCAGTATTTACGGCTACTGTCGTCGCTTTACACTGTTGTTACACTTCCAAAATTAATTGCGTACGTACTTTTCTGAAAAATACTGTATAAATATAGTAGTTGCAACGAGAAAAAATACATTAAACTGATAATAACTGGCATTAAGAATGCAAATATATTTCTATAATGTAATTTTGTAATTTTGTATGCTTTTTGTTTAGTCAATACCGAATTATAACCATAAACAATCCTTGTAACAATACTCTCCCATACTAAATAAAAAAATTTATTTTTGGAATTTCATGTATCGCCTGTTTAAATAAGAAAGGACTCCAGGTGTCGGCAGCTGTAGGATACAACCTGTATCTCAATAACTATGTGTAGTAGAATTTTGCAAAAATAGCTCTTGACAAAAGTGGTCAACAGGAATTGCTGTAAATTATTTTAAAGTTTCTAACTTCGCCACTAGATGACATAATGTTTATGGCCTAAAATAAACAGATATAACGAGTGGGTATAGTCAAAATTGAGTAAAATTTCGCATCAGATTATGATGATTATATTTATCATTGAAAATGATTACCTAAGCCTCCTAGCGTGGTTTAAAATTATTTTTTGGATTTTTTACTTTTTAAGTGATACTTTGCTCACAATCATATCCACCGACACTAAAGCAGCTAACGCTAATACTCGTATCTCTTGCTAGTTACCCAAAATCAATTATTAGTAACAATAATAAGACGGTATGAAATGAATAATAATTTCAATGTTATCTCCTGGACTATGAGCCTAATATTCAAAATAAAATTGCAGTACGAATCTAAACAAAAATTTACCAAATTGGTAATTTTTGGCAATGTTAACCTATTATTTATTAAAATTTTAATAATTATAGAAATAATCTACATGCTGAATTATTTTTATTGAAGCTCAAAAATAACACATTTATTTAAAACATTTCAATATATTTAGATTTCTAAGAACTTTTAGAAAATGTCCAAACAAAATTATTAGAGAAAAAAAATAATTAAATTGACAACAAATATATTAAAAAACATAAATTGAGTTTGTTATTACCAATAGAAACATTTTTTAAGGATTTACTGAAAGGAGTATCTTAAATTCATAATTAGTCATAATATAATTGTATAATGAAATAACGAGAACTGCAATTATTTGAATAAAGGTTCATATCTATACCAAATAATTTTACCCCAATGGCACACTGTTTCTGTATTTGTAATATAAAAATAGCATTTTTTAATGTTTAAAAAATTGTTCCTGGGATTCAGCATAATTCCATACTTTTCCATATTATATTTCTATTACTGTGTTTCAATTAATTGCCGTTGTGAGGGTACTAATATTTGTTAAAATTTACCATCACTTTTGAAATATGTAATATTTAAATAAAATGTTATACTTCAAGTAATTTATTTTATTAACTTTAAAAATTAAATATCTCCGTTACTATTAGAGGTATAAAAAATAATTAGATTATGGTAAGTCGTAATTTACTTTATATTTTAAAATTATTTTCGAATATATAGGATGTTCGATAACTTGTGGTACAAACTTATGTTTTTTTAAACGAATCACCCCCTATATGTTTATATTTGAATTGTCCTCGATTTTCAAGTGGTAATGAGTTATACAGCGTATTTCAGATGACAAAACCAGTTTTACATGAAAATTATATTGATTTCAATGACCTGTATACTAGAGAAACAATAGAAAAATATTTTTTTCAGAAAAAGTGTTTCGATGTTAGTTAAAAAACGCACTTGTTCAAATTTCATAAAATGTGTACTTCAATATATAATGTTCTCATTTTAACCATCTTTAAACCACCCTGTATTTCATAATACTATTCAAAAGTACCTTAACTATACTTTAATTTGAGTCAAGCATTTCCTATAGCTTAGTTAACAGTTTTGGGAGACTTTTAAATTTAAATGGTAAAAATTATATTAAAAAAAAATAATAATTTTAACACAAGTCGTTTATTAATAGAAAATACACTGCGTTTGTTAATTATTAATTAGAAGTTAACCAGCTGTAATTTATTATCGACTGAATACGTTTCTGATATCTGATATCTAATGCGTTTTTACATTCCTAGAAACCTAGAAACCATAATAATGATTCTTTAATTTAAAAATAGTTTATTTATTAAAACCGGTTTATTTATAATTTATTTATAACGTCCTAATTAATTTATTTGATACTTAGGCACAATTCTAATTTATTTATTACAATTTATCTTTTCTATACACACCTAAATTGAGACAACTTCTATCAACAAAGTCGCGGCTATTTATATCAAAATGTAACTGCCCAGAAAGAACAATCCTGTTAGAAGAATCTGGAAGCGAAGTGATTCCTCTACCCGTCAGCTGCATACCTAGAAGATTCCGGTAATGTTTCGACCCGAGAATACCGATCAAGGTGCCTTTACTATCGGCTGGGCCTTTTTCACAGGATGAATATTATCGATATACAACTTAATACGCTGAAAAAACTGCTTATATTCTATTATCCGAAATCATTTTTATAGTCCACGCGCAAATGTTATAATATGATTTATTTACATTGAAGTAGTTAGGGTAAATAATAGCAATGGTGAGATTTCGACACCAAAATATAATTTTTTATGTATTAATTAATTATTTGATATAAAAGTAAAAGACGTTTATTGTTTTATAATTTATTTATATATAAGATTTGTCCCATATTTGATTTATACATTGTTAAAAAGTAATAAAAGCACCATTTTTGAATTAAATTACCTTTTTTTTACGTAAAAATAAGGTAAATAAAATTAAGGGTACCAAATAAAATTTAAGTGACAATTAATTTAACTAAATATTTCCAAAGTATATCTATTGTCAAAGCTTTTAGGTTTAAAAAGTACTTATATATTTTTAGAATTTTCGGATTTATATAATATTAAAAGGACTTTAAATTGTATTACACATTTCTGTAGAAACAAGTGCTTTCACGCAAATATAAGCCGGATATCATTTAAGGTTTATGTATTAAGAGTTGAATACCTGGCCTGGCAACCCAGACAACACAAATAGGTCCATTGGACGTAATAGACCGTCAGATAGTGACTGATTTAGGTGCTCCATTTTCGCATACAAGCCTCTAAGAGGGTTGAAAAGTACATCGATTTTGAGTACAATGAAAGGAAATTTACAAGTGGCCCCTGGGGATAACATATGGAAAATTCGATTTTCCTTAACAGAAATAAAAGGTGTTTTTTGCTCATTTTTCCACGCAAGCCGTTTTCACTACATGCTTAATTAATAGAACTAGGCTTCGGAAAACCAAAGGCTTTAATGTTGCAAGTGGCTAAAGGGTTGAAATAAAGGCGTAATCTTGTAAAGAAAAATCGATATTTTATCTGATTTTTTCACACAAGCCCGTCGAAAGTATGAATACATACATCGTCACTAGCACGAAAAACATATTGGCTTGAATGGCGCGAATGGATAAGTGCATTTTGGAGTCGGAAAAATTACCACAATTTTTTTTTGATTTTTGAGTTACTTTTTCATGCAAGCCTTTTTTAACCGACTTCAAAAAAGGAGGAGGTTATCAATTCGTCGCGATATTTTTTTTATGTATGTTCAGCGATAATTCTTTAACACGAGGTTCGATTTCAATAATTCTTTTTTTGTTAGAAAGGGGCTACTTCAGGGGTGGTCCCATATAAATTTGGTCAAAATCTAAAAATTGGGTCCATGAGAAAATCCTCAAACTCTTCATTTTTTACGTATATTTAGCGATAATGCTTTACTACCTTGTCCGATTTATATGATTCTTTTTTTGTTAGAAAGGGGGTACCTCAGGGGTGATCCTATATAAATTTGGTTAAGATGTTGTGATGGCATCTGCTCGTTTTTGAAGTCGGTTTTTTTAAATTTTTAATTTACACTTGTAACTATATAATGTAATTAATGTGTTAGACTTAATAACAAAATTGGCATGAGTATCGGATGTGGACGAAACGAAGGCTTGCGTCGGAAAGTTGCAGGAAAATTGTATGGAAAATGCCACCATTTTCCCACGCTAGCCGTTTGACATATGCTTAGAAAAAGTGATTCTAAGACTATATAACAAAAGGCTTGAGTGTCGGACATGGTCATCATATTAATTATATATAATTTATTTAACAAAAAACTGACAAAAAAAGTATATAAATTTCCACCATTTTTCCACACAAGCCTTTTGGCATATGCTTGGAAAAAGTGATTCTAAGACTATATATAAAAAGGCTTAAGTGTTGGACATGGTCTTCATATTATTTATTTATAATTTATTTAACAAAATGCTGACAAGGAAATCTATAAATATGCACCATTTTCTCACACAAACCGTTTGGCATATGCTTGGAAAAAGTGATTCCAAGACTATATAACAAATGGCTTGAGAGTCGGACATGATTATTATATTATTTATACATAATTTATTTAACAAAAAGCTGACAAAAAATCTACAAATTAATGGAACATTATTATTGGAATTCGCCATATAAAAAAAAATAAAACTAAAAACATAAATATCAAAACCCAAATATCACCCTAAATCATCTAAATATCGATTCTCAAAGTTATTTTATAATAATTTTTTAATAAGAGTTGTCTCGTGGCCGGACTATTCAATGACTAATTTTATACATTTTAAATGTTTATGAACTTAACGCCCTTTTAAATGATTGTAAAAATTAAAATATTTCATTTGATTAACTAAATAAATGTATATCATAGTACTTACCAATTATTTAATTTGAAGAAAAATAACTAATGTAATGAACACAACAACCTGTAACTTCAATTTTAACCAAAAAAATAACACACAATAATTATTTAATACAATAACTTGTATAATTTGAAATAATGTCACATAATATCATAGGAACATCAACATTTTCTAATCGACTTCAAGAAAATCATTTTGATCTGTCAAAAGATTTATCTCATGACATTCTTGATTGCTTTAATAATAAATACAATTTAAAATGGTCTCACGAAGTGTATTCCATAGAATACTTGATTTTCATCAGGATATCTACTTTTTCATGTTTAGTAGCTGCATTTTTATTTTATATATACATTAATTTTATAAAAAATTCAAAAATGGACCAACATATCTTTGTAACGAATCTGTTAATAGGGCCAAGTATTTTCACCTCTGAGCAAAAATGAAAGTAACTACTTGCTGATTAAACTATAGGAATATTGTTTGTTACGCACCGTTTTAAAATCTAATCCAGATTTGCAAATCTCGTTTAAATGGCTAGTGAATATTTTCTATGCACCGGCTACGGATTAGATAATCGAGTTTAGTAATCTGACAACACTGGAATTTTATAAATTTCACAAAAAAGAGAAGAAGAAAACGTCAGATTTGAGTAGGAAAAATGTTTGTCACAGGATAAGAGGCCGTTAAAAACAGAAGCCCTATTTTTTAAATGTACCAAAACCGTAAACGCATACCGAATTCTACGCAGGGTGAAAAAAAGTCAAATAATGTTATAAAAATAATTCTATAGTAAGATGGCGTAAGATGTTAATTTTTGGTAATTTTAACATATATACATACTAGCTGCTGTATTTCAAGCTTTTTTATGCAAAACAATATACCTATGTGAATATTTTATTCCCTATTCGCTCCGTGCGCGACAGCAGCGCCAATTCGTTTTGATACTAATGGACTATTTCTGCGTACACTGACAAATGCAACTTTTAATAGAATTCGTAATTAAAAAGTATATATGGTAGTTTTAATAAAAGTATATGGATTTGTAAAACAAGTAAAACATTAATTTATTATTATTATATATTTTTATCGCTTAAATTAAAGAAAATTATGTATAATCGATAAAAATGAATAATAAAATATAGGCAGGCAACAGTATTTACTGGAAATTGTATGAGAAGTTGTCTAAGTCTAATAAGTTTTCATTGAAGAATTACTCTAATCTGTCAAAATACAAAAATTCCATTTAATAATAGCGTGAAGTTAAAATGTATAAAAAAAGGATCATTACTTATATTTTCATTTTTGTTCGAAAGAAAACATAGAATGAATGATTAAAACTGATTTCCCATCAGTAAGTTACAAAATTGCGTTCCAACCACATATAATAATCAAAGGCAGAAATCTTGAAATCTAGTCCTTGCTGAATGAACATTTAAGAATAAGGGATATTAAAGAACATGGTAAAATGATAATTTATTGTTAATTTAAAACCTTTCAAGTTTCTGTTGTCTACTATTTGCTGCATTACGGTTATTATTACAAAAATAAAGGTAATTTTTCTTCTTATTGTATATCTCTCCATTTATTTCTTTGATTTAATTTCCACTTTGCTACTGAAATTTTTTATATAAGTTTCACTGTTTTTTTTGCTAGTATTTGTTCAATTTTCAACACAGCAACTCCGGTTGCTTATTGTATTGTTTTTACCTACTTTTTTTTGAAAAAAAGTAAAATGTATACGTGTATTTGATATGCCAAAGTTACAAAATATCGCCCTAAAATGCACGAATTATCCGCAGCCTAGCGCTAGTATCGCTTTTGCTTCCCTTTCCATGAGTTCGCACGGAGCGAATACTGTGCATGTTCAAAACTAGATATGACATATTATCAGTATTTAAAAGTGGACAAAATCAGATAAATATATGTACCTATTGCTTACTTTTTTTTATATTTTTCAATGTATCTGGATTTGCCATCTAACTACAGAATTATGCTGTAACGTTAGAATATAAAAAACCTTTTAAAAATGACAAAGTTGCCCATCGTATAAAAATATTCACTTCTCTAGTAATTTTGTCAAGAATCTTTATCATCTTCGAAGAAAAGCTGGTATTCTATTTCCGATTTTTAATAAAATTCAAATAAAAGAAACATAAATGGAAAGTTCCAAATATACTGACAAAACATTGACATCTTTTTGACGTAAGAAAATCTCGATTAGATAATTTGATCCACCGATGTCGACGGATTAGAATAAAATCGGATTAAGAATGATTTTTATTACGGTGTATCGCTAAAAATGGTATTAAACGCGATTAAACCCTTAATCTGGATTAAACGTGTACGGTGCATACGGGCGTTAATCTGTCAAGTAAACCTACATGTAACTTTACTCAGAGGTTAAAAGATCGACCCTTAACAGATTACACCCTTATTTCAACCCTTTAGCCACTTGCAACATTAAAGCCTTTGATTTTTCGAAGCCTAGTTCTATTAACTAATCATATAGTGAAAACGGCTTGCGTAGAAAAATGAGCAAAAAACACTTTTTATTTTTGTTAAGGAAAATCGAATTTTCCATATGTTATCCCCAGGGGTCACTCGCAAATTTCCTTTCATTCTACTCAAAATCGATGTACTTTTCAACCCTCTTCGAGGCTTGTATGCGAAAATGGGGCACCTAAATCAGTCACTATCTGACGGTCTATAAATTCGATATACAATTTTGGATGTCCAGACGTTTATGAGTTTTTTCTGTACTTCCGACATTCAATGGATGTCCAGTGAAGTATCTATACAAATGGCACACTTTTGACTATTTAGAGGACGTCCAATTCTGGATTTATATTTTGACATCGAATATTGTACATTCATTCAAAAAACGTCCAGGATTATATTTCCATTGAGACCACATCCCCACTTTTTTTCACACAATCGCAACTCAGCACACACTATTTTATATTATTATTAATTTATTTATTTTGTTCGCAATTCGCTATATACTATTTATATATATTTTTTAGATCGCTTGATCTGAGCAGGTATCGAAGTCAGGACACATCCATTATCGTTCTACACTTTCAACCGCTAGACGATCTCGACCAAGGATCCAATTGAAAACTTTTTACTGGATATGGTTATAATAGAATAAGATTTCAAACTTCCGCTGATATAATGAAATGCAATAGATTCAATTTGTTAATTTTGAATGAATAATTATTTAAAAACAGGACGTCAAAATACTGCTTAACTTAATATTAAGTCCAAAAACGGACATCTTCTGCGTATCAATATTCAGCTGTCAAAATAATGATCATAAACGGACGTATACTGGGTGCCCGAACGTCCTGACCCTCAAATGGATCTAAAGTGGCCTTCCATTGGACTATGTGTGCTGTCTAGGCATAGACGAATTTTAAGAAGTAGTACTTATTTAAGTATTTACCAATATTTCCAAAATCTTTATATTAGCATAATTGTAACTTACAATTTAGCCATAATAGAGTCGTTTCGTCCACTTTGACCAATCCTAACTGAAACTACTGAAAAGTGTTTCTTAAGGAAATACGCGGATTGATTATATAAATAAACAAAATTTGCAGTTCATTGTTTAATAAATTTATTTAAATGAAGACAAACGTATATTACACAAAATCCAAACCTACCTAAAAAAAAAAAAAAAAATAAATAATTATAAATGATTAAATAATTATACTTAGTTTCCTAATAACTTTTTTGGCACATTTTGTATCTGCATTAGAATAAATCTTCATCTTATTACAACATAAAACAAACACCAAAAAATATCACTTAACATTGAAAACACCAAGCTGTCGCTTCTCTTTGATCGGTATTTTCAGGTTTCGACCATGAGTCGGGTGCCAGACTTCACGTCGCGCTGTAGAACGAAGAACAGAGTCGGCTCAGGCGTTCGCACAACAATAAATTCCATACTACCTACTTTATTCGAAATTAGTTAAATGCTATTTTTAAGTAGGTTTTGAAACTCCCAATACTGAATGAACTAAAATGGACTTTTTTCTGGGATTATGTGTACCTACAACTCTAGTAGATGATATAAAAATAAGAGAAATATTTCAAAGTGTTACTGTGAAAACGCTTAGAAATGTGTCGGGCCTTAGAAATGTGTCGGGCCTTAGAAAATTATCTTCATGCCTGCATAAATATAGGATGGAGGCCAATTTGAACAACTTTTAATAAAATCGGCACTTAATATACTTAGATTAAAGAAGGAGTTTGTGGTTGCTATTACCTACGTAGCCTCTGTATATTATATTCGATGAGAAAACCTTATTACATCCACTTTTTAACAATTTTGAAAAGTTTTATCTAGACGCCTATGCATATGTGTTCGAGCACGATAACTCTAGAATGAAAACACCGATCGAACTTGCGGTTTTGACTTTACTATATAATTTCTTTGAGCTGAAAACCCTATTGATTTTCAGAATGTTCAGTTTAACTGTAGTACTTTAAATATAACTGTTTTTAAAATGCAATGCTTTTCTTATGGAGCTTATTTAATGCACTGCGACACGAGTGCGGTATGTCATGTCAATAAAGCTAAAGTAATTGAATAAAATCTAAAAACCGCGAAATATTGAATTTTAAACACTCTCATTTAATACTAATTATATGTCCCACGTGACGTCACCGTCAGTCAGTTGCATGCGCAGGAACATACCGATAGTCTGTGTATCGTGATTTGTACATGATTTTTTTTTAATAAATGCCCCTAGTAAAAAAGAATTTACAATTATTACAATCTGATCATTAGGATCAATTGGCAATTTTATTCTAACCTAACTTATCTACGGATGAAAACCTTCATAAACTAAGATTCTACTCACTAGTGTACCTTAGAGTCTAATTATTTAGTTACACTACCGTTAACGTATACCACTAAACCGCACTATAGTCTGTTTTTATCTAACATCATTGAACTAATTCAAAAGGCTTGGTTCTCTTGAGTCTTCTTATTAGATTGGTATTGTTGAGGCGCCGGATAACCGCAATGTTCCCCTGTTAGAGCAGTCGTTATTGGTGACTATTGACAAATTTTTCTACTGTATTCTCAACAGTCTTCACTTTAAGTTCCCTATGAAGATCAGTATTGAGGCAGTACCCGGGTGCATCGACGATGTTACTTAATACTTTATTCTGGAAACGTTGAATAACTTGGATGTTACTTTTACTGGCACAGCCCCAAAGCTGGATATCATACAGAGCTGGGACGAATCCTCAAAAAATAGATTCGAATCACGAGATGTGATTTGAATCAAGGATCATATGTCCGAATCCTTTTTACAAAAAAATGGATTCAAATCAAGTGATCTGAATCCATTTTTTCGGTTCACGAATAAGAATCACTGTCAGTGCCATACCACGGTATTCTGTATGCTTCCGAATCTAATATTATCTACTATCAACTATGTGTCTATTACGGAATATGACGTGCATACAAATGGTTGATACACGAAGATGTTGAATAATAGGTTTGTTCCAACCAAACGATGCTGTTTGACAATTTCAGTTGGCGGGAAGTAGGAATTACCTAAATAGTTATCATTTTTAACTCTATGTTCATTTAGGGCAAGTTCTAAATCCTCTTCACTAGACGATAAGTCTGAGGGAAAATCATCACCTTCTTCATCACTCATAATTAAATTAGGTACTATCCAAAAACTAACATAATTAGGCAGAAAATCTGAAAAACAATTTAATTTAAAAACGTAAACACCACTAAGTACTAAACATCAAATCCAAACAAAAAAGACGAGCCTTACTCGTTTCAGTGCGCATGTCAACTCAAGCGATACCTACTTTTAGTTTGGTATCGAAAGGACCGTACAGAAACCGATTCCCGAACGGACCCATGTTTGGTTGGAACGCTAACCGGACGGTACAATGAATCGTCAATTCTCGGATGGAACGGACTTTATTTACTGCGCATGACGATGGCCGTACAACGTACGGTTTTCTGTTGGGTTGGAACAAACCTAATATAAACTATTTTTTTCTATAAATATGAACCATAAATTAAATAGAATATACAATAGTTTTGGACTCTAGATAAGGAATATCTCTAGTATACAACAAGTAGAGTACTAGATCTAGTACAATACCATGAGATACTCCTGCCTTAATTGCTATTAGGTCGAAACAGGCTTCTTCCTGTTTAAATCTGAAATACCTTTCTAATAAATAGGATTTTAATAGTTGAGAGTATTGACGTGACAGGAACATCAGTTTTTGAATCAGGCCTTCATGTCATACTTTGTTGAAAGCGTGAACCACATCCAAAAAGAAGGTGGAGCAAACTCTTTTTTCTTTTCTTCTAGGAACTTTTTGATGATATCTGTGATTCTATGAACTTGGTCGACGGTCGAGTGTTTTTCTCTGAAGCCAAACTGGTGGGAGGATATTAGTTAATTTTCTACTGGTATAGGTTTCAACCTATTAAAAAGCATTTTTTCATAGAGTTTTGAGATAATAGGTAGGGATGGGTCTGTACGATGTAACTTCATGAGGAAGTTTGCCTGGCTTACATATCATTATAACTTCTGCCACCTTCCACATCATTTGTATGTACGTTATTCTAAAGGACGCATTGATAAGATTGTTCATTTTGACAACAGCTTTTTGTGGAAGCTTTTTTCAAAATTTCAAAATTTTGGAACAAATCCGAATAATTACTGATCAAAAATCCAGAATATATTCCTACATCGAAATCGAGGATAAAATACATTCTACTCTCGATGTCACGTTTTTTGTTCGAACGATAAGTCAAAAACAAAAAATGATATCAACTTGCAATTTTTAGCAAAAATCAAGCTCTATAAGGGGACAAGATCTATTGATTTTGAAAAAAATAAGATTAAAAATAGGGGGTTAAGTGCGGTTGAAATTAAAAAAATATGTAAATCAAAAACGAAAAGCGATATCAACTTGAAAATTTCGGGAAAATCAAGCTCTATAAGTGGACAAAGTCTATTGTTTTAAAAAATCTAAATAAAATAGTGGTCAAGGAGGGTTGAAATAAAAAAATACATACAACAGAAAAGCGATATCAACATGAGATGAGTAAAAATCAAGCTCTATAAGGAAGTGAATAAATAAATAAATTGGGAGATAAGGTGAATTTAAATATTGAAAAAATCCTAACTCAGAAACAAAAAACAATATCAAATTGAAATTTTCAGGAAAAGTCAAGCTTTAATGTAAAATTAAATACATTTACTGTCTCATGCATTTATAGCATAAAAGCATTTCTTATTGTTTCAATTTAGGTAGGTAAAGCATTTTTCTAACAAAAACCAGCATTTTGTTTAAAACAATAAATTTCTTGGTAGAAAACTGATAAAAATAATTCTCTATATACTAACGAGAAAAATTAAATCTTTCTCATGAGAAAAGTACAGGTTGTAAAAATAATTCATTTAATAATAGGGTAAGAAAATGTCTTTAATTCCAATGTACCCAATAATTAAAAGTAAAGGTTTTTAAAAATGGAATCTCTTCTCATTTCTTTAATTGAAACTCATCAAAATTAATTGATGGTTGATATTTAAGTTAAATTACCTGGTCAGAGATTAAATACGAGTTGGTCGCTTTCGTGTAAGTACATTTTTGAAGTTAACTTTGGTTTAAAAACCAGAATAGCAGAATATAAATAGTACCTACTAGGTTAAAAAAAATAAAAAAATAGAATTTATATCTTTTTAATTTTGTAGCTACTGGTGAATAACAATTATAGAAAAAAATCATTTTCTATAAAATGAATATTAAACATTCCTTCTTCAAATATCATAAATGGCTGTTAATGGCTGCAGGAAGTTGGCACCTTAAATTGAAAAATCCGCTTTTAAACTTTTTATACAAAATATATGCTCTTTTGTTATATAATATTTCTATCTTGATGGTCCAAAATGTATTGGTATCGGTTGTGATTTATAGAAAATGTCCTCTTCGACTTATGGAACTGACTTGCTATTACGTTCAGTATACCAACGTTTTGGTAATGAGTTATCTCAGCAAAACTAACAAAATGAAACGGGTAAGAACAAAAACATCCTCTATAAATTTATTGTTAGGTGTCGTTCACTTTCTTTTTAAATCAAGATCGACAGTAGTAAAAACGGACCTGTGGGCTTATTCTCTAACTCGCGTTTTTGAAAGCACTCAGTTGAACTGTTCGTATTTGAAAAACGTGAAGCGCTTTTAAAAAAGTTTGCAGTTCAAGATTTGACATTTATAATAATAATAATAATAACAGGACTTTATTCATCACTTAAAAAGGAAAATATACAATAACAGTAATTTATGCGAGGAAAAACATATTTAAAAATGATAAAAGGGCGAAGTTCAGTTTTCACTATTTTTCAACTTAACCTAACAAAAAAAAAAAAATACATATTTAAATCGTGAAAAAAATAAATAAAAAACATACAGGATATTTATTTTTTTTTTAAGCCAAATTAATTTATATATTCGATATATCAATATTCATATCCTACAAGTTGTCATGAATTGTTGTTAATAATTGTATTACTTATGGTTCTATTCTTAGATACTCTTTTAGACGCTTCTTAAAATTAACTAAATTGTAGGATCTAATTTCTGGCCCAAGTTTGTTATATTCTTTTGATGCTACATAAGAAAATGATCTTTTAAAAAATGCTGTTTGGTGTTTAGGTATGACTAAGATATTTCTGTTGCGCGTTGATAATGTATTTATATTTGAAAACGTTATTAACTTTTTGAATAAATAATCGGGTTTTTAAAGCTTTAATGTCTTATGAACTAATGTTAATAAGTGAAGTGTCCCGTAGTTATTTAAAGATAACCATCCTGATTCGATCATTTTGTGTGAAATATGATCAAATTTTCTTATGCCATATGCGAAACGCAAGCAACAGTTCTGAATTTTTTGTAAACGTAGAGAGTCATATCGAAATAGCGCAGGTCCGTAAATAGAGTCACAATAAAATATCTTTGAAAAAATAAGAGATTCACAAAGTTTTAGCTTAGTGTGTGTGGAAAGTAAGTCTCGGCTAGGAAATAGTTGTCTCAAAACAGTAAAACAACTTTGCAACAATGAATTTACGTGCTTTGTAAATTGAAGCTCGGAATCAATCCACAGTCCTAAATTTTTGGCTTCATTTACAAACTGAAGAACATTGCCACCAATTGTAATCTGTAATTGATCTATAGTTGATTTTATATTTTTTTTTGCACCAAATAACATTGCTGTAGATTTGGACAAATTTATTTTTAAGTTGTGAGCAGTAGATATATTAAATAAAGAATTCAAGTCTTCATTAAGATGAAGACTTGAGTTACCCAGCGACTCTTTGTCAAAAGATCGATAAAGCTGCGTATCGTCAGCATAGTGGTGAATCGCACAATTTTGAACAAAGCTATGGAAGTCAGAAATGTACAGAGCAAATAGGACTGGTCCTAAAATTGAACCCTGTGGCACCCCTTGTATTACTGGTAAGAAATTTGATATGTTGCCATCCAAAATTACTTTATGAGTGCGATTACTAAGATAATTTGATATGAGGGAAACTGCATTTTTTGTAAAGCCGAAAAAGTTTAATTTCTTACAGAGTAAGTAATGATCTAGGGTATCAAATGCCTTGCTGTAGTCGAGAAGAACCAAGCATGTTATTTTCCCTTGATCGGTTGCTTTAAAAATATCATCGCTAATAGACAGAAGAGCAGTAGTAGTGCTGTGATGGCGTCTAAAACCTGACTGATGTTGAGTTATAATGTTTTGTTGATAAACATACCCAGTAATTTAATCTTTGATAATTGCTTCAAATGATTTTGATAAAGTGGGTAGAAGGCTGATTGGTCTTAAATCAGAAAAACTCGTTGCCTGATTACACTTAGCAATAGGAACGATAAGGGCTTGTTTCCATGCAGAAGGATATTGGGAGGAGGAGATTATATAATTAAATATTAATGTTATATGATTAAGTAAACAGTCCTGAACTAGATGAAGCATACGCAATGAGATATTGTCTAGGCCTACGGCATTGCTTTTAATTCGATTAAGTGATTTTTCGACTATGCCTGACGTAACGGTTTCAAATTGGAATAAGTTTTGTGATTCTACTTCAGTGTACCGACCTAGTAGTGATAATTGATCCGGAGATTTATAAGTCATAGGTGCAGAGTTAAAATGTTCATTTATAGCATTCACATTTTTTATATTGTCAGGAATATCTGGGCTCGTTTTTTTCCGAAGGATTTCTAGGGATCTAAGAGTATTCCAGGTGTTTTTTGAATTTTTTTGTCTAAGGACGAATTCAAGGTAAGCCTTCTTTTCCCGCCGTATAGCTCCGGTTGTGTAGTTTCTAAGTTCATTGTAACTTCTTAAAGCAGACATAGTTTTATTTTGTTTATATTTTCTTAATGCTTTACCTTTGAGGGAAATCATAATTTTAATTGTATCTGTAAGCCACGGAGCAGGTGGTTTATTTGCTCTTTTAGTTACGAAAGGAGCATGTCTGGAGAATAGATGTATTAGAGAATCATTTAAAAAGGAGATCATGTTATCAACATTATCAAGTCTAAATTAAAAAGTTGTAAGTCAAACTTAGAAAAGTCGCGATAAGTGATATATTTAGTTTTATTTTTCATAGTAAATGAATTAATACTACAAGAAACTGCTTGATGATATGATAATCCACGACCTTTTACATCAAATACTTCTACCCCAGAGATTTCTTTCACATCGGATACAAAAATAATATCTATAAGTGTTTCACTCCGTGGAGTGAAGTGAGTTGGCTCATTTACTACTTGTTCAAGACCGAAGGAATCTGAAAATTTATTACACAATTCATGACCTCTATTTTGTGTTAAAAAATCAATATTGATATCTCCTGATATAAGAAGAAAATCACTAGTTGGTAATAAATTAGCGACAATATCCTCCAATTCACCAATAAAGTCAACAAGAGAAGATGCAGGAGGGCGATATATAACTCCAAAAATAAAAGTTTTACCGCAAGCCTTAAGGCTAAGATTTCCGGCCATAAATAAGTCAAACATTAAAATATGAACCTAAATATTATGACTTAAATTAGAATTGTAAGTTAGTGCCTTAGTATTATATAAATTAATTAGTACATCATAAATAAATTGTAAATAGTGTGTTTTAAATAAATAAACTATAAATAAATTAGACTATCGTTACATTGGTGTTAGAAGTGGAACTGTAAATAAATAGAAATTGCTAAAAAACTGTGTGACTTAAAAGTGGCTGAATTGCGTCGAGAATTTGAAGATCGTGATCTGGAGACAACAGGAAAGAAAGAAGAGCTGGAAGAGCGGCTTAAAGAAGCACTAGAAGGTGAATGTTTGGATCCGGAAACCTATGTGTTTCCTTATGATGCGTCTTCTATAATTTCTTCTTTGGAAAGTAAAATGTCTTCCATGGAAACCATGTTTCTTCTGATATGGAAAGTAAGATATATTCTTTAAAAACCGATATTTCTTCTGATGTTTTCTCTATTAAAAATGATATTTCCTTCTTAGAAACTAAAGTTTCTTCTGACATTACTTCCTTGGAATCTAACGTTTCTTCTGACATTACTTCCTTAGAAAGTAAAAATTTGTCTGATATTTTATCCGTAGAAGAAAAGGTGTCTTCTGATATGTCTTTCGTGAAAAACGAAATCTCTTCTTTAGAAACTAAAGTTTTTTCTGATATCTCTTCTTTGAAAAGCAAAATTTCTTCTATGGAAGATAAGATTTCGTCCGTTGAGAATAAAATAATGTCTTCCGTCGAGAAGAAAATAAAGAGATGAAAAAGAAGATAGAAGAACTGGAAAATTCAGAACCGGACGAGGACGGTGAAATAAAATGTCATGAGGTGAAGTCGAAGTTAAAATTGGAAGGAGCTGTAAACTCTGCTCGTGTTAAAGCCCCAACCGTCGACGGAAAGATGTCATGGACCAATTACCTTAAACAGTTCCAGGCAGCTGCGAGGGCAAACGAATGGTCTGAGAGAGAAAAGGCAGTTAATCTGACAATCACCCTTCGAGGAGACGCTTTAGGTGTTCTTCAGACTATACCTGTGGAAGAGACCGATGAGTTTGAACAACTAAAAAAGAGACTGAACATGCGATATAGCCACGAACAGTTGGAGCAGGTGTACAGATTACAGTTGAAGAATGACACACAGAAACATGACGAGGGCCTTCAACAATTCGAATTAGATATTGCGAAGATGGTGCGATTTGCCTACCCATCATATCCGGAATACATGATTGAATATTTGGCCGTTCCAGCATTTGTAGATGGACTTCGTGACCATGAAATGCAAAGAATACTTCGTTTAGCCCGTCACAAAACATTGGTCAATGTCTTGTCCGCTACTCTTGAATATGAAGCGGCTACGCTGGCTTCCGGTGGATACAGTGAAGTGAGGACTGTAAAAGAAGAAGAAGGTCAGGGAAATAAATTGGACCAATTGTTTCACATGATAAAAACCCTTAATGAGAAGCAACCGAAGACTATTAGGTGCTGGATTTGCGGTGAAATGGGAAATGAAATGAAAGAACACTACAAATCGAAAAACCATGCTAGAGGCTATACAGGAAGAAACGGTGTTGTTTGAAAGTACTGAGACCTTAAGAGTAAGGCGGTCGCAAGGAACTGTAGAGAAAGCAACGCCTGTCATGACGGAACTTCCGAAGTACAATGAAAGTGTTTGTCAAGGAACTCTGATTGGAAAGGGGTTGTCCACATCTTTTAAAGAAGTTACAATACGAAGAACGTCGGTTGTCAGCGATGAGTGGGCCCCTGTCAAACTTAGGGAAGAACAAGAGAACGATCCCGTTATAAAGAAGATGCGACAAAATGGAAAGAGGAAAATCGTCGACCTACTTAGCAAGAAGTATCTAATCTCTCTTTAGTACTTAAGTCGTATTTTGCTTAGTGGGACTCCTTTATCCTGGAAGATGGCTTATTAAAGCGAGTACTTGAAAATGATGATGGTTCCGAGAACAGAAGACAGTTGGACATTCCAAGGAGTAAAGTATCCGAAGTACTTCGTCAATTACACGACAGTTCATCAGGAGGACATCTCGGTATTAGGAAAACCATTCATAGAGTTCGTGAAAGGTTTTATTGGATTAACAGTTCTGATGATGTAAAGAACTGGAGTTGGAGTAAGAAATGTACCAGCTGTGCTATGAGTAATGGACCTCAGCGAAAAAGGAAGGCTCCCATGAAGCAATACAACGTTGGTAGCCCATTTGAGAGGATCGCCTTAGATATTGCTGGACCATTCCCCACGACCGAGAATGGTAATAAATACATGATGGTGGTTATGGATTATTTCACGAAGTGGGTAAAAGTCTACGCCATTCCAAATCAAGAGGCCGCAACTGTTGCAGATGTGTTGATAGAAGAGTTTATTTGTCGATTTGGAGTGCCCTTGAAGATCCACAGTGACCAAGGCAAAAATTTTAAAAGCCAACTCTTTCGTGGAATCTGTGACAGATTAGGCATGAAGAAAGCCAGAACAACATCTTTGCACCCACAATCAAATGGAATGGTAAAGCGAATAAATAAGACCATTGAAAAGTATCTTTCAAAAGTGGTTTAAAACCATCAGTGAGATTGGGATCAGTATCTTTCGCTCTTTACAATGGCTTATAGATCCGCTGTCAATGAATCAACAGGCCAAACACCAGAAAATATCCTATTTGGGAGTGAGATGAGACTACCGTGCAACCTCGAGTTTGGATGCCAACCTGGAGAAGATGTAGCTGGTGAAGATAATGTGATCCAGTTACGAAGAAGAGTGGACGTAATGCATGGATTAGTCCGCTCGTATCTTCAAATCGCTAGTGACAGAATCAAGAAGCGATACGATACCCAAGCCACAGAAGGATGTTTCAAGGAAGGCGACAAAGTCTGGTTCCATAACCCAAAAAGACAAAACAGTTATTCTACAAAGCTTCAAAGGTCTCAGGAAGGCCCGTACCTTATCAAGAAAAAAATCAATGATGTCATTTACCGTATAAGTAAGATCCCGGACGGTAAACCAAAGGTAGTGCACCAAAACCGGCTGGCGCCATTTGAGGGTAACCATGAAGAGGAAGAAGAAGTAAACCAGCTCCGAGAAACACCTGACCTTGTCTTTGAAGAATTTATGGGTGCATATGGAGGTACCAGAAAAGCAAGACATGGTGTTACAACCGAGCAACAACAAGACCTGTTCACGGTTCCTAAAGATTACTCGCTGGTCCATAGCACTTCCGCCAACATCAACGACGCTCTTAAACGGTAACAAATAGAAAGTTGGATAAATTAGACAAAAGTTGCTCAGTTTTATGGCTCATTAATATGGTGTCAAGAAACCTTTGTTAAAAAATGTAAATTGTCATTTCTTTAAATTCATTCATTTTTTGTCTGATATTTTGAATATCCCTCTATATATCAAAGATTTCTTGGCACGATTTTAATGAACACAAAACTACGCAGTTTTTTTCTAATTTAGAGCCAGTCTTTTCATCTCTAATTAAATTGTTATTCTGTCAAGTAAACCCATATATAACTTTACTTAGAGGTGAAAAGATAGACCCTTAACCAACTTTCTATGTGTTACTATTAAAAAATAGCAATACTGTCCCTATGAAATAGTAGGAACCTCATATATGGAGAAATATTATCCACCCTAGCAATTTTTCTTTTGGTTTTATTCTTTTTACAGCCTTTAGACAGTCCTGTGGATGAGTCAAATCCAAAATGAAGCCCTCCCCATGTTCACAATCATTTGAGGTATATTCATCCCATTAAAATCCATAATAATTTGTATCAATATAACGAGACCTTGATAACTAGTAGACTATTTTTATTGCCTCAGTAGCCGTTATTAAAATTATACCTATAATCAAGTATGCGAGTTGCTGTCAACATAGATGAATATCTAGGCACCAAGCATGGATAATCCATTTAAAATAGTCAGTGAAAATAGTCAATTTATTTGGTTCTCATTGGTTCTAACGAAAAGGTAAATTGCGATGTGATTGGATAAAAGCGAGGGAAATAATCCATATTTTATTAATTTTTATTTTTATTTAAATACGTCCAAAACTTGTTAATATTTTTGTTCAAATCATATTTATGAATAAACCTTGACCTGTAATATCTTCTTTCGTAGGTATTAAACTATATATCGGACAGAGAAAATAAAGAATTCGCAGAAGTAGATATAGCTACTTACGAAAAGTACGCAAAGATTAACAGAAATACAATCTACGTTATATTTTCTTTGACAGTATCAGCATCCATACCATGGTACATATTTGTGACTAAAGCTTCTTTAGCAGAAGAAGATGATCCAATAAATTGTCCGTTAAAACGATACATTTGCTACCAACTCTGGTATCCTTTTGATCTTTATCACAAGCATTTCTGGATTACAAAATTAGCTGACACTGTATTATTTTGGTCCATGGTTATCTGTTTGACTTTTACTAGAGTTATTACTGTCTTTTTCATGGTTTACGTATTAGGACAGGTGAAAATTTTACAAAATAGAGTGAGAGGTATTGATGAGACTAGTAAGTATTTGGTGGAAAAAAAAAATATGGAATATGACCGAGCTATTTTGGAAACTATTATTGGATGTGCTAAAAAATATGGAGAAATACAAAAGTAAGAGAAAATGCAATTGCAACATTCTGTAGCGTATCTATAAATTTTACTTTTAATAGCCAAAATATCTAAACTTAAACTAACTAAATCCCAAATGAGGACCTACTTTTTCAGAAAAGTTTAATTGATGGTCTTTGTCCTTTCTCGGAAAGACAGCCTTTTAACCATGTTTTCCTTAGCTACAACATTGACTACATCATTGACGTCAATGTTCTTCTTTTTTTGATATCACTTGGATCGTAAACGAAGAGTGGGTAAATATTCAGAGAATGTTATCGGTTAGTTTTGGTTATTTTGTCTATTAATTTTTTGTATGTCACGTTTTATTATGCTAGACATATTGTATATAGCATTTTTTTATCAAGAATATGAACTGGTTAAATAAAAAAATAGAATGTCAAATTTTTATTAGATTTATTGTAATTTGCGAGCAAAACTAGTTTATAGATACGCAGCAAACCGCTACAGCAATTAAATAATATCCCAACTAGCAAAATTAATCTCTAAAAGGATAAAATAATGTTATAAGTATCGTTTAGGGCCTTTTAAAACTATTTTAATAGTCTTTACTATTTTGTTGCTACATTCAAACAATTATTTATTTTGTTGTATAATTAATTATAGGTACAATTTAATTATAGAAAATATTACTTCTGAATGTTTACTATTTATATAAAAAGTTAACCAACATTAATAAAAGTGTTCTATTCGAATTTGATAAAATTTGTATAAAAGTTGTTTAATGTAATATATTTACGTTTACTACCACCAATATTTTGCTTGCGTGTATTCCAAGCCAACTGCAATAACTTTTGAACCACTAGAAATTTTTTAGTGATTCAAGTAGCTACACATTCAGTTTGATCTTCTGAACAAGATTTCGCCATTTTGTTTTAGGGCCACTAAACTGGCCGCTGGTCCATGAGTAGTCATAGACTTTGGCAGACCGACGGCCATTATAGTGGTCTCAAGGAAATTAAATAAAATTGATTTATTTATTATTTATTGAAGTAAACTTGAGTTCTACAAAATAAAATATATTACTTCTGAGACAAATGAAGGTGCCATTCTGCAAATCATAACACATAATCCAGGTTGGTCTTCACATTGCGGGCAATAATACTTTGACCTCTTTCTTACATTTATTTTCGAGCACCACCTGGATCTTTTCATAGCATTCTATTCTCCATCATTCTCAGAGAAAATTGTTTTGGTTTGAGAAGTTCGTTCAAAACTTCTTCTCGAAACTCCTAAAGGGTTTTTGTTGTTTGGTGTTTCTTTTTGTAGAGGAAACAGGCATTCCAAATGCAGATATCCACCAAATGAAAAAATATTTTTCGATACCATTTTATTGTCTCTCTTGGACTGGAATAATATGGCATCATTTGATCGGCTCTGTCAACTACCGACATATGGGCATTATAATCTAGAACATTCTGTGGTTTTAGATTTTCGTGGCCTCTTCTTGTTGTAATTTTAACCATCTGATGTTTGTGACAAGTGGTTATCATTCTAACGTCCCTCTTATCTTTCCATTTAGTTACAACAGTTTTTCCTTTGCATTTCCAGATAGTATCCCCTATTTTTAGCTTCTTGTTAATTATTGATTTGGGATTTCCTTTTCTGTTAACTCTCAAAGTACCAACCATTCCAGTAGTTTGTGAGAGAAAAAATTCTGCAAGTGAGACACTAATATAAAAGTTGTCTACATACAGTATGTGACCTTTGCCCAAATAAGTTTCCAAAAGATGTTTCACAACCGATGTAGCATGAGATCATTTTCGTCGGTCAAGGTTTCTTTACCCACATAAACAATTATATTTAGGATCAATCCACTATCAGTGGTTAACTCGTAGAGTTTGATGCCGTATTTATGCCTTTTGTTGGGTATGTATAGGCGAAAAGTCAATCTTCCTCGCCATAATAGCATTGCCTTATCAATGCTAAAATGTTGCCCTGGAGTGAAAATTGATTTTATATTTGAAAGTAGTATTTCCAAAATTGGTCGTATTTTGAAGAGACGATCTGCGATATTAGCAGTAGAATGATCAACAAACCTCAATATTCTGAGATTGTCCGAAAATATATTCCGAGACATGGTTTGCCCAAAAACGGGATGAAAATAAAACGAATGCTTACTCCACTGTTTTCCCAAAGTGGGAAAGCGGATATTACCACTAAGGCAGCATAAGCCTAGGAACCTTTTCTTTTCTTCAACACATGTATCCTGCCATTGTAGTCGTTTTTTTTTCGGGTAGATACTGGCTGTTTATCAAAAAATTCTCTGGCTCGTCTGTTTGTTTCACGGACAATTATCTCAATGATGGTGTCATCAAAAAACATGTGAAAATATTGTAAGGCCGAAGCATTTTCCGGAATGTCTATACTTATAGACTCCTTTGGCGTGAAAGGAAACGTTATGGGACCTTCTTCTGTGTCAGTCCACTCATTATCAGAAATGTCTAAGGTCTGGGATAATTTCGTTTGTGAAGAGTTTGAAATACTAATCACATTGTCATCTCTGTGATTCTTGGTCGCTGTTACTAGACGCTGAACTTGAAGAATCATGTGGTTCGTAGTTTCTGTCAGCGATATAATCATCGCTTGAAAAAGCTTGATCTTCGGCATCTTCGGACAAATCCGACCAATTCGACATATTTTGTGACTCTTCTAATTCAGCTAGAGTCAACGGACGCTTTGGGTTTCTTTTTTTCGACCCACTTAAAAATACATAACCTCAAAAACTTATATAAATAAACTAATGAAATAATTTTTACCTTGCTTTCTCAGTGAAATCCATATTTTGTAACAAAACTGATAGTTGAAAACAACTTCTACACACAAAAGACTCAGCAAAACCTTATTTTGTAATAAAAAAGGCAATAACAAATGTACGTGTTTGACTGAAAACAAAACCACACTCAGCAAACCAACGGCCACTCAAGTGGCCATGAGCGCGCATCTAACTTCGCGCTAGACCGAAAAAACCATAAGCGCCACCACTCGTAGCTCAGTTAGTATCTGTATTGCATAAAAATGAGTTTGAATTCACGGCCAGTATAGTGGCCGCGGTTCACAGTAAATACCCGAAAGGCCACTCTAGTGGCCGGCGGTAGTGAACGTGTTAAATAGTTTTTTAAAAGTTCTATACGGTTCTTTAGGAATAAGTCATAAAAATTTCCTTTAGGGCGACGTATAAAACACACTACAACAATTATTACAATAGCTATATATGCAAACAGTGACGAAATGCCTTATTTTACGTAACGAGTAAATATTTACGGGACGAACAAGTTGCACAAAACGGCATTTCGCACGGTGCTACATACAATATTTTTTCTAATTTTGACTAAATTATAAAAAATGTGTTTGGTAAAAAATGACTCAACTATTAATTTTTTGTACTTCCAATCCAAGATTTTATGAAACAAATATATGAAAAAATGTGGAATTTTATATAATTTGATTAATTTGAATGAACACAAGTAGTTATTTCAATACATCTGTATTAAATTTCATCGTAAGAAACAAAATGATTATTTAATTTTTTTTAAAGTTTCTATAATTACTATACAATTACTTTACGATGTTTTTATAAATATTTCACGAGGTCGTATAGGTATTTCTTAATGTACGAGTATATTTATAAAACAATTTTATAATTGTTAAGAGTTGTATATACATCTTTTATCGAACTTCTACGGTATTTAATTGCTGTATAAAAGAGGACCTTTTTTGGTTGCATAGCTGTTGTATAAATGTATTTAACCAGTAACCACGTTATAAGATTTAGATAGTTGTTTAAATTATATCATATAGCATTTCTTAGAACCTTATTAGAAATTTATTTTGGCTATATGGGATATTTTCAATAAAACACAAAATCATTTTTACTTACAATTTTAGATTAATGCAACTCGTCAACAAAGCTTGCAAAGAATTCGTTTTAATTGGTTTCTTTAGCAATTCCATGGAGTTGGCGATGTTTTTAATTCAATTACTTGTGGTTAGTATTATTGTTACAAAAATCTTCGATAAAAAAACAAAACATTTTTCCAGGCAACTACTTTTGCGGATGCTTTAAAACAACTGGCTGTTGTATTTATGACGCTAACACAGTTGTTTTTATTTCTTTGGTACGCCAATGGCATAAAAGAACAGGTAACAAATATGTATTTTCCTTTGTGCCAATATTTTAGTGAACATAAAATTCCAAGCTCGACTTAAGTCATTTTTAGATATAAATAATTTAATTTCTGAGAGCCACTTTAAGTCTACCGAAGATGCAATTATTGCATATTATGCATCAAGTTTATAATTTAATGCATATTGGGAGGAGTATTCTTGGACTTGGCAAAGGCATTTGATACTGTTAATCACTAGGTATTCGGGGACTAGCATTAGGTCTTCTCAAATATTAGCTTGAAAATAGAACACAATTTCTAAAAATTGGTAATGAACCAAGTGAAGCTCAGAAATTTGTAACCGTTGTACCTCAAGGCACAGTCCTAGAACCAGTATTATTTCTGATTTATATAAACTGCACATGGCTTTAATTCTAAAACATTTTAACTTAGGCTGAAGACCTGTGATTGTTTTCTTTGCTAATTCCTGGATAGAAGTGAAACGAAATACATAAATGATATGAGTCTTATGATAAATTTTAAAAAAACAAAATTTTTGACATTTTCTTGTAAATAAATTTTTTAATATTTTCTATTTATTGAAGAGGTGTGTTTCTAATTTTTCAATTCTCTTTAAATATGTTTTTCAGAGCGGAAATTTGGCTAATGTTATATATAATGAAACCAACTGGATTAATTATAATACACCATCTAGAAAAATGTTGATTTTAATAATGACAAGATCCCAGAAGCCTCTCACTTGCAATTCTGTTTTCATAGGAGATATGACAATTGATACGTTTAAATCTGTAAGTACTAAAAATACACCTATAAACAAATTTTTTAAAAAGTTTTTCTTTATTTTTAGATGATAAAACTGTGTTATTCTATCACAACATATTTTAAAACAGTATATTTATAAAAACAAATATTTACCTAATTAAAAATAGAGAGATATTATGAATTTCTGTAACGTCAGCCACCAACAGAGACACTGTAATTAGGCATTCCAATGATCTGTCAAACAATAGCTCCCAGTGGAAAGGTCCCGTATATCTAAGGGGGTAGCGACATAGCCTTGGATCTTGGACGTTATTCTTATTCGAAATATTAGTCACTAAGCTTGCCAATTTATTAAAAAATTTACAATCTGTTTCTTTAAATAATATTTTTATTGTGTTCGACATAAAATATTTAAATGTAATCCATTATTCATGATTTTACGTATTGTAGATACAATATATTGTATGTTGCAACCCTTAGATATACCAAACGTTCCCACTGGCAATTCATTTGTTTGGAATGCCTTTTTATTAGAGACAAATAAATTTCATGCTAAAATAAAACTTATTGCAAATCTGAAGTTTTAACATTAGAGTCCTTATTCTTATACATATTTCTATCTAGGCTTTAGAAATGGCCATTTTAGAAGATTTAGATTATGGTGATGAGATTAAATATTTAATATTAAAAAACTTCGAACTGATACGAATGTCGGAGAGCGTACCCGAAAGCTAATAATAAAGTAGCTACTATTTGCTGCCCTTAAACATTCGCAATTAACGCAAGGCACTATCTTTAATAAAGTCAGTTCTAGAACCTAAAATAAGAGCGGGGCTAATAGTGGCTGATCTCAAGTAAACTTGCAATATCTCTTTAATATTCTCTAGCTCTAGTATGTCCTATACAGGGTGTTTCATTGGTAAAGGGAATCCCTTTAACCATGGATGGAGACCACCGAGGTGCTTCCAAATAACCCATACTTTCGACCTTTACAGCCGAGATACAGGGTGTTTTATCAATTTGGCCTATTTCTTTCCAGATTCATAACTTATTAACCACCCTGTATATGTTTTTGACATTTGGCGTACTTATTCACCGTAACTTACCAAATCTAAAAAGGTATAAACAAGAAACGAAATCTAGGTCCGTCTTTACAAAAAATTAATAAATTCATCCATCCTTAAAACAATATCCTGTATGTCTGAATTTGAAATTTTTGTTTTCATATTTGAAAAGAGCACAAAAAACTGAATCCAATAATGTACATTTTATTTTTGCGCAGACGATTTTACTACTGAAATTATAAGTCCAAATTGTTATTTTTGAGCATTTTGGAGGTACAAACTGGAAACGGACGGAGTTTTATTAATTTTATTACGGTATATTTAAAATTATTTAAAGAAGTATATTTCTAAAAGCTACAGATATGTCAATACTTATAATTGTATGCATCTACACCATTTCAAAAAATAATTTCAGGTCCGGTTTTAGGGCCAAAAATCAGAATTATTTTTTTTTTCGACCGCACCCTGTATAAATTATTCCATGTAATTTTTAATAAATAGTATATATATAACAACTAATAATACAAGGAAATACAAGTGTTGGAAATGAAGTAATAAACCTTATTGCTACTAAAAACTACAAGAGTTGTTCAAAATGACCTCCATTTTGTTCGATGCATTTTCTTGTTCGTTTTAAAATATGGTTGACGGCTTTTCTGAGTACATCGGGATTATTTTTCATTACTTCGCACGCGTTTTCTATCCTCCCAACTAGTTCTTCCCTACTATTTATGGGAGTGGAATATACTTTTGTTTTTAGATATCCCCAAACGTGGTAATCCAGCGGATTAAAGTCAGGCGATCTTGAAGGCCAGTGTATGTAGTATACGAAAGGAGGTATTTAGGACCTAACGTTACATTCGTAAATAATAAATAAGTATAATTATTTTATTATTAGATTATCTTATAGGCCTTGGAATTGGCATTTCACATTTTTATGTCATTTGTATATGCATCTTCTGTCAGTCATTATTGTTTTTTCAGTATTTTCCGTGATATTTTTTATTGTATTTGGTAATTATTAAAAATGCCATATCAATATACTAACGAAGAATACGCAGATATGATTTACATTTATGTTTTTTGTGATGGTAATTCTCGAGCTGCAAAAAGGGAATATGAATTGAGATTTCCTGGTCGAAGATCACCAAATTTTAAAAATTTGATTCGCGTTTTTAATTACATGAGAAGATATGGTAGATTCCCAACAGCTCAATTAAACGAGCATCGTGAAAGGCAGCATTTGAATGTGGAACAAAATATAAATATGGTTAATAATAATCCAGAACTGAGCACAAGGAGAATTAGTTATGCATTTAATGTACCTCATACCAGCGTATGGCGACGACTAAAAAAACATCGTTTACACCCATATCATATTCAGGAAGTACAGAGGTTAGAAGCAGGCGATGAAATTCCTAGAATTAATTTTAGTAGGTGGATCCTCTTAAATCGGCGAATTGTATGTAGATGCGTATTTACGGATGAGGCCCAGTTTACAAGAGACGGCGTGTTCAATTTACGAAACTTGCACATTTGGTCGACAGAAAACCCATTTGCTGTAAGAGAGACCCATTTGCTGTAAGAGAGACCCATTCACAATACAAATTTTCAGTAAATATTTGGTGCGGCGTTTTTGATAATAAAATTTTCCTAATACGTGGATAGGCAGAGGTGCTCCCAATCACTGGCCTTCAAGATCACCTGACTTTAATCCGTTGGATTACCACGTTTGGGGACATCTAAAAACAAAAGTATATTCCACTCCCATAAATAGTAGGTAAGAACTAGTTGGGAGGATAGAAAACGCGTGCGAAGAAATGAAAAATAATCCCGATGTACTCAGAAAAGCCGTCAAATATATTTTAAAACGAGCAAGAAAATGCATCGAACAAAATGGAGGTCATTTTAAACAACTCATGTAGTTTTTAGTAGCAATAATGTTTATTACTTCATTTCCAACATTTGTATTTCTTTGTATTATTAGTTGTTATTTTGATTTGTTTATTATGTATTAATTAGTTATTATTTATGTCTTTTTCCTTTAGTTGTAAATGTTATTATTTGTTCTACTGAATGTTAGTCTCTTTCCATATTATTATCCTACATACTATTTGTTAAAACTTACATGGAATAATTTATACAGGGTGCGGTCGAAAAAAAAATAATTCTGATTTTTGGCTCTAAAACCGGACCTGAAATTATTTTTTGAAATGGTGTAGATGCATACAATTATAAGTATTGATATATCTGTAGTTCTTAGAAATATACTTCGTTAAATAATTTTAAATATACCGTAATAAAATTAATAAAACTCCGTCCGTTTCCAGTTTGTACCTCCAAAATGTTCAAAACTAACAATTTGGACTTATAATTTCAGTAGTAAAATCGTCTGCGCAAAAATAAAATGTACATTATTGTATTCAGTTTTTTGTGCTCTTTTCAAATATGAAAACAAAAATTTCAAATTCACACATACAGGATGTTGTTTTAAGGATGGACGAATTTATTAATTTTTTGTAAAGGCGGACCTGGATTTCGTTTCTTGTTTATACCTTTTTAGATTTGGTAAGTTACGGTGAATAAGTACGCCAAATATCAAAAACATATACAGGGTGGTTAATAAGTTATGAGTCTGGAAAGAAATAGGCCAAATTGATAAAACACCCTGTATCTCGGCTATAAAGTTCGAAAGACCCATTAAGTATGGGTTATTTGGAAGTACCTTGGTGGTCTCCATCCATGGTTAAAGGGAGTCCCTTTACCAATGAAACACCCTGTATAATAGTTATGTGCTTAATATTAGATTGCAAAATTTGTATAGAAGTTAGCAGCCACTAATTCATTTGAATTGTAACTTTTTAAACACCTTTCTTTTTGGCTCCGTACCTACTTCATCTATGGCGATAACAATTTTTACAAATCTTCATATATGACGATACAGAGTCTGATAGATCTGATTAGAAACATTGTAATGCATTTTTAAAAATTGTAATAATAAAATTATTTAAAACTTTTATAGTAAAACAGTCAGACAATATTAATCTTTGGTCGTTCCTAGATCGACTGACTTCATTAGAAGATATTGATACGAGTAGGTAGATAATTAAAGAACCATGAAAAATGTATAACCCACAAACATAAAACATTTGTTATTAAGGTATTACATCGCCCCTTATAATTTTCGGACAAGCATATCTCAAAAAGTAATTTTTAAAAAAAATTGAAATTTTTGCAAAATAAATTAGGCAATAATATCTAAAATATGCATATATTTTAAAGTTTTAGTTCCTTTCAGTTTTCAAGAAAAAAAGCAAAAGGCTTTAAATTTTGAAATATGATGAAAATAAATGCATTTCTCAACAGCACTATTCCTAATATAATCCTCAAATTTAAACTCTTAATCTCTTGGTAATGATTATTTAAAATTCGCCCAAATTAGTGACTAAAACTCCTCGTTAAGTGCTATTTTCTGATGTAAACTGGTGTAAATCGTTGCAAGAAACGAATAATGACTCAGAGTGTACGATAATATAGT